>JAJMSF010000008.1:0-437602 GCA_030558275.1 Chernovozyma palmyrensis
AGCGAGCAGAGCACCACGCAGTGGCTCTCGCCGAGCAGGCGCCAGCGGAGCGTCACCGAATCTCGCGCGACCCTGAGGCCCCTACAACCAGCGCCAGGCTCTGGCTCTTTCTCGCACGTCCCCGGCCAGCGATTAGCTCCAAGGGGAAACCGGCGCCGGATTCTGAAGAACTCGAGGACGCCCTGGGGCGGGCCAGTCCTCGGCGGACCGGGTGGCGAGTGCAGTCTCAGCGGCGTCCGCGCCATTCGCAGCCCAGGGCCCCCAGAGGCCAGCGCCAGCGCGCGGGTTTGCGGTCGTGCACCGACCGTTGATCCAGCCAAAATTTTCTCGAGTCCAGAGCCCACGGAGAGGCAGCGACCAGCGGCTGCACACGAGCAGCACACCCCCAGCGCAGAGTGAGAGCGCAGAGTGAGCGCCAATTCGAGCCGAGCCCGAGCCACCCCCGAGCCCGAGCACCCCCCGAGTGCCAGACCGAGACCCCTCCGAGACTCGCCCCCCCCAGCCTCGACCTCGTCGCCACTCGCAGCGCAAACTGCGACCACCGGCCTCACCAGCGACCCCTCCAGCACCGGCCCCACGCCCCGGACCGACCGCAACTCCCGCGCGTTTGCCCCTCCGGTGCCCCTGGCCCCTCCCGCCATGGACCAGCAGATCGTGCAGGCGGTGGAGATAGCGCTCAGCGGCACCGCCGACCCCCAGCTCAAGCAGCAGGCGCTCGACTTCGTGGAGCGCGTCAAGTCCTCGCCCGAGGGCTACCGCTCGAGCCTTGAGCTCCTCCTGGAGCCGTCGCTCAGTGCGCCGCTCCGCTTCTTCTGCTACCAGGTGGTGGACGAGAACCTCGGGCGGTTGGACGGCGCCGAGCTCTACGCCCTCAGCGAGCGGCTCCTCGCGCACCTTGGGCGAGAAAAATCGACCGCCGCCGACCCCAGCGACGCGGCCGCGCCCGCGTACGTGCGCAACAAGCTCGCCGGCACCCTCGCGGCGCTCTTCTGCCGCGTGTACCTCAGCATCCGCCCGTCGTTCCTCCGCGACCTCTTGGCCTACGCCTCGTCCCACGACCCCGTGGCCGCCGACTACTTCCTCCGGGTGCTGTTGGCGATCCACCTGGAGATCGGTGACAAGTTGCTCGCACGGCCGCGCGAGGCCCACGAGCGCAACGCCGCGTTGAAGGACGCGGTGCGCGCGGCCGACATGCCGGCGCTCGTGCGCGCGTGGAAGGAGCTCCTCACCGGCAGCCCCAAGGACCCGCACGCCGCCCACAGCCCCGACGTGCTCAACAACGCGCTCCGCACCGTGGGGCTGTACGTGGAGTGGATGGACATCGCGCTCTTTGTGGACGCGCCGTTCATCCGCAGCGTGTTCCTGCTCCTCGAGCGCGCGGACCAGCGGGCCGAGGCGTGCGCGGCGTTGGGCGAGATCATCGCCAAGAAAATGCCCGCCGCCAGCAAGCTCGAGCTCCTCTCGCTCCTCAACCTCCCGCCCGTGCTCGGCGCGGTGGCGGACGACGACGTCGAGTTCTCCGAGGCGTTGGCGCGGCTCACGGGCCAGGTCGGGCTCGAGCTCCTCGTGGTGTTGGAGTCGCCGGACCTGGCGGCGTTCGGGCTCGAGCCCGCGGCGTCCGCGCAGCTCATGGCGCTCTGGCCGCTCGTGTTCGGCTTCTTGGCCCACCCCTACGACGACGTGGCCCAGCAGACGTTCGCGTTCGTGGCGCAGTTCTTGCTGCTCAGCAAGCGCCGCGCCGGGCTCGCGTCCGCCGAGTTGTTGCGCTCGCTCCTCGCCAAGGTCGTCGTCAAGATGAAGCTCGAGGACGAGGACGACGAGCAGTTCGACGAGTTCCGCGCCAAGTTGCGCACGTTCCAGGACACCATCGCGGTGCTCCGGCCCGAGCTCTACGTGGACACCGTCACGCAGGTGGTGAGCGGCGCGCTCTTCGCGGAGCCGCCCGCCGACTGGCGCCAGCTCGAGCTCGGGCTCTACCAGCTCGCGGCGCTCGGCGACGCGCTCCGCGGTAACCTCCTCCAGGTGCCCAAGGCGCAGCTCGCCACCCTGCGGCCGTACCGCGCGTTCCAGCAGCTCCTCGTGAGGCTCGTGCGCTCGGACCGCGTGCGCCCGGGCCACCCGCCGGTGCTGGCCGCGTTCTTCGAGTTGGTGGTGCGCCACTACACGCTCCTCGGCTCCGACGCGGACCCGGACACCGCCCAGAGCCCCGCGCTCACCCGCCGCGTGCTCGAGCTCTTCGTGCTGCCGCTCGGCGTGTTCAGCGCCGCCGAGAAGGTGCGCCGCCGCGCGGGCTACTTGTTCTTCAGGTTCGTGAAGCTCACGCGGCCCGCGCTCGACCCCGCGTTCACCGCCGCCACGCTCGCCAAGGTGGCGCCGTTGCTCGAGATCAAGGCCGCGGTGGCGGACGACGAGCCCGCGGAAAACGGCGCCTTCAACGGCCAGTTGCATCTCTTCGAGGCCGCCGGGATGTTGGTGGCGCTCCTCGGCGCGCGCCAGCCCGAGCTTGTGGACGCGGTGCTCGCGCCGTTATTCGCGACGTTGGAGCGGTGCGTGGCGCCGGGCGCCGGGCCCGCGGACCTCGTGGCGGCCCAGGCGCACCACGCGCTCATGGCCATCGGCACCTTCGCCCGCGGCTTCGACTTCGACCACCGCGCCACCTACGCGCCCGACCTCGTGCTCAAGGTGTCGCGGGCGGCCCAGGTGGTGCTCTACACCTTGGAGCAGCTCCCCAAGCAGCCGCCCGTGCGCGACGCCTCGCGCTTCGCGTTCGCGCGCTTCATCCCGATCCTCGGCCCCGAGATCACCCGCCACCTCAGCAAGTTCGTGGCGCTCGTGCTCGCGGCCCCGGACCTCCAGCCCGCGGAAACCGCCGACTTCTTGGGCTTCTTGGGCCAGATCGTCCACAACTTCAAGGACAACGACAACGTGTACCAGCTCCTCAACGACCTCATGACGCCGCTCTTCACCAAGACCCTCGCCATGGTCCAGTACAGCGGCGACGCCAACGACTGCGACGCGATCCCGGACCTGGTGCGCGACAAAAACGCCCTCCGCAAGGCGCTCATGACCCTCGTCAGCACCCTCGTGCTCAACCACCGCGCGTCGCTCTTGGCCACCGAGACAAACCGCCGCAAGCTCCCGGACGTGTTGCGCGCGTTGTTCGAATACGCGCACGATCTCTCGGACCCGTCGGTGTCGCGGCTCGCGGTGGTGCAGATCGCCAACGTCGTGGCGGTCATGGGCGGGCCGGGCGGCCGGCTCGCGGACCCGCTCGACTCGTACGCGGCCTCGTTGGCGCCGCTCGACGGCGTGGACGATTTCTTGCTCAACCGCTGCATTCTGACCGCGTTCGAGTTGCCCTTCCAGCGGCCCGAGTTCGACGTCAAGGACGCCCAGTTCCGCCTCATCGCCCAGGAAATCGCCGCCCTCCTCAAGACCTGCGCTGACACCCGCGGCGACGACTTCTCCGCGGCCCTCGCTGCCTACTTGACCTCCATGGGCCTCGCCCAGGGCCTCACCTCCGACTTCACCGCCGCGTTGCTGAAGCTGGACCTGCGCGACTTCAAAAAGTTCTTCCTCGGCTTCATTTCCCAGCTCAAGGGCCTGAAGTAGTCGCTGGCAGCCGCTTGCAGGGGCCCACGGTGAGGACACTCCGGCGGCTCTGGGTCCGCGCCAAGCAGCCGCCGGCGGGCGCTCACTTTGGGGTCCTCGGGGCCCAGGTCGCTCCGCGGGCCACTTCGTGGAGACTCCTGCGGAGGGCTGTCCCCTGCGGGGCGCTATGCCTCGAGCAGAGCGACAAGCAGCCGCAGACAGGCGCCCATGGTGACGACAAACTGACGGCCCTGCGTCCGCTCCGCTGGCCACTTCGTGGAGACTCCTGCGGAGGGCTGTCCCCTGCGGGGGGCCCTAGAGCTCTCAGCGCAGCGAGCAGAGCACCACGCAGTGGCTCCCGCCGAACAGGCGCCAGCGGAGCGTCAGCAGCCGCCGGCGGGCGCTCACTTTGGGGTCCTCGGGGCCGCCCAGGTCGCTCTGCGGGCCACTTCGTGGAGACTCCTGCGGAGGGCCGTCCCCTGCGGGGGGGCTCTAGAGCTCCGAGCGCAGCGAGCAGAGCACCACGCAGTGGCTCCCGCCGAGCAGGCGCCAGCGGAGCTGTCACAGAGTCCCGGAGTCCTACACTGTCCCCGGCTACAGCCCCGGACTCGGAGGTCCCCTCCTGCACACATGCATATAGTAGCGACCTCTGGTTGCACGTAACACATTCAGAACAAGAAATTTGTAAATTTTAGGGGAGAAGGAGAAGGGAGGGCGAGATGATCGAGGGGAGAGTGCGAGAAGAGTGTGAGAGATAGGACCCTTTCTTTGAGCTTTTGAGCTGAAATCTTGCAGACCGTCAGCTGGGCATGGGAAGAGACGGCCGTTTTACTTCTGGGCATTTTGAGACAGTGGTGGGCTGAAACGATGGGCAGGGCATGGCAGAGAGGAGCTCATCGCCATACACGGTCACGTGATGATGTTAGCACGTGATCTCTCATTTTTTCTAGCGCCCCAGCGATGAGCAGCGAGCGACTTCTGGCCACACCACAGCACAGCACCCACAGCACAGCGACGACATGGCCGTGCCGAAAGTTCCCACGGACGTAGAGGCGCCGCCCAAGGATGCGGAGGAGCTTGAGCTCGAGCGGTTGGTGTTCGGGGACGCCGAGGGCTTCGCTGCGAACTTGCGGCAGGTGGACGCGTTGTTCTCGGTGTCATCCGACGACGAAGCGATGAGCTCCGGCGACAGCGAGGACGAGAGCGACCTCGAGGGGGTTCAGGACGAGGAATTATTTTTCATAGACGAAGGGGCCGCCGGGGGGGGGCCCCGGGGAAAGTCCGGGGGCCGGTCCGGGGCCGACAGTGAGGGGCACTCATGGACAGACAGCGGAGACGAGATGGCGGTGGATGGAGCGGAGGATGGAGCTGGAGATGGCGGCAGCTCGGGCGAAAGCGCGGGCGAAAACTCCGACGCCTGGAGCGACAGCGACGACGGGCGCGTGAGCGTCTCGCTCGGGGCCTCGGACCGCGTGAAGAAGCTCCGGCGCTTCGACGGCGACTCCACCATCAGCGGCCGTGCCTACACGCGGCGGTTGCGGGCGCAGTTTGAGAAGATCTACCCCCGGCCGCAGTGGGCGGACGAGCTCGAGCAGGCGGCGGGCAGCGACGAGAGCGGCGCCGAGGACGAGCGCCCGGCAGACCCCACGGGCGCCGCCGGTACCAACGCGCTCCTCGCGCTTCTCCGGTCCGCGGAGCCCTTCGCGGTGGCCCGCCCGCTCAAGTTGATCGCCGCCCACCGCATCGCCATCACGCGGCTCCCGAACGCCAACGCCGCGCACCCGTCACGCGCCGCCATCCAGGCGCTCTCCTTCCACCACTCGCACCCCTTGATGCTCACGGGCGGTTTCGACCGCACCCTCCGCATCTACCACATCGACGGCCGCACCAACGCGCTCGTCACGAGCTTGCACCTCCGCAATCTGCCGGTTGCGAGCTGCGGGTTCTCGCCCGCCGGCGGTCCGGACCGCGCCTGCGTGTTCGCCGCGGGCCGCAGACGCTACATGGTGAAGTGGGACCTCCAGAGCGGCGCCACCGAGAAGATCTCGCGAATGTACGGGCACCAGCAGTTCCAGCGGTCGTTTGAGAACTTCAAGCTCTCGCCACGGGGCACCTACGTGGGCCTCGTGGGCAGCAGCGGCTGGTGCAATCTCTTGGACGGGGTCACGGGCGTGTGGGTCCAGGGGTTCAAGGTCGAGGGCACACTCGTGGACTTCGCCTTTACACGTGACGAGCGCGTGTTGGTGGCGGTGAACTCCGCAGGCGACGTGTGGGAGTTCGCGCTCGATTCGCGCGATAACCACCCGGAAAACGCCGGGACGTTGCCGGAATCCGCCCAATCCGCCGGGAAATCGGCTGCAAAGTCCGCCGCCAAGGCCCCCACCATCCTCCGCCGCTGGAAGGACGAGGCCGGCGTCGGCGTCACCAGGATCCAGCTTGGCGGCCCCTCCGACCGCTGGTTGGCCATCGGCACCAACAACGGGCTCGTCAGCATCTACGACCGCAGCGCCGTCTCCGCCAGACCCACGCCCCTCAAGGTCATCGAGAATTTGGTCACCTCCATCTCCTCGTTGCAGTTCACCCGTGACGGCCAGGTGCTCGCCATCGCCTCCCGCGCCCGCAAGGACGCCCTCCGCTTGGTCCACCTCCCCTCGTGCTCCGTGTACTCCAACTGGCCCACGTCCGGCACGCCCCTCGGCCGCGTCACCGCCGTGGCTTTCTCCCCAAACAACGAGATGTTGGCCATCGGTAACGAGGCCGGAAGGGTCACCCTCTGGAGGTTGGACCACTACTAGGCCCCCTGGGCTTCACTGGGTATGGTGACCGCCTCTGACGCTCCGCTGGCCACTCCGTGGAGGCTCCTGCGGAGGGCTGTCCCCTGCGGGGCGCCAGAGCTCCAGTTCAACGGGCAGAATCTCCGAGGATCTCCGGTTCGGCTGCGGCTGTAAGACCTGGGGGCTAGACCCAGACCCAGACACTTTAAGGCACAGATCCCATAGCAGCTGCTCGTACATAGAAATTCAGAAAGTTGTGACCGAGAGGTCGCCAGAAACTGAAGGCTGTAGCTGCCACTGAGTGGCACCAAGGGGCATATTTGCTGCTCTTTGCCCGACGAGCGCCGGGGTGCCGCACAAAATTCCCCATCCAGAAATTCACACACTCCATCGCCAGAGGCCAGTGGCCCTGGCGCCGCTGCTGGAGCAACACTCCCTGGCCCTTCGGAGCTGGCCCGTGCCCAGGGCCACTGCTTATATGCCGTACCCTTACCTCGGCCACCAGAGGCCCCGACAAAAGCGCAAAAATGGACCAATTCTGGTATTTTCAGTGATTGTATGTAGTAATAACAGTATTTTAATGCTCATAGAATGCTTTTTTTCAGAGACTCCGGCTTGCTGGGGCAGAAAACCAGCACTTACATTTGGGTGCAAATGTCCGTATGCAGATGTTACAACTGAGTTCCGGCTCGGGCTCTTCCCCGAAGGGGACAGCTCTCCGCAGGAGCCTCCACGGAGTGGCCAGCGGAGCGTCCCAGGCTGATGGAGGAACGAGGTTTTGGGGCGCCATGGGCCCGAGGTGGGCGAAACCACCTGCTCGCTCAGCGGCCTCAGCTCCACAACGCACACCTTCCTGCACATTGTACCAATAACTTCTGCTCCCGAATCGAACGAGCACCAGCAGCTCCATCCTCAGATACCACTCCACACACCGCCACCACCATGGGCTTCAAGACACCGTAAGTAGTGCCGATGGTTTGGGGAGATACTCCCAGCATGTTTGCCCATTTTTTTGGCGTTTTTACGGCCCTCTACGTTTCAGACTGCCCGCTTTGCCCCTGGTTCTCCCTGTTCTTTCTACGCCCTTACTATGGACATTCTACGCCTTTTTTGTCGCATTTTTGCTACTTTATATTTCACGCCCCTCTATTTCCTCTACTAACATTAGAAAAATCCAGAGCCGCTACCGCGATGCCAAAACCTTCGAGATGAGTCCCGCCATGTTGCGTGTGCGGGCCCCATTCTTCTGGAAGAACACCGCCGCCTTGTTTTTCTTCCTCTCCATCCCCGCCGCCGTCTACGCGTTCACCTGGAACACCTTGACGAAGGACGAGTTTGGTGACATCCCCATCCCGCCCGTTTCCGACGATGAGTTGACGAAATTGCGCCGCGAGTACGAGGAGAAGAAGCGCGCGGAGGCGTCCTCGTGAGGATTCGCCGAGATATGCCCACAGTGGCGCTAAACGCCCGCTGAATTTCGCCTCACTGGCCCCAGCCCAGAGGTCCCAGGGTTCTGCCTGGTCGCCCCTGGCGTGTACATAGCAAAATTTTATTGAAGAGAGCAGCTGTAGGGCCCATGGGCTCAGTGTAGATGGCGACGCCTACGCTGGCGCCTGCTCGGCGGGAGCCACTGCGTGGGGCTCAGCTCGCTACGCTCGAGGATCTACGGTGCGACCTACTACGAGGCCAAGGCTGAGGGTCCAGCTCTCACTGGATGTGTGGATGTCTATGTACTGAGGTCTTCGCGCTAGGCCCTGGAAGCCAAGGGCTGACGAAGGCGGAGGGCCGGAGCGTAACCCAAGCATTACGCTGGGACTTCCAGCGCCTACGACGCTCTGGCGGTGCCTGCACCCCGCATGGGACAGCCCTTCGCAGGAGCCTCCACGGAGTGGCCAGCGGAGCATCAGGCAACCGAAGCCCACGGCTCTAGGAGCGGCCTGCTCTGTAGCTGTCCCCAGGGCTGTAGGGCTGATAGGTGGCGTCGTCCAAGATCGAGGAGTTGCGCGCAGGGTAAGGGAGGGCGGCGGGCTGCTGGGGCGATTGCAGTGGAAACGCTGGGGCAGGCACAAGGGTGGGGGTCGTGACGTTTTCGGTGGTGGGGGAGGACACGTAGTCGTCGATGAGCAGGGCGGCATCGCCCAGCGGTGGGTCCACGAAAGGGTCGATGCGAGGTGCCGACGGCTCGAAGGCACCGCCTGCGGCCCCTCTGGCGTCCACGGGATCGTAGCCCCCGACCGTGGCCGCTGTGGTGTCCAGCGAGACGTTGCGGTCCAGGGTGAGGTCTTTGCCCCTAGGATCCTGGAACGGCCCGGCGTCCTGGAACGCCCCAGGATCTTCGAACGGCCTGTAGGCAGGGGCCGAGGGCTTAGGATCGGCGAAAGGATCGGCGCGAGGTTCTGTGTCGGGGTCGGGGCGCCAGGTCGGCGCGCGGCGGGTAGGGCCCCTCGGAGCGACGGAGCGCGGGGCAGGGGCGTAGGAGAGCGCGATCTTGGACTCGAGGGTGTCGAGAGGGAGCGACTCGCGAGTGTCGGTGAGTGAGTCGTAGAGGCGGTCGGAGCTTCTGGTGGCGATGGAATAGGGGAAGTGGGGGGCGCGGGGACGCTCCAAAGAGGCGTCCGAGCCAAAGCGCAGGACGTTGCGGAGACCTGGGCGTGCATCGGCGCCCATGAGCAACGAGGTGGAGGACTGTGAGCCCACGAAGGGGTTCCTGGCGATGTCCAGGGTCGTGGAGCGCGACATGGCGCCCGCTAGCAGCGCCTTCAGCTGGCTCCGGCGCACCATGATGCGCACCTTCTCGCTGACCACGTGGCAGCAGTACTTTTTGAGCGAGGGGAAGCCCTTTTCACGGATCTTGAGGAACATTGGGAGGTACAAGAGGGCGCCCACGAAGAACTGGACGAAAAAAATGCAGAAAATGGTGAAGGAAAGACACATGAGCGACAAAATGACCGCCAATTTGACGTTGGTCTGGGCGATGTCCTTGATGTTCTGGAGAATGTCGTTCAGCAGGTCTCCGTCGGTGGCATAGTAGCGGATAGTCAAGACGTTGATGACCTGGCGAGGGGTGTCGGCGACCAAAATCTGGAGCGAGTTGTCCACCTCGAAGTAGCACAAGAAGCTGGCCCAGTCAAAAAAGTTGTCCTGCTGGATCTTGTTGAACAAGCAGTGGAAGCTGTAGGAGCGGATCGTGTAGAGAAGGCGGGCGATCCGGTTGACGTAGACGAGCGCAATGTTGCGGGACCGGTACGCCCGAATGGCCCAGGCCCAGTGGTATACAATAAGCACCAACTCGAAGAGAATGCACCCGGTGAAGATCCACTTGGCCACCGAGTATTTGTAGGGCTTGTAGTCGTCGCTGCCCCACCGGTGGAACACAAGGATCGAGAGACAGGTGTAGATGTCGGAGGCAAGAAGCACCACCAGGAGCACCATCAAGAACCACGTGAACACATAGTCGCACACGGTGCCGAAGTTGGTGTTTCGGTAGCTGTCCACGTCGATCTGGTCGAAGGTAGAGGTGTCGAGCTCGTACTTGTCGATCTCCCGGTGGGGGCTGAACAGGAGCGCGTGTTCGTCCATGGGCGGTGGACTGGGGCGGTGGACTGGCGAGGACTGGGCAGATTTTGGATCGACGTGTGCGGGGGGTTCGGTCTGGGTCGGGGGATGAGTTGGGCGTGGGTCGGGGTCAAAGTCGGGCGCTGGCTGGTGTCTGTGGCCCTGGTGGCGGCTGTCTCAGCTCTGAAACAAAGCCAAGATCTGACGCGCACGTCTAGCGAGAGATATCGCCGCGTCTAGCCCTTCGGGCTCAGCTGGCGACCATTTCCCTCTGAAACACTGGGTCCTCTCTTCCCTCCGACTATCCCCCACCATCCTCCTCTCCTTCTCTTTTATTCCTTCTCTCTTCTTCCTTCTCTCTTCTTCCTTCTCTCTTCTTTCTTCTCTCTTCTTCCTTCTCCCTCTTCTTCTTCTCTTCAATTTCTGGGCCACTCTGGACCAGTGAGCCCTCACTAACCCCAGAACCTTTGGCTTTCCCTCTCTCTCTCTCTATCTCTCTCTATCTCTCTTTATCTCTCTCTCATCGCCCCCACCCTCCACTCCTACGGCAGACTACGGCTTGCTGATCACTTTTATCATTTTCACCCCTCTGAGGGATCCAAAGCTCACTAATCTACTGACTAATCCTTGATTCAGGACACAATAGGCCTGATCTGTATTTTGCGCCGTATCGAGCTAATGACTAAACTGCTCGGCAACTTCGAAGACGAAGAGGAAAAGAGACAGGGGCGAAGAAGGAGAGTCACAAAGAAATACTAGCAAAGAGACATCAAAACAATGAAAAGATCATAAACACTTCTGGGTTTCCCTCTCTCTCTCTCCCCTATTTCTCGAATATCCTGGCAGCTACTGCTCAAGGGCCAGTGGCCCTCCGTCTCCGTGGATTACCAGCAGAGCAAACAAGCTGGCACCAGCGAGCGCTCCAGCTCCAGGATCCTGGCGGTCCATGACGCCTCTGCGTGGGGCGTTGCTCGCGGCCCTCGGAGCTCTGGCACCCCGCAGGGGGCAGCCCTCCGCAGGAGCCTCCACGGAGTGGCCAGCGGAGCGGACCCGGGACTACCGGGCCCTTAGAGGCCCTATGATCTCACGGGTGCCACAACACTTCGATCCTCCCGTTGTCTCCTTCCGCCCCCAGTACCCCCCGCTATGCCTCATACTTCTTCAAAAGCTTCGACGACTCCTCCCGCAAATCCTCCTGGTCGCTCTTGCTCAACTCCTCCAAGATCCCCATGCAAGCGGCGCGGACTGGCGGCCGGTACATGATCAAGAACTGGAGCGACAAGAAGCCGATCTTGGACCGCCCGGGGTCAATGCAAAGCGACTTGATCCGCTGCACTAGCTCCTCGTTGAGATACGGAAGATCTGAAAGCAACCGGATAAAGATCTTGCGGTCGTTGGGCTCTAGAAACGGGATCATGGCATCCAACACCTTGCCCGCCCAGTCGTTGTACTTCTCGGTGGGAATGTCAGCCTGTGCCACCTCCTCCGCTACCTTGGCCTCGATTTCCGCGGCCGGAAGCGCCGCGCCCAGCTCGCCGTCGGAGTATTTTGCCGTCAACTCCTCCGCAAGCCGCTGCTCGTTGTACACCTTCTCGCTGTACCACTCCTCGCTGAGCCACTCGATCACCAAGTCGATCCGGCTGTGGATGTTGTCCAAAAAGTAGTCGAAAAGTGCCTGGCGGATCATGTTGCTCATGAGCTCGTTGCTCGAGGCGTCGCCGTTCTCGGGCAGCAGCTCCGGGTCAACGGTGCGCATTCCACGTGTGGCAAGCCGCGAGAGAAGCACCACCCACAGGTCTTTTTTCCACGACTTTATGGCGATTTTCGTGAGCTCGGACTCGCCTTCCTCGGGCTCTTCCTCCGGTGCCGACTTCCCCGCGAGCTTGAAGAAGTTCTTGATGATGAGCGATACGTGGGCCTTTTTGGTGTCGAACGAGAGCTCCTTGGGAGGCGGGAGCGTGTACACGGTCTCCAGGTCGTAGGACTCGCTGGGCTCGTTGTCTTCGTCTTTCTCCTCTTCCTGGGCCTCTGTCTTAGGCTCGGCAGCAGGCGCGGCCTCCACCGTGTTCCTGTACCGTTCCGCGATGATGTTCAACGCCTTGGTCAACTTCTCGATGCTCACTTTGCTCAAAGTGGTCAACGTCATGGCAATGAGAATGTTCTGCGGCACCGACGTCAAGTCAAAGTTGTTGAGCTCGCTGTCGGGCTCGGTGAGACAGTAGAGGCTCTTGTAGTCGGCCTTTTTGAGGCGCTTGGAAGCGTTATGGAAGCCCTCGAAGCGACGCTTTTTGATGCTGGAATCCTCCAGCGACGCCACGAGGATGTTTTTGCGCCGGATATCGTCGCCCCGCGCTATCAAAGTGCTCACCTTCTTCGTCAACGAGTGCTGGTAGTTCGGGGGCACCACCTGGTTGCGCAAGCAAAAGTTGAGGAACACTTTGAGCGCCCGGTCCACGTACTTCCGCGACAATTTGAACAGCTCGAGCGACTCGTAGTTGGACTGGGCCTTGGTGGTTGTGTCGTAGTGCTCCAAGACGCTCAAGATGCGTGCGAGGAGCTGGGGCTTGCGCTTGGCGAGGAGCGCAAAGTGGTGCAACGCCGCCGTTACTACCGGCGTCACGAGCGTCTCGTTTCTGAAAACGGCGCCAAGGAGCATTTCCAAGAAGCCCGCAGCCTCGGCCTCCACCGCCTGCGCTTTGATTAACGAGTGGCTTGGGGGCACGTTGGAGAGCGAGTAGCGGCCGGGACCGGAGTCGCCACTCTCTTGCGTCTTCGTCTGGTAGTCGATCACCACCACGAGGAACTTCAAGAGCTCGATTTTGCAGTCCAATGCCCGCCGTGAGTCGTGCTCCTCGTTGTCCGGCTCGAGCGGGTAGCTCAGGGCAAATTTGGGCGCCAACGACGCCTTCAACGCGCCCAACTTGGCCCACACGTCCGTGCACCCGTCGTTGTCGGCCACGTAGCGGAAAACTAACCGGAAAACAACAATGCTGGCCTCCACGCAATCTTTAAACACCTCCAAGTCCCGCACGCCACTGAGGACCACGAGACTCTCCAAAGAGTCGAGCGAGAGGTCCACTTTGTCGATTCGGGAAAGCTTGGACTCGTCCGCTGTGAACGAGTCCCGGAGGAACCGCGCACACCACTTCTGGATGTTTATGTCCGCGTTGTTACAGAGCTTTAGCACCTGTCGGAGCACCTGGGGGAAGGTCTCCTTGTTGGAGAAGGCGAGCGTTCTCGCCTGGTTGAGCTGCTCGATGATCTGAGACATGGCGCAAGGGCAGGGGTTCCAGGATCAGAGGCTCGAGAATCAGAGGCTCGAGAATCAGAGGCTCAAAAATTCAGAGGCTCCAGAAAAAAGAGGCTCCAGAAATTAGAGGTCCAGGGCTGTAGAGAGCGCTGGTTTAGGTCTAGGGCGGACTCTCTGTGGACTCGCTGTGGACTCGCTGTGAACTAGAGGCCGGGCTCGGAGCCGCGAAAATTGGGAGCTGCGGTAAATTGAGGGCCCGCTGAGTTTGCGCAAGAGTTCAGAAGGCGAGAGCTGAAGACGACAGCAGAACACGAGAGCTCGGCAGGGCAGGACTCGGTGCTGGGCTGCGGAGCAGTAGCCGGTGCGTGTTGATGGCTGCGGTTACCCGGACATTGGTCGGAAGTGTGGAGGTCGGAATTTTGCGAAGTCAACGAGTTCCGGACTCCGCGCAGGATTTCTGGGGGCGGGGCGAGCGCTGCAGTAGCGCCGTTCCGCCCAGCGCGTGACACTGTGCTCGGCGCTCCCGGCTGCCCATCGCCGTGCGGACCCAACGGCCATCTCCACGCCCCACGGCCCAGCACCTCGCTACGCTCACGTCGCCCCAAATTGTGCCCACCCCACACCGCTCCCTCCAACGAGCCACCGTCCGCACGTTCCGGTCCTCTGCTCGGACCCATCCGCCGCTTATCTCTGCGCCGCTGTTCCTCCACTGCTGCTGTCTGCAGGAACCCTGGTGCTTATCATCGACCTCCGATCGCTCGGTGATAGCGCGAGCTGCCTCTTCCTACCCCTGAGGCCCCCTGACACCGCAGTCTTCACCTCACCCACGGGCCCGTTCAACCGTCGGCCCTTCTTTCCAGCTGCCCCGTCCGTTAGCTGCGTGGGAATTCGACACCACCAGTGACCAACTGCCAGGCCGACTGCCAGTGCCGAGTGCCAGTGCCAGCCACAGCGAATCGTTCAGGTCAGCGCCTGTCTCTACCCTACGCACCCCCTCGCTGCGGATTTGACGCTACCGCCGCCCTTTCTGTCCCTGCCTTCCCCCGCTCCCATGGAGAGCTCAGCGTCCCCAGTGGTGACGCTCCGAACACCGTCGCCCGGCCCCGACCCCAAGATGCCCCCGGACCTTCCGGACGTGGCCCTCCGCCTACGCCCGGTGCTGAGTTCCAGCCGTTTGCTTCCGGGGCCCACCGACATCAGCGCCTCCTCCAGCATCAGCTCCAGCATCAGTTCCAGCATCAGCTCCAGCGTCAGCTCAAGCCTCGTGTCGCTACAGGAGGACGCTATGCCACGAGCCTCCAAGCGCTCGTCCTCCACGTCCAACGACTTGCTCTACGAACGCGACCGCTTTCGGGCGCGGATCCACACGCTCAATGGCGCCGTTTGCTTTGGGCCGCTGACCTCGTGCGCAGAGCCGTGCGAGGTCTGCGACGACGTCACCCCCAAGACCGCGCGCCTCTACAGCAAATCGCAGGGCATTGAAGAGGCGCCGGAGGACTCAGTGGAGGTGCTGGAGGAGTCTGTGGATGACCTGGGCGAGCTGGACGAGCTGGAAGAGCTGGACGAAGTGCTGCCAGAGGCCGAGTCCTCCGTTCAGTGCGTAGAAGGGCCCTTAGAAACTCCACCGGATGCCCAGAGAGAGGCTCTGATCTCTCAGCCCCTGGCACTTCGGTCCCTGGGCTTTCAATCCCTGGGCTCTCAGCCCCTGACGTCTCGGCAGCTGAGCGCCTCTCTGAGTTCAGACCCCACAGTTTCCTCCCGACCCTCCTCCCGACCCTCATCCCCTCAGCGGACCCCTCAGCGGACACAAGACGACCCCTCAGCATCCCCCCAGGCGTCGCTGGAGTCTCCCTCCCACACCTCCTCCTCTGTCCAGGTCTCATCGCCTCCCCTAGAAGCACTCTCGCCTGCCCTGGGTTCTTCCCAGGACCTGCTCTCGCCCCTAGACCCCGCCGCGAGCTTCTGGCGAGCGTTGCCGGTCCGCTCCTTCTCCAACGCCGACGCCTTCGACGCCAGGAGCCTCTCGCTTGCCGACCTCCGCCACGTGTTCGGCTGGTACTTCAACCGGCCGCTCCCCCCGACCGACCGCATGTTCCCGTGGCTCCACGGGCTCCATCGCGACAACTACGCGCAGCGGCATTTTTTCTACGACCAGCAGCGGCAGCAGCGGCCCGGGACCCGCGCGTCAATCGACGACGTGTTGCGGCGCCCGGATGGCGTTCGTTTCGTCATGTGCGTTGATGCCGACCCTTTGGCGCCGCCCTACGCCCCCGTGCTCCGCAACACCGTGGCGTTGGCCGAGATCCTCGAGCCCTTGGACGTGTCGCGCGCCGAGGCGGCCCAGCAGCTCGCTGCGCTTGTGCGCTCGGTGTTCCCAGCGCTTGAGGACCCCGCGCCGCTCGTGCGCCAGCTCGTCGCCGACTGTGCGCTCCTCGGCCACGTGCCGTCGTTCCTTGACCTCGACCCCCCGCTGGGCATTTCGCTCCGCAATTTCCACATCCAGGTGGCGAAACTGGCGCCGTTCGCGGACTTTGTGGTGTGCAACATGGCGCAGGGACTGGTGGCGGGCCCTGGACGCGGCCAGCAGCCGGGACGGGGCCCGCAACCGGCGCCTGACCGCGTTGCCAGCATCGTGCGCGTGTTGTGGCTCGCACAGTGTCGCGAGGCGCTCACTAGCGGCGCGAGCCCGTCGTCCGCTGGGCCTCCGCGCCCCTTCGGTGTCTTCGTGCTCAGCGAGAGCGACCCGCGCGCCCAGGTGCCCGCGTCTCGCGACCTCTTCACGCTCCGGCCCAGTCCCACGCCCGCGATCTTGGGCTCGTTCCGGCCGGGCCGCCGGTTCGACCCCGAGCTCAGCGCCAGCCTCGAGGTGTGGGACGGCGACTATGCGGTGAAGGAGCGCCTCGAGACCGCGCGGATGTCGGCGGCCACGCTCTTGGACCGCAACGTGTGGGTCGGCAACGTGTGGGACCACCAGGCGCTGGTGGAGAGCGAGGCGGCGGGCCGTGGCGCGGCGGCGGGGGCCGGAACCCCAGCGCCAGCTCCGGCGGGCCGTTCCCTGGGCTCTGAGCCGGAGAGCCGTGCCCCCGCTCACGACGCTGCCCCTTCCACCCGCTCCGCCTCTCCCACCCGCTCCAAGCCACGCGCCTACGAGGACCTCCGCACCTCTCTCATTGCACAGGCCGCGGCGCCGCTCCTCGCGGAGTTCCCCCGTCCCCGCGCCAACTGGCGCTTGCTGGTGCACTGCCACGAGGGCGCCTCCTTCCCGGACCCCGCGGACCTCGAGGCGCTTCTTTTCCGCCACTCCATCTCCCCGCACCGGCCCGACTCCGACCCGCACCTCTTGGCGTTCCCGCCCTCGGGCTCCGTGGGCTTGGGCAACTGCAAGGCCTCCGACCTCATGGCCATCGTCAACGTCTGCAAGGTTTTGTTTCTTTTTCTGTCGCTGCTGGACCGTGGGCCCGCGGTGCCCAGCTCCTTGATCTACTGCGCCGACGGCTTCACCGAGCTGTCGCTCTTGGTGCTCTGCTACGTGATGTACGCGCAACGGGAGCCGGTCCACAGCGCCATGCTCCGCGTGCACTTGCGCTGTGCCCGCCCCTTCTACCTCTTCGCTTCCGACGTGCAGATCTTGCGGCGGCTCGAGCCGCTCCTTCTTCGCTTCTCGCCGCTCAATCCCGCGCGGTCCGTGGTGTGGTCCGAGCCCGAGTCGCTCTCGCCTGCCGAGGTGTCTGCGTTTCTCTTGGGGGCGCTGGGCGGAATAGCGCGCGAGTTGCGCCTCGGCTACATCGAGCACGACGACCCAGAGGAGGCGGCGGGGCCGTCTGTGGGGGTCTCAATCGTTGGCTCAGTCTCCCCCTCTGTCTCCCCCTCTGTCTCCTCCTCTGTCTCCTCCCCGGTCCCTGGCTCTGTGCCCTCCCCGGTCCCCTCTCGCTCTCACGCCGCCGCCTGCACTCTCCGCCACCACTCGCCCCCCTCCTCGTGGGTCGAGGAGGTCGAGGGCTCGCTCCCCTCGCGCATTCTCCCGGACCTCTACCTCGGGTCCTTGAAGCACGCGGACTGTCTCGGGCTCTTGAACGAGCTTCAGATCCGCCACGTGGTGTCAGTGGGCGAGCAGCTCACGTGGCTCGCGGGCCACGAGTTCCAGGCGGCCCACTTCGTCGAGGTGGAGACCCGTGGGGCCTTGGAGCTCTACCGCATCGCGCCCAGACCGCAGCACGCCCACTGCTGCTCCTGTGTGCGCACGGTGATGAGAGTCACCAACATCCAGGACGACGGCATCGACGAGCTCTCCACGGCATTGCCCGCGGTCTTGGACTTCATCGACCATGTGCACAACACCAAGGGCGAGAAGCTCCTCGTTCACTGTCGCGTGGGCGTCTCGCGCTCCGCCACCGTCGTCATCGCCGCCGTCATGCGCCGCCTCCGCCTCTCGCTACCCCGCGCCTATTTATACGTCCGCGTCCGCCGCCTCAACATCGTCATCCAGCCAAACCTTCGCTTTGTCTACGAGTTGCTCAAGTGGGAGGAGCTTCAGCGCGAGACCGCCGCGTCCGACGCCCTGACTCCCCGCCAGCTCAGAGACGTCGACTGGTTCGTCATGTGCAGGGAGATCACTCGCTTGAACATCCCGTACCTCGGCTCCTCATAGCCCCGCGGGATAGCCCTCCGCAGTCTTTGAATGGCCAGCAGCGGCAAGCAATGGTCGCCCAGCTCTTGAGCCCTAGCGTCCTCCGGGGCCCTGGGACGCTCCGCTGGCGCCTGCTCGGCGGGAGCCACTGCGCGGTGCTCTGCTCGCTGCGCTCGGAGCTCTAGCGGCCGCCCGCAGGGGACAGCTATCCGCAGGAGCCTCCACGGAGTGGCCAGCGGAGTGGCAAGCAGCCGCCGGCGGGCGCTCAACCTCCGGGCCGCGCCAGGGAGATCCAGAGGTCCTGGGACGCTCCGCTGACACCTGCTTGGCAGGAGCCACTGCGTGGGGCTCTACTCGCTGTGTTCGTGTGGTCAGCACGGAGCAGGCCCTGTCCAGAGCAGGCCGGGGCTGGAGAGCCCTCTTGTTATATGCAGGTCACTTGTGTCGGTCATTTTATCCCCTTAAAATTAGAGGTAAGGGTGTGTTTTTAGTGCATTTATAGAATCAAATTACATGTTAAAGGTGTGTTATAGTGCTTTTGTCTTTTTTCCAGCGATTTTGGGGAAGAATTGGGGCATCTTTTACGGGAATGTAAGTGTTGTATGCAGGGCGTGTAATGAAGCTAGAATGGGGTATAAATACCTACAGAAAACGATTCTTTGTGGTTTCAAAAGTAGGATATACTGATGTGATATCTTTGGAAACTGTGAGAAATGCTGGAGGCTCAATTTTCATTTTTGGTGCTTTTGGATGGGTACTTGGGTGCAAATTTGAGGGCTCCCCGAGGACAGTCCATGAATAGAAAACTAACAAAAGCTGTGGATATTAGACTCATCCCAGCCATGGAATTCACTCTTAAACTTAGCTCAGAGCGGGGGCCCGAAATGTTGCGGTAGGAGGAGAGACACGAGTTTGTTGGCATTTCAGTGATGGAAGGAGAAGATGATCTCATTATTGGGTCCTTTATCTTCCAAATTTTTCCCAGTTTTTTGTGTGTATTCATTGTAAGCTTCTCGATCATTCGTAAGATTTTTGAACGATTCTGAATATATTTGGGCATTTACCAGGCCCATTTCATGGCCTTAATCTCAGCGGAACACTTCCAGGAGGAAACCAACGGTTATGGACCAAGAACAGCGCCAGAAATATCAAGATCACAACGACTTTGAAAGGACAGAACTCCCAAGTGTGATATACATTTTGGGAGCAAATTGGCACACTCATGGGCTGTGGGTGGTTTTGGGACAGTTCCAGGAGGACAGGGGGAATGCTAGCTGCTCGCTAATTTCTCGCTAATTTTTTGCTAGATTTGGGGAACATTGGGACATAAGACGCGCTAAGTTAGCGGGAACGGGCTCCTGTTTCGCCACGGCTAGGCCCCGTCAGACCTACATCCACCGCTTGTCAAAGCCTAAAAAGCGTTGGCCAAGCTGCTAAATGCCCCCGAGACCCAAATCTTGCGCTGTCCAGACGTCAGGCCCATACTCCAACGCCTGGCCCCTGTCGCCTCCAGACCCAGACCCCAGCCCACGGCTGGGGTCTCCCGCGCACGACCCCAAAAATTTGACCCCAGCGAACGGAGCGCTCCTGGTCCCATCCTCCCATAGCGCCAGCACAGCATCGTCCCAGCATCCAATCGACCCCTAACGACTCATTGACCCCAAATTTCGCCGCAGCACCCTCCGCTACGAAATTTCCAGCCCCAGATCTCCTGCCACGCATCCCACGCTACAGCGCCACTGACAGCAGCACCCACCTGCCCCAGAGTCCCAAAATGCCCGCCGATTTGCTATCGGACCCGTCGATCATCTCCGTGAGCTCGGATCACTCCTCGCACATTGAATCCACCGGCTCGGGACCCCTAGAGCCAGGCAACGCTCTCTCCAAGCTCCTCGACTCGGCCATGGCCAAGGCCGCCAGCGAGTCCACCCCAGAGCCCCGCCATCTGAGCTCGCCCTCCCCCACAGTCCCCCTGGCCTCGGCCGACAGCTTCCGTCCCGCTGAGTCTTCCAGCTCCTCCAAATCCCCCGATTCTCCCTGCATATACTCGCCCGGGAAGCTCCGGTACTTGCGAGACCTGCCGATGGTGGCGGAAGTCATGGCGGATTTGGTGTTGCCGGACGAGGAGTTCTGGCGTCTTGGCGTGCGCAAGGAGAAGACAGCGCGCAAGGCGAAGAAACAGCAGCAGCCTCGGGCGCCACGCGCTCAGCAGCGCGGAGGACCCAGAACTCTCGACGGCGGCGCCTTCTTCAAGGCTGAAGACTTGGACTCCCTCGGCTCCGACAAAATCTCGCACCTCTTGGGAGAGGCAGCGGATGAAGCGGAGCCCGAGTGGGACTCCACTGACCTCAGCGCGAACCTCGCCATGAACATGGGGCAGACGGTGGAGGACTTCGAGCGCTGGAAGCAGCGAATGAGAGAGGAGGAGCGCCGTGCGAAGGGCCAGGACATTGAGGACTCTCAGCCATCTCCTGGGAAGGCGGTGGGCAATGAGGTGGACAATTTTTTTGCCTTTGTGCGCCCCCGTCACAGCGACGGCGACCAGCCGGCGCCCGCAGAACCTGCCGACGGCTCCAAGAGCTCACGCTTCTCCTCATTCTTCAACGCCCCGTCCATCCTGCAGGATGTGCGCCGTGGTCTGAAGGACGAGGCCCAGGGCCACTCCAAATTTTTTGCGCTGCTGACGTCCGCGGGCGACCGCAGATCCTCCGAGCTGCAGGCCCAGAGACGCGACTCGGGCCCCCACTTTGTGCCTCCCCCTGGCTTATCGGGGCCCCATCCCCAGGGCCAGGCTCCCCCGGGAATGCAGAAACCTCACGGCCTGTCAGTTTCCCACCCCCAGGGCCTGTCAGTTACCCGTCCCCAGGGGTCGCCCTATCCTCCGGGCGTCCAGGGGCCTCCGGGTATGCAGCAGAGGCCCCAAGCTCCGCCGGGCTTCTCCAGCTCTGGTCCTGGCGGGCCGCCAGGCCACCCGGGACTCCCTGGGCCCCCTCCTGGAGCTCTTCCGGGCCTGTCCGGGAACCTCAACGACTCGTTTTTCATTTCGTTGATGAAGAAGGGCCCCGAGCCGAATGGCCCGGTCCTTTCCCGTGCACCCGAGGCGCACAGACTGGCACTGGATGCTCAGCGTGATGAGACGCACACAGCGCTGCCCCAGGACCGTCAGCGGCTCCCCCAGCAGCACCTTCCCCAGCACCTTCCGCAACACCTTTCCCAGCAGCAGCTCGCTCAACAGAGCCCTCAGCGCCAGCAGCAGCTTCCCCCGTGGATGAAGCAGTTCCCCAACGGCGCCATGGGCGTGCCGCCCCACCTCCAGGGCCAGGCTCCTCCACAGTTTAACGGCTCGGGCCCCGGAATGTACCCCATGGGATTCGGCCCGCCTCCCCCCGGAATGCAGATCCCGCCTCACTTCAAGGGCCAGATCCCCCCTGGCGCACCTGGTCCGGGTGTTCCCCCACAATTCATGAACTTCCCACCAGGAATTGTGCCCCCTGGAATGGTTCCTCCAGGCATCGGTCCGCTGGGGATGGCGCAGGGGCAGGCGCAGGGTGCGCCATCGCAGGCACCACACCCGCACGCACATCGGCCCCAGGCGCCTCAGGGCGGCCAGCGCTAGGCATCGCTAGGCATCGCTAGGCATCGCTAGGCATCGCTAGGCATCGCTAGGCATCGCTAGGCATCGCTAGGCATCGCTAGGCATCGCTAGGCATCGCCAGGCATCGCTAGGCAGTGCTAGGCTACAGATCTGGTCACGTATTGTATGTAGGTGAGTATATAATGAGGATGTATCGTGTAGACAGTAAATAACAGTCTGGACTAGACTCTCACTGAGACACTGGCTGGGCTATTGATCACTGGAGCCGCTGGCTAACTCAGACTCTCAGTGGAGCTGCTGGATGGCTTAGGTGATCACTAGAGGCCAGAGTGTCACTCAGAAGATCACAGAGGCCCAGAGCTTCATAGACTATCACTAGAGGCTCTGGCTCCCGAAGAGCTCTAGCAGTGGATCGCTACCTGGAGACAGAAGTTGAGCAACTGAAGGTGCTCGTCGGTTCCGTTGTTCAATTTTCTGTCTGTGTCAAACAAAATTGTGGCCACCTCGTTCTTTGTGCTGGAGTCTATGGAGTCGTCGAAGATGTAGCGGTCGTGGAGCTGGTCGATGAGCTGCTGGGCGCTCCAGCCCTGAAGAACGATTTCATTGACAGCAGCGGCAATAGCAGCGGGATCCTTGGAGCCAATAACCGACGCAATGTCCGCCAAGATCTGGTCGGGCACCACGCCCGCTATGGCCTCGATGGAGGCACTGGAGATAGTGGAAGCGCCGCTGTTGTCCAACGAATGGAGCCGCGTGGCCGACTGGAGGTAAGTGATGGCCTTACGCAAGTCTCCGTTAGACAATGCGAGAAGCCTCGTGAGCAACCCAGGCTCCACCTGTACCTTCTCGTGGTCCACCACGTACTGCAAGCGCGCCAAGGCGTTGTCGTTGTTGAGGAGGCGGAAGCGGAACTTGGAGCATCGAGAGGCCAACGGGTCAATGATCCGAGTGATGTAGTTGCAAATGAGGCAGAAACGCGTGATTCCAGAGTAGGTCTCCATGGTTCTGCGGAGCGCCGACTGGGCGTCGTTGGTCATGGAGTCTGCCTCGTCCAAGATGATGATCTTGTAGGGGGGGCACGGGTAGCTCGCCAAATCTTCTGGCGAGGGGTTGGAGATGGTGAGCCGGGCAAAGTTTTTGACTTTTTGGCGCACGATGGAGATCCCTCGCTCGTCCGAAGCGTTGAGCTCTAGCACACGGCTCTTGTAGAGGCTGGGCCCGTACAATTGCTTGGCTAGGGCCAAAATTGTGGAAGTTTTTCCTGTTCCAGGGGGGCCGTAGAACAACATGTGCGGCAAGTTGGCCGATTCCAACGTTTTCTTGAGCACTTTTACCGCATGGTCCTGGGATGCCACGTCGTCGAGGCTCTTGGGCCGGTACTTCTCCACCCACGGCGTGTGCTGGAGCCGCTCCTCCTCGTAGAGCGCATTCTTGGGCTTCGGTGCAGACATCGTCGCTGGTGCTGGGGTTTCTCAGGAGGCACTGGGGGGGGCTCAGTAGGCGCTAGGGTCTCTGTGGGTGCTGGGGTCGCTGTCTGATCCCTGGTGCCTGGATGGGAGTTCAGACGCGTGGGTCGAAATTTGTGCGCGTGCGACATCGATCCCGGCGCTACTGGGGAACCAACTCGTGCACTAGCAACTCCGGGGGGGCTCTGCAGAGGCCATCCATGGGCTCAGGACTGTCCAGCTCTGTAGCTTGAAGGATAGTGGGAGCCATGGGGTGTTTTGGGCAAGGCTAAGGCTTTGAGGACGCTCCGGTGGAGTCTGCTCGAGAGTCACTGCGTGGAGCTTGGCTCGCTATGGTCTGAGCGGCCCCGCAGGGGACAGCCCTCCGCAGGAGCCTCCACGGAGTGGCCAACGGAGCGGACGAGCTGCCGCCGGCGGGGGCTCAAACTGAAGGATCTCTAGCGGTCTCGACGCTCCGGCGTCGGGAGCCACTGGGTGGTGCTCGGCCAGCACCGCTACCTGCTCCTAGGGGATTTCTCTACACTCTTGTCTTTCTTGTTGTATTAATCTGAGCTACACCAGCTCATTGGACACCGATCACCGACAATTCCAAGGTCCACACTCGTCTGATGTGCACTTTGACCACCAAATCCTGATACTTGACGCCTTTGATCTCCAAATCACCCACCTCGATGTCCATGGTCTCGTTGGACCACCAACATTTGCGGGCCGGTTTCCTCCAGAAGAGCAACAACTTCGTCTGGCTGGAGTCCATCTGTTTTCTGGACTTTGAGAGCGATCGAGACGCTGCTCTGGTGGCGGAAGAGGCCAAGGTGGCGATTCGGGACCTCGATTTTCTCGAGGTCGATGCCGTCGAAACGTTGGAGGCTGTGGGCAATAACTGGGGCGAATCTGGCGGGGTGGATGTCTCAGAACTGGTCTCGCTGTTGCCATGTAGTCTCACCAACAGCAACGAGGAAATGACGCATTTGGAAGGCTCGAGCGACCTAGAGCCCCACTCCCCCTTGGTGCTGAATCCTGAAGAGCACAACATATCGAGCAAATGCTGCTCGGCGGGGCCCAACTTCTGGTGTATGGAGGGATCCAAATTGGGGTTGTAGCCCAACCCACTGAAAATTTGTTTGTTAGAGAGCAATATGGAGGCCACTGACACTTTTAAAAGCCGTATTTGGTCCGCATCGAACCCAGCCACCGGCGGGATCACGTAGTAGTCAAGATCTTCCCGAAGAACAATTATCGCGGGTTTGTGCTGTAAAATGCTGGCGGCAGACTCCCTCCCATAGCTTATCAGCGGGGACAAGGGAGTCATGTCGGATAGGTCACTCCTGGCCTTGCCAAATGTATCAATGATGTAGCTGAAACAGGATGTCTCAAAGTTCACATAAACTGTGTCTTCCTCGCTCAAATTGGTGATGGCATTGCCATTTTTATCGAGAAATACCCCGTTGGGGAAGAGACAGAGCAAAATGCTCTCGGGGAGACTCATCAACTCGTCGCGCGTGATGGTGAACATCGAGCCACGCACATTGAGCTTTATCTTGGAGTCGTAGTCCACATTGGCCTCGTACGTCGTCTGTGTGGGCGTGTAGGTCTCCTGGCTGACCTGGGTGATGATATTCTCGGCCATGGCGCTGGTGAGGTGCGGGCAAGACCCAGAAATGAAGGCTCAGGGCCTGGAAAAAGCTCGCAAGACACTAGAGCAATCTCTGCAACCTGTGTGACTCGGTAAGCGCCGAAGTTCCAAGCTGACGCTCCGGGGTGGCTTCAGGCTGTAGGACTCTTCTCGTGGAAAAGAGCGCTCCTATTCGGGCAAGTCGACGCGAGGGTCACGACGGCCTGGAGGTACTAGAGCGAAGACTGGATCGCAATCTGTTGGGAGCAGCCTATGAGGGCTCTGAGTGCAAAATTCGGGGCAGATGACAGCGCTTCTGCAGCCACGAGAGATGTTCTGGTGATTAATGACTCAGGGGAGCCGTACGGCAACACGGAGGGATGAGCTTCTCTGTTATTAAACCCAGGAAAGCCTCGGTTCTAGCGTGTCGTCCTGCGTCTGAGTATCCCTTCGGTAGGTTTCCAGCACCTAATTGGGCGTTTCAAGATGAGAGAAGGCCTTTGACTCTGCCCGATGTTTTTTGTGCCTGAAACCACAAGCTGGGAGCCAGGTGAGGATTGGTGCGTGCACGCCGCGCCTGGTTGCGATAGAGCTCACTGGCCACGGCAGTGAGAGACATACAGTGGGCCCAAGGACGGCCTCGATGCGGTGGGAACTTGTGGAGAGGTTGGTACTGATGGGGGAATTGCGACTTGTGGGAAGGTTTCGTTTGTGTTTCGGCTTCCGGGACCTGTGATCTTGGGCTGTTGTCTGATGAGGGTGCTGGTTGATAAAGTCACGTGGCCTGGTGACTCTGAGCTCCCCAGGCTCGCCGTTCGGTGGCTCAGGCCCGGGCTCAGGCGCGCCAGCTCTGCCATCTCGACCGATTCGGAGTCCCATCCATCTCCTCTCCCTCTCTTCCTTCCACTCTCTCCCCCGCTCTCTTCCTTTGCTTACTCCCACCCTTCCACTGATGGTGTGCACAGGACGGTGCAAGCGACTGGGCGGCGAGTGCGAGGGCACCAGCAAAATCCTGAAGTGCTCCCAGAACGAGGCCCCCTCGCTCGATGATGTGTGGGATGACAAAGATTTGGAGGAAGGAGGCGACATTACGGCCATAAGAAGAGCCCATACGAAGCAGGGGTACGTGGACGGGCTCAGCAGTGCGCAGGAGGCGAGTCTTCAGCGAGGCTTCGACGACGCCTACCCCTTTGGAGCGGACTATGGCACACGGGTAGGCCGCATCCTCGCGAGGTTGGCGGGCACCGATCTCTTTGAACAGGCTGCCAACGAATTGAACATCGCCAAGGTGCTCGACTCGCTGTATTTTGACGAGCAGTTGCAACCACAGGGCAGCCACACAGTGATCACTGCGTGGGAGACAGAGGTGGGCCTCTAGCCGTGGGAGACCGGCTCTCCGTCGTCTGAATCTTTACCTCCATCCCCCTGGTCTCCCCTGGTCTGCTGACACCACCGCACATCTCTCAACTCCCGTCTCCATGCTCCGTCGCCCTCTTTCACTACAAATACTTATGACATCTTTGAACTTACGCAGATACACCCGTAGCTCTCCTGCAATTCCCTATCTCAACGGCATATCGCCACACACCTCTCGGTTGAGACCCTCCTGTAAGATGCTCAACTTCTCCTGGAACTTGAACCGGCCCTTGGACCAGCCAATCCACATCTCGCTCACCAAGTACTGCGTCTCCTGGAACATGATGAACTCTCGGAAACAGCACTCCTTGATCAACCAATCGCGGTTGAGCTGCTGGAAAATCTCCTGCTTGTCGTTTATAATCACCTGTCTCAATTTGGCCAACTCGCTGCCCTTGATGTCCACATCCTCGTTGTTCAACCGGTTGTATTTTTGCTCGTTCTCCTGGATCCGGCTCTGGAGTTGCGGAATGTTGTTGGCCAGAAGCCGCTTTGATCTCTCGAAGAGCTCTTGTAATGAGTATAAATAGTCGAGATAGTTCTTGAACTTCTCGAGAATAGTGGTGTTGATGGTGTAGCTCTCGTCAATCAAAAGCTGGCTCGACTTGTTGAAGTAGTCCAGAATTGACCCTAGCGACTCGTTGATCGAGCTCAAATCGTCCTTGTTGCTTCTGGAAATGATGCCCTTGTCCAGAGCGGTGCCACTGCCGCTTTTTGAATCCTCGGAACTCTGCGCTCCCGGGTAGATGCTCTCGTTGAGGGAGACAAACTTATGGAGCATTTCCACGAACTTGCCGTTGTCGAAGGCTATTTGCTGTTGTCTCTTCTCATACCGCTCCACGAGAAGCGCTATTTTGGTCCACACTTCAATGATCCGCGAGATGTTAGCCTCGGCAGACTTCCAGTCCTTCAAGAATTCCTCGCCAATTGTGGGCCAGATCGAGTTTATGAAATGCGTCAGGATCTTCTGCCCTTTGAACTCCAAAGAAAAGTCCACCTTTGCCTGCTTCCGCCACGACGTCAAGTCCGTGGGCACCGACAAAAATGTGATCACCACCGGCTCGTGCACGAGCACCGGGTGCTTGACAATTTGGTTGAGAAACCGGTTCAATCCGCGCCGCCGTTTCTGGAGAAACTGCGAGTCTGGAGACGAGCCTACTAGCAAGTTAGTAAATGATCTGAAGTTTTACGGAAGTATCGGTACGTACCAGTGAATTTCTTCGGGGGGAGCCCCGGAATGACCCGGAACGGGTACTTTTTGAGGAGGAATTCAAGGAGCCTGCGGTTAGTAAGGAAAAAATGTTATCTCAGAGGGGGGTACTTACCATACGAAGTCCGAGTAGCGACGGATCACCTTCTTGGTGCCGGCCGGACTGTTCATGCCCAAGTTCAAATCGTGGGTTATTATGTAGTTAGTGTGCTTGAACAACAAGCCTTCCTTTTCCGGCATTTCCTTTATGCGGACCAGGTCCTTGGACCCCACCAACGGCCGGAACTCTTGCCGGAGCTCGTTGATGTATTTGGAGATCTCACTGTTGTCTATGGGCTGCTCGTAGGTCAGGGCGCCTTCCTGGCGCTTCTGGATCGACGTGTGGTCGGTGAGGATCGGGTCGATCAAATTTTTATCCGCGGACTGTTCGTCGTCAGAGATCGAAGTGTTGGCCAACTGCGAGTTGAGCGGGTCGGCAAAGTATGTGGAGGAGGAAACCGATGGTGCCCCTAGTGAGGGATCCTCCAGCTCTGCCGCAATTATCTGGGCGATTCTGGGGGGGATTTCGGGCAAATTCTTGATGCGGAGCTGGAGTGTGACGAAGTCGCCCGTGCCTGGAACGTCCAACTCGAGGGCTATGAGGCCGAGAATTTGGTAGAAATTGGCCTCTCGTGAAGGCGGGAGGAGATCATGGTCGTACATAGCGTCAATTATCCTCGTTTTCTGGTAATTTGACAACTGGTTGGCGCCTAGAAGCTTATCGAACACCAACTTCTCCAACTCGCCCGTGGTGGTACAGGCGGCGCCAATTCTGGAGTAAAGAGTCTTGAAAGACTCGGGAATAGTGGCCTCAAAGTTCAACGGCGGCGACGAGGCGCTTTGGGCCCGTTTGGACATTAATTCCAGCGGAGACGCTAGCGGCTCGGGATGCAGAGATAGCAACTGGGACGGGGAGACGAAGCCTGAGCCAAAGGGCAGCGGGGTGTCAGCCCCCTCGTCGCCTTTGAAAGTGTTGGCCCAGCCATTGTCCCACGGGTCTTCATGCTCGCTGGCCCCAAATAAGCGGCTGTTCATGGTGTGGTGTAGGGGGCAAATGACAACAAGCGGCGACTGGATCCTTGACTTGTGCGAGTGCGGTAGTGTAGCGCCAGCGAGGGGGGAATGGCGGGAGATCGCGGGAGAATTGCGACGGCGGGAGCCAGACTCCGCCAAGACCTCCCTAGGATGCCGGGTCTGGGAGGGATCTCTACCATTTTCCATTGCCTCCTACGTCTTATCAGAGCGATATTGGGTTGTTAGGTTCTGCTTCCGCTATTGACGGCTTCATTTTCATTTTTTTTATGCCCTTTGTCTATTTGTTCTTCTGCGTTCTCCCTCACACTTCTCCCCCTAGCATCTTCATAGTGCTTTCCCAGCCCTCCTGATTCGTCCATGCCGCTCCTCTTGTTTCCCTACCCCCCTCATATCTCCTTGTTTGTTAGGGCCCTCTAATCTTTCAAGAAATGCCGTAATCAACTCTAGTCCCCTTATCGTCATTGTATGGGTGGACTCCGTCGCCTCTTAGTATCACCTAGGCTCTACATCAGTACACCGCGCAAAACTCAAAGACCCCAAAAGCCCCAAAAATTGGGCTCTTGGTGCTATTTCCCCAACTTGGACTTAGATCATACTGACCAATGGCTCTCCAGCATTGGCTTTACAAAACAGGCAGAATAGCCGAATATTGGGAGAGTTTTGCTATGGAATTGTCTAAACGGCTGCGAAAAATATAAATCCAACCAAAGGAAGAAGAACACACGCTAAAAATATACAATTCTAGCAACTCTGATCATGAAACTTCGGTATTCCCATCCCTTCTCCCTGGTCAGTCATGCCCTGCCCGTTTGGGCTCATTTGAAGAGCTTTCCTTCCCCATCAGTGTCACCTGCTCGCCCCTCACCCCTAGACCACGGCGCTCAACAGAGGCTTAGGCCTGCCATTGGCTACATCTGTATCGTGGCTGATTTGCCCAGCAGGGAAGGCACTTCTAAGAGATTCAGAGAGAAGGAACATGGGTGCAAAAAGATGATCCTGGGCCCAGCTCATCCTCGACGTGGCTGCCCCAGAGTCCTCGCTCTGCTCTCACTCCGCTGTCGGACCTTACCACCCTCTACATTCTCACCGCCCAGCCCGGTTGTTCGAGTCTCCCTACTTTCTTCCACCTCAACCATCTGACCGCCGCCGACCTCGCTTTGCACTCTCCGCTGACTTCGTCTCTGGTTTCTTCTTCGCCTCTTGCTCTTCCCCCTTCCTCACTCCCAGCCCTGGCCGCTCGCTAAATTACGCGCCAGCCCCACAATTCTCAACTCGAGCCAACGACTACACCACTCCCAACCACAGCAATGCCCCTCCAGGACTCCTTATACAACGTGGTCAATTACTTCCACAAAGATAACCGCATCAACCGCGTGACCTTTGGGCTCGATCAGCTCCCCTACTTCCCCTTTCTCGCCAAATGGCGTATCAGTGATGTTGTCGTCATCGTGGTGTTGCTTATCTTGTACCCCATAGTGGGCAGTATCAAGCCCTTTGAGCGCCAATTTTATGTCAACGACTTGACCATCCTGCACCCTTTTGCTGAACATGAGAGAGTCCCGGAATCAGCCCTCTTTTTCTATGCCGTGTGGTTGCCCTTGTCCACTATTTGCGCCGTGTCGCTCGTGATCACCAAGCCCAAAAACAAGATCTACCTCACCTATATCTCGCTTATTGGAGCCGCTATCTCCATTCTTCTCACCAACACCACCACGAATGTCTTGAAGAATTTCATCGGGAGACACAGGCCCGATTTCTTGGCCAGATGTGTCCCCAAGGAAGGCACTCCTATCAACGTCATGGTTTTTGCCAAGGACGTGTGCACCTCTAGAGACCTCTACACACTCGAGGATGGCTTTAGAACCACCCCCTCGGGCCACTCGAGCATCAGCTTTGCTGGCTTGGGATATCTCTCGCTCTGGCTCGCCGGCCAGTTGCTTGTCACCAACAAGAGCGTGGGTTCCTGGAGAACATTAGTGGCCGGATTGCCCCTTTTGGGGGCCGCCCTCATTGCATTGAGCAGAACAGAGGATTATAGACACCACTTTGTGGACGTTTTGATTGGGAGCAGCATCGGAATCGCCATGGCCATCTGGAGTTACCGCCGCTACTTCCCACGTCTAACTGACAAGAGGGCCTATGAACCGTATTTGATACAAGAGCAGGAACTAGAGGAGTCCACCAGCTACGAGCGGTTAGGAAGCGACAACGAAATGACGCTCCAGGTCTGAGTCTTGACTAGATGGGAACGTCTGGGGCTGAAGGACTGCTTTTAGGGTGTTGATGAGCCGTTGAGGATAGAAAGTGAGTGGCAAGAGAGTATTAGCAAGAGGTCCATGGTTGAATTTATGGTAATAGAGCGGAATCTGAGATGACCTGGAGAAACTAATCGAGACGGCCGGGAGCTGAGTATGTGAAGGACCTTTTGCATGCACTCGCATCTTCGTGCCTCCAGAAGTGCCATTTATGCCCCTTTGGGATAGGAGCGTTATTCCAGAATGCAAAGGCTGAATATGGAAAGGGGCCAGTGTTTCTAACGAAGATAGAGTTTAAACAGAGCGGCATTACTCAAGGGACGTCTACGGGAATGCCCCACGAGAGGGGTCTGTGGACCAGAAACATGTGAAAGGTCAAAAAGACGAGCGCAAAACAATACGGTAATCTGAGGGGCTACATTCTTCTACTTTAAGAATAAACGGTCTACATTACAACGGAACTGGTGGCTGTCCATCTTGGGCTATTATGGTCGCATTCCCAATTGGGAAATGGCACCCAAGCGGCGGTAATGCTAGGAACTAGAGCTGGACAAGCGCTCCCAGAGAGCCCAGAGTGTTGTAGAAAATCCTGCCATCTTGAAAGCACCGACATGCTCACAACCCAATGAGTGTCCTCTATTTCTTGCACTCTGGATAGCGCGTTGGCGTGGGCATTTCCCGACCACCGCCATCAGTCCCAAAAGCGATCCAGGGCAGCTGCAAGTCGGAGACACAGGCACCATCCTACTCAGAAATCACCCTGAAACCAGTCCAATACGTCATGGCCAATATCAGAAATCCTTGACGACTTTGCTAAGCGCCACCGATTGCTTTTACTACTTTAGTTTGGCTACTTTCATCTTGTCCACGTTGGTCGAGTGTCTCCAACGCTAACAGCTCACTATGCATCAGATGTCAGGTGGTGAGGAAGCTGTATAAGTTATCTGTACCTCCTCATACTCTTTCCTGAGGGTGCCCTTATCGAGATGTGGTGGCACTGGAGATATCACTCATACAATTCGAGCTCAACGAGGGCTGCTGGATGCAGCATAGGAATAGAGGACCCTGTAGTTGTGAATAACTGGCCGAATTGCCACACACAATGTTGTACACCGCCCGAGGCGTTTAGAATGCCCAGGATACCATCGGCGTAGACTCCGACCCCAGATGGTCCTCCTGACGCTACCCCGAACGCCTCTGGTGCTACTCAGATCGCACTGCGGATGCTCAGACCGCACTTGGCGGCTGGCCTTGCTCCCATTCCAACCCACCTAACATCCTAAGGTCAGCGTCATCGACCTACTATGAAGGCTTTTCTACCAACTCACCAAGACTATCGGGGGCGTAGCGCCCTCGCCCTCATGAGCCCCAAAGGAGTGGCTGGGCTCAGCAGCAGGAGCGAATTGCTCCGACCTTTCGGGCTCAGAATGGGCCCCCACCGCGTGTCAGGGAATTCCAAGCTCATTGGACCAGATACTTGAAAAACAGTTCCTTGCCCGAAAAGAGCAAGAGAAAAAGGGGCAGCGACGGTCGATATTCGCAGCCAGAAATAGGTGCACGGGTGTAGGTGCAAGGGTGTGATATACGGCGTGTGGGTGTTCTAGGAAGAGGCTGTCTCCCCGCTGGCCACATACCACGTCGGTTGGAGCTTGTTCATTGTTCTGAGTCCGAGGCAGCCTCAATTACGGCGACAGCCCAAATAGGAAGTTTCTCCTGAAGTGACAATGATCCTGTGATCGATGTAGAGATATATAAGCCTCTAAATCTGTATAGTTTAAGCCTCATGCACCCCAGATCTAAATCCTCCTATGAGACCCTTCACTTTATTCAGCCTCTGGGCCTTACTTTCGGTGGTGGCTGGTGCGCCAGCCTCTGAGGGCGCCCCTATTGAGCCTCAGAAGGATTCATTCTACGACCCACCCTCCGGCTATGAGTCTGAGAAGCTCGGAACGGTGCTCAGAATGAGGGAGACTCCGCGCCAGCTCCATAGCGTTGTGGTGACGGTCAAGGTGAAGAACTCGTGGCAGATATTGGTGCGGTCCAGCGACACTTTCGGCAATCCCACAGCCGTCGTTTCCACCATCATAGAGCCCTACAATGCCAACAATTCGCGGGTCATCAGCTACCAGATTGCCGAAGACTCGGCGGTGGAGAATTGTGCGCCCTCCTACTCGATCCTCAAGGGGGCGCCCTTCGACACCATTGCCGCCCTGGCGGAGATGCTCTTCATGCAAATCGCACTCGATGAGGGCTACTGGGTGGTGACCCCCGACTACGAAGGCAACAAATCGTCCTTTACCGCGGGCAGAGTGGCCGGGCACTCAGTTTTGGACTCGATCCGCGGCGTTTTGAACTCCCAGAACACGACGGGCATCGACCCGGACCCGCAGATCGCCTTGTGGGGGTATTCCGGTGGGTCACTTGCCAGCGGATGGGCCGCCGCTCTCCAGCCTACGTACGCGCCCGATTTGAAGCTCATTGGCGCTGCGCTAGGCGGCTTTGCTACCAACGTCACCGAGACCATCCTTGCTGTAGATGGCACCCTCTACGCTGGGCTAATTGCCAGTGGTATCACCGGGCTTAGCAGTGCATACACCCAGCTTGTCCCTTACATCAACAAGCTCGTTTCGCCCAGATACAAGCCGCTCTACGAGAAGGCCGCGTCGCAGTGCTTAGCGTTCGCGATAATCGACGCCGCCTACGCTCAGGTTTTCAACGGCACCGTGCCCACTGAGGACTTGTGGTGCCCTAGCGGTTACTCGGTGTTCTACGAGAAGACAGTAGCGGACGTTATCACTCAGGACACGCTTGGAGTCAACAAAACAGAAGTGCCGCTGATCCCCATCTTCGTGTACCACGGACAGAAGGACCACATTGTTCCGGAGATCAACTCGGAGCGCATCTACAAGTCGTGGTGTGGATTAGGCATCGGCTCGTTCGAGTTGACGGTGTCCAAGCTGACCCGCCATGTTACGGAGCTTGCACTTGGGGCACCCGCGGCCATGGCATGGTTGAACGCCCGTTTTTCGGGAGAGGCGCCCGTGAAAGGATGTTCGCGGACTGTGAGAGAGTCCAATCTCGAGTACCCCGGAGTCAAGAAGTCGGTGGTCACGTTGATTGAGTCGACCGCAAAGACTTTTTTCGGTTTGGACATCGGTCCGGGATCCAAAGACGAGGATCTTGTGGCGCCCGAGGGCCACATTGACTTTGACAAGTTGGTGGAGCGCACCCTCCATGCTCAGGTTAAGAAGCGGCGGGGATTGAGCGAGTAGCTGTTCTGACATGTTGATCTTTGTACATGACTTATACCAAATTGACTTATTTTCAAGCTGATATCTTAGATCTGCTTGTTACTCTGATATACTAATCTTTACTTTGATATCTTTAATTTGTTTTTTAATCCGATATCTTTAATCTGTTTTGTCTGATATTATAATACTAATTATGTTTTCTGCTGTGTACTTGTGCTCCTATTCCTAAATTCCTTTTGCGTTTCTGCATTTCTCTTTGCGTCTACGTGTCTGCCCATTTCACAGAGTCTGGCTTTTCAGCACATGGCCTTTCGAACCATGTTCTCTTCCAGAAGCCGTAGCCAGGAGTAATGCACCTCCCGAGAAGCTATTTCCTATTTAGGAAGTTTTATTGATCTCGTGACAGGAATGAAGGGCAGAGGTCGATGCCAGAACAAGAGACATTGACAACCTGAAACTAACAAGGAGACATTGCCACCAGACCGACTAATCTACCATTCGACAATTGAGCAATGCAACTGACATCTCGCCACTGAGGACCTGGGGCAGCAACACCACCTTTTATCAGTCAAAGAGCCGGAACCGTCTAGATGCAGGCACATCCTCGAGGCTCCCCTTTTGCCTTTCCGCCACTCCCAATTATTCTTCACATGATAAGTCCGAGCCTATTCTTTGTCGCGCGTTTATTTTCTTTCAATTCCGTCCTAATTCAAACTCTTCTATTGTGGAAGTTGCATCGGGCGACGTTAAACGGTAAGCCCCCGCTTCCGATGCGACTGGCATCCTAAATAGGAAATTTGCACCCAGAGGAAGGTGTAGCGACGACGCCTCCCCAGAGTATAAGAATGACCTCGGAGCCCTGATGAGGCATAAGGGTTCTGAAGTTAGCTGCCATCCCATTTATGAGACCGTTCGTTTTCGCAGTACTTTGGGCCTTTCTAGCGGCCGTGTGGGCGGCACCCGCTTCCGAGGGCGCGCCCGTCCAGCCTCAGAAGGATCCGTTCTACGACCCGCCCTCGGGCTACGAATCCGAGAAGCCCGGCACAGTGCTCCGGCTCAGAAAGACCCCCCGCCCGCTCCATAGCGTTTTCCTCACGGTGGACGTGAAAAACTCGTGGCAAATTTTGGTGCGCTCCACCGACAGCTTCGGCAATGCCAGCGCCATAGCGTCCACTATCATCGAGCCCTATAACGCTAACAATTCGCGGGTTATCAGCTACCAGATCGCGGAGGACGCTGCCGTTGAGAACTGCGCGCCCTCCTACTCGATCCTCAAGGGGGCGCCCTTCGACACCATCGCCGCCCTGGCGGAGATGCTTTTCATGCAGATCGCCCTCAACGAGGGCTACTGGGTGGTGACCCCGGACTACCAGGGCCCCAAGTCCGCATTTACCGCTGGAAGGGTGGCGGGCCACGCCGTTTTGGATTCCATTCGGGGCCTCCTCCACTCGCAAAACACCACCGGCTTGGACTCAGAACCGCAGATTGCGCTCTGGGGCTACTCCGGCGGCTCACTCGCTAGCGGTTGGGCCGCCGCCCTCCAGCCCACGTATGCGCCCGATTTGAAGCTTATTGGCGCTGCTGTGGGGGGATTCGTCACTAATATCACCGAGACGATCGTGGCCACCGACGGCACCCTCTACGCCGGGCTCATCCCCAATGGCATTGTAGGGCTCGGCAACGAGTACACCGAGCTCAGAAAGTACGTCACCGAGTTCATGTCGCCCAAGAAAACCGACGTTTACAAGCACTCTGGGTCCCAGTGTTTGGCCTACTCAGTGATCGATACCGCTTACTCTCAGATCTTCAACGGCACCGTTTCCTCGTCATCGCTCTGGTTCCCTGCTGGCTACGAGATCTTGCATGAGCAGGGAGTCAAGGATATCATCGATGATGTGACGCTTGGGTTGAACAAGACCGAGATGCCCGAGATCCCGATGTTTGTATACCACGGGCTCCACGATGACATTGTGCCCGAAGTCAACTCGGAGCGGGTGTACAAAATCTGGTGCGCTGCTGGTATCAGTTCGTTTGAGTTGGCGGTCTCTGAGAGCACGAGACACGTCACAGAGCTCGCCCTCGGCGCACCAGCAGCGATGGCGTGGCTCAGCGACCGTTTTGAGGGCAAGGCCCCGGTGAAGGGTTGCACCAGAACTGAGCGGTTCTCTAATCTCTTATACCCTGGCGTCAAGGAGCCGATTGTGGAGTTCATTGAGGCTGCAGGCAAGTCCTTCTTTGGCTTGGATATTGGTCCAGGATCCAAGGACAAACGCTTCCTTGGTCCTCACGGTCATCTTGACTATGATGAGTTATTGGAGAGAAAACTTCACCAGGCGTATATGGAGAGAAGAAAGTAGACTTAATACAAAGATAGAGCAGTGATGTAGAGGAGAGGATGAAAGGTGGAATGGGAGGAAGATAGGGCGGAAAGAAGGGAGAAGAGGGAAGAAAGGGAGAATAGGGAGAAAATGACAGAAACGGAGGGAGAACAGAAGATAGGAGCAAGAGAGAAGGGAAGAGTGAGAAAGAGAGGGCAAAAAGGGCCCAAGGGAACGGCCAGGAAAGTGGCCGGAGTGAGACGAGAGAAGACAGTCAGACACAAAAAGCGCGATACACAAGCCACAGTATAGAGGCCCTAAGGCCCTAACAGGCGAGCGATGAGTGCAACATCTGGGCAAATTCTGGCCTGCCACGCTCAGGTTTGAGCCACTTTACGACCCACTACGAGCCACGCCCATCTTAAGCCACGCCCAGGGCTCGACAGAGGGAACGACCAGGGCTGACTGGTTGCGCTCGTGACGACGCACCCGCTAACGGCTGGTGCGCGCTAGTCACTAGCCGAGGTCTTTCAACGGTGGCCTCTCATCCTCTGAGCCCTCCCATCTGCCCGCCCCCAGCCCGTAGACTTTCGAATTTCAACTTCTTCCTTCGAGCTCTCGATCGACACTCTGCCCCGCATCTCCGGATTGGAACTCCGTCAGCCCGCCGCCGCGCCTGTGACTTGTCCCTGCCCAACATCAGCGCCTGTATCGCCTATCGCACCCTATCTCGCCGATCGCGCTCCTCTGTTCCTGCACCCACAGGGTGTCTGGCCTTCGTTTGTCCTCAATTCTACGGTCAGAAGGCTACTCTTCAGCCAGCGTCCCACACTGCCGGAGTACTCAGCATCCAAGCACCGAAATCTGCGCATTTCGCTGGCCCTGATATTTTTGCGCCATCTCTGCGAGCTCCAAAACCGCAGCTCAAGGACAGCACAAGCGCTGTCGTCCCGAGCCTTCCACCACAGGCCCTCCAGCCCTAGCCACAGGCTCTTCAGCCCCAGCCAGCACGCTGAAATTTCCCCAGTTTCCTGATTTTGCTTCCTGATTTCACTAAATTTCTCTCCCTACCCAAATTTGGCCGATTTTCTCACTCTCCAACCCCTCAACACGCGACTCCACAAGCTAGTGCACCCCTTTCATAGCACCTAACATGTCTACTCCATTGTACTGTTTTGTGTCCAGCGGCGACGTGCATTGTGTCCCCGTGGACGTGTTCAAATCAGCAGATTCTCGAAGGTCTGTCGCCGTACAGCCTCCTCAGATAAAAGTGTCCGACGAGGGAGATCTCTTGAAGCCTCTGAGCGTGCTCAAAATCAGAAATAAGAACTTGTTATACTCGCTAAACGAACCGTCGCTCTCAGACTTGGACTCTGGGACCGAGAACGACTCGAGGAATGACGAGGATCTCTCGGCAGACGGAGACGACGAGTCCCAGTCCGACAGCTCCTCGGGCTTGAACAAAATGTCCCTCTACCTCCCGCAGCACACGGTGGACCTTTCCCAGGGACTAGAGGAGGGAATCAAGCAGGCCAAGGATCTACTTGCGGTTGTTTTCCCCACCATGGCCCCTAGCGACATCGAGGCCAGCCAGCTCACGGGCGGCATCACCAACATGCTTCTTTCGTGCAAACACGTCCCCAGCGGCTTCACAGTGCTCATGAGGGTCTACGGGCAGGGCACAAACCTCATCATCGACAGACACCGTGAGTTCATACTGCAGCTTGTGCTTAATTCGCTTGACTTAGCGCCACGCATCCACGCGCGGTTCCACAACGGGATGGTGTACGGATTTCTTCCGGGCCGTTCGTTGAACCCCAAGGAGCTTCAGGATGAACGGCTCTACCCACTCATAGCGCAGCAGCTCGGGATATGGCACAAGAAAATACGATCGGAGGAAGTGGAGATAGGCGTGGAGAAGCTTAGGAAGTACACGATCAACCTCAGACGCAACTCTTCCGACAAGGCGGTGAGGAAGTTGCCGAAAAAGGATAAGGAGAAAGAAAAGGACAAGAAGAGCAAAAAGAGATTTATTTCCAACGTATGGGAGCTTATAGAGGACTGGATGAACATCATCCCCATCATTCCCGAGCTCATCGAGTCGTTCAGCGAGAACTTGGGCTCCAGCACCATCGACGAGGACAACATGCGCGAGGTGATCAAGCGGGAGTTTGAGTGGCTTCGGTCTGAATTGACGGAGAAATCGCAGTCGCCTATCGTGTCGTGCCACTGCGACTTGCTCAGCGGGAACATCATCATCCCCGAGGATTTTTTGGAGCGAGCCCCCAAGGCCTCTGGTTCTCTCCACCTCCCAGCACCCGAAGAGAACCCTGTGCAGTTCATAGACTACGAGTACATGCTCCCTGCACCGCGCGCCTTTGATATCGCCAACCACTTGGCCGAATGGCAAGGGTTTGACTGCGACAGGGGCTCTATCCCAGACCCGAGTCCCGAGAACCCCGTGATGGTCAAGTGGGTCAAGGGCTACCTCAACAACGCGCAGGCGTCAGCGGAAGAAGTTGGCGAGGTCATTGGTGAGATCTCTATGTTCTACGGGGTGCCGGGGTTCTACTGGGGCGTGTGGGCGATGATTCAAAGCGAAATTTCAACAATTGACTTTGACTACGCCAACTACGGCAAGTTGAGGTTCCAGGAGTACTGGGACTGGAAGAAGAAGTACTTGAATGCATAGATAGAGCTAACGAAGTGTAGAGTGACCAGCGGAGTGTAGAGTGTTTAGCGAAGGGTGGAAGACCGGAGGCTCACCGCTGCAAATTGACGACAGACGTCAGCTCGCTCTTGGGTGAGTACAACACGGCCCACTTGGTGCCCTTCGCCGCCTCTTTGGTGAGCACGTTGTAGATGTTGGAGGCGAAGCTCTTGGAGAAGTTGGAGTGCGCAAAGATCACCTTACGCATCCATTCGTCGCGCAGTTCGAGCGACGACACCAGGATCATCTCAAGGACCTCCTCCTTGGCGTCGATGGAAATGACAGGCGCCGCCGCCAAGTCCTTGACGAAGGCGGCCCCCGCAATCTTGGCGTCGTTTTCGGTCTCCCACTTATCGCGGCGGTTCTTGCGGCCCCTGGGTGCCTCATTGGCCACCACGAGCGGCTTCTGGGTGATATCGACGCTGAACATGGGCCCCAACGCCAGCACATCGTCTCCCTTCTCAAGCTCCAGGCTGGAGCCAAGGACGCCCGAATTGCTCAAGCTGCCGCTGCTGACCTCGAGACTGGCCCCAGGGACTCCGCTGTACTCCTCGTCGTTGTTTCTGTCTTCGATCTCCGCCCGGAGATACTCCACCACCTCCTCGTACTCCACCTCCGTGTCGCGATTGGCCCACAAGTTCTTGACCCGCAAGGGCTTGAATTCCGCGGCCTTTTTGGACTTCCGTCGCGACGCGCGCGGGTGCCTGATGAGCACCACCCAGTTGGCGCCGTCGGCCCGTGCCCGATCCAAAATGTCCTCGAGGGTCGCTCCCTTGAGCACGAAGAGATCCGCACGGATGTCAAACCGCCAGAGCCACAGCGCAATCTCGCACCCGGACTCCCGCACGTACAGCGGATCGGAGCTCGAGATGATCACATCGCAGCGCGAGCCCTTGCGCACCTCCAGCGTGCGAGCCTTGGTCTCCAGCCGGGCGCGCGAGTCCCACCCGAGCGCGTACTTCTTCAAAAGCAAGAACAAGAACGTGCACGAGACCTGGAACCCCACCGCGTGCGGAGTCACCTGTTTCGTCATGTCTGTGTTCGCAAAAGCCGCCACGAGGCTGTCGTAGCGGCCCCCGGACACTATGCGGGCGCGGCGCCGCAGCTTCGGGTCCGCTGCCCGCACTGCCTGGAACATTAGCCCACCGCGGTAATACTTGTGGTTGTAGTTGGAGAGCGGGTTCAAAACAATGCGCACCGAGCTGCCAAGCCGTGAGAGAAGCTGCAACACCTCGAGGACGTAGCTGAGCGCACGGTCCACGCGCGCAAAGTGCGGCGAGTCGAGCATCGCCTTCTGGAGCTTCGTGCGGGCCTCCGAGGGCTCCACCGTCACGTTGAACTTGTCGAGGAGCTCCTTGACCACCGTGTGCGGGACCTGCGCGTCGCGCAACCTCCGGCGCACCTCCTCGGGCTCGGACTCCACCTCCAACAGCAGGAGGATACCGGTGACCTCCGCGCGGCGCCGCTCGTCGATGCCGATGTTCTCGAACGCAAAACTCACGATCAGGTCGAGGATGTCCGCGTGGTTGAGCATGAGGGTGGAGGGGCCCGCGGTGCGCGAGGAGCCCGCAAAACTCTCGATGAGCTCGTCCACGACCTTCAAGCACTCAGCGTCATGAAGCGCCCGCAACTCGCGGTCCTCGGTGGCAATGTCAAAGCTGGCGGCGCAGTAGCGGTCCGGCATCGCCCCCGGACGCCGGCCCTGGCGGTACACGTACGCGCACTTGAAGGTCTTGGCGAAGGGTACGCTGGTCTTGGAGTAGTAGCGCGCCAGCGGGAGCGTGAGGTCGTAGGGCAACTGCAAAATGGCGCCGCTCTTGTCCAACACCTCGTACACATTCTCGCGCGAGTAGTACGGCAGGCGCGGGAAGAGCACGCTGGCGTTGGCGAAATCCTCCAAGGCGCCGTGGCGGAGCGCCACCCGGCGGATCTGCGCCACGAGCCGGTCGAATAGCAACTGGTCCGGGCCCGAAGTGAGGGAGCGCAGGCCCACGTCAAACATCAAGTCACGCGCAAGCGAGTAGGGCTGGTGGAAGAGCGTCTCGCGCACCTGGAGCTGCCAGGGGGACGCCGGGTCCGCCAACGAGCGGAGCGCCTCTCTGATGACCTCGTCCTGGTGCTCCACGGGCAAGCGGCCGCTCTGGAGGAGCTCGGCGGCGCCGGGTCGCTCGCGCGGGTCGTGGTCCAAGAGCATGCGGATGATCTTGCGCTCCTCGAGCTGCTGCTGCTTCCACAGCGCCGGGAACTCCACCGTTGGCAACCGGAGCGCGTTGATGGTGCGCACGCGCTCCATTCCTGTGCCCAAGGGCCAGCACATCTCAAAGAAAATCACCCCGAGCGAGTACATGTCGACTTTCTCGTCGTAGTCGCCCGTGGCCACCTCTCTGGCGGTGTACAACATGGTGCCCACCGCGGTGGACCAGTCCCTGGAGCTGGCGGGCTGCGCGCTGGGCACTTCTGCGGCGGTGTTGGAGGTCTTGGCAAGCCCAAAGTCCCCGACCTTGACGTTGTTGGAGCGGTCAATGAAAATGTTCATCGGCTTCAAGTCGCGGTGGATGAACCCCTCGCGGTGGATGTACGACACCGCCTCCAAGAGCTGGCGGAAAAGACGCCAGTACTCGTTGGGGTTGTGGGGGAGGCCCTGCTCAATGAGGTTCTGGAGCGTGTTGTTCTCGCAGAACTCCATCTGGATGTAGAGGATGGCCCTAGCGGAGGGGAGAGGTGCAGGCGAGGGCCTGGGCGGAGCAGGGGCATCGGAAGCGGAGGACTCAGAGTGCAGACCGTCTGCGTCCAGCGAGTCCAGGCCACCGGAGCTCTGGGACCCCAGGTCTCGCCCACCGTCCACTTCACCTGACTCCAGCCACACGTCGCTCAGGTACCCGAACTCGATCTGGGGGTCATTTGACACGAAGTCGACCTGGAACGAGTTGTCAAGGCTCGAGAGAAACGACGGGGTCTGGCGGTTCAAGAACGGCTCTCCGGACTCCGATTCGGACTCGGACTCGGACTCGGACTCAGCCCCAGCCTCTGCCTTGTCCGCCGGCTCCACCTCCTCCACCCATGTGCCGTAGTACCGCACGATGTACTGGTGGTTTAGCCGCGCCAACGAGAGCACCTCGCTCAAGAGCGAGTCGAGCTTGTGGGACCGGTGCTTGATCTTTTTGATCGCATAGAACGTGCCCTCGAAGCGGCTGCGTGCCTTGACCACCTCGCCGAACCCGCCCTTTCCAAGCCGGCCCACCTCCTCGAAGTCGCGCTCGTAGCGGCCCATATTGCGCAATTTGTAGGAGCTGGGGTGCGGGTCGTAGGAGGAGTTGCGCCGGTGTTTCGCTGGCGCATCCGGTGCCGGTGCAAACTCCAGCGCCCGTGTTTCCTGGTACGTGCCCCCGTACACGGGGCCATCGCGCACGAATTTGGCCGCGTTCAACTCCATGGGGCTGGGCCGTCGCCCGGGCTTCTGCTGGAGCATCTTGCAGAGCAAGTCGTACACGAGCTCCGCGTGCTGATCGCTGCAGTAGTCGCTGTCGCGGAACTTTTCGTAGAAATCGCGCGGCGTGGCAAAAGTCCGCAACGCCTGGTCTCCGAGCATCACCCGCACGAAGAGCACCCCGAGGTCCCACACGTCGGTCGCAAATTGGTGACCCGGGAGCTCGGGCGCTCGCCACGCGATGGGGAGCTGCTCAGCATCTCCGTGGGGGTACTGCGCCATCTGCAACAACAGGTGCGCGTACGACGGATGGTAGAGCCGCAACGCCCGCACCAGCGCACCGAGCTCCGGGCCCTGCTCCAGCGAAATTTCCCCCAAGCTCCGCAGCTCCTCGAACACGTGCACCGTCAATGGGCAAATGAGTTTGTGCACGATTCCTGCGTTCTGGAGATGCTCCAACGCAGGGATGAGCTGGATGAGCCAGGTGCGGGCGAGCCCCCAGTCGACAGAGCCGCCCGTGCTCAAGAGCTCGGCGAGCAGATCGGAAGCGGCTGAAAACTCCGAGAGAATACGCACGTGCCATCCGGCCGCGAGTTGGTCAATTTGGAACCCGACCAACTGCGCGATGTTGTCGTGGCTCACGGCCATGACCCGCAGGAGCTCTGTCTCGAGATCCTGCACTTCTTTCTTGCCCTCGTCCGAGGCCCAGTGCTCGTGCGTGAGTTGGGTCTCTGTGAGCAAAAATTGGGGGTCGGCGCCCAATTTGTTGAGGCGAGAGCGCACCTCGGGCGGGAAAAAGGGCCGCACGATGGACTGGCGGGACACGGGCGAAAGGACGTCTCTTTTGCGGTGCTCCGCAAAGTCCAGCACCGCGCGGAACCGGAACCGGAGCCTGGAGAGCCCGCACTGCACCTGGCCCGTCATGGTGTTGGCAAAGACGAAGTAGCGCTCCGCGTGGAGATCGGGGGGCACGAGAGAGGCCTCGTCAGCGCTGAGGTCGGTGCTGGGCCCCTGGGAGTCCTGGACGGAGCCCTGGCCCCGCGAGGGTTCGTTATCGCGCGACCGCTCGTCTCCAAAGCTCTCGTTGAAGTACTCGCCGCGGATCTGGAGGATCTGCTGGTTCAACTCGTCCGCCTGGCGCCGCTTGGCGAGCTGTAGCTCGTGCTCGCGCTTGGCCTCCTGCTGCTCGAACCGGAGCCGCTCATTTCGGAGCCGCTTCTCCCGCTCCTCTTCGAGCGAGAGCACCGTCTCGGTGGTGCGCTGGAACTCGTCCAACATGTCCTTCAAGTCGGAAATGACCACAAAACAGACCTCCTGCTCTGCGAATTCGTGGAGAAGAGAGGCCACACGGGCATTGAGCTTCTCTAGTCGGGCATTGAGGATGTTTTTGGGGTGCAAGAGGCGGATTTTGGGGGGCGAGAGGGGGTAGGTGGGCGTGAACTCGAAGTCGAGCGTCACCGATACCGTGGGACAGTCGGGGGCCTCCGAGCTGTGTAGGAAGATCTGGAAGTGGGGGCTGGGTTTCTTGTTCCACACCAAGCCCTTGGGGGTGATATCAGTGAAGATATCGCCGTAGATGGAAGCGATGGAGTTGACCTCGTCCTGCTGCCGTGTCTCTAGGGAGGCGTCCATGGCGCGGGGGGCGAGAGGAGATGCAAGCGAGGGGGGAAGGGGCAGTAAAGGTGGGGGAAAGTGAGGAAGGAGAAGGGAGGCAAGAGAAAGGAAGAGGCAGAAGGAGAAAGGAGGAGGAGGAGGGGGAGGAGGAGGAGGGAGCAGGAGAGAGCGCGCAACGGGGAGCTGCAGGCGGTCAGCGCGCCAGCCTGAAGCCTCCATCTTCCCCACGCAACCGTCCTCCACCCGCCACCACCTCCACTCACCTCCACTCACCTCCCTCTTCCCCCTCCTCACTCCCCCACACCATGCACGTCGCCTCCATACCGCCCGGGCCAGACACCGTCCGAATCCTCGTCACCACAGATAACCACGTGGGCTACAACGAGAACGACGCCATCCGCAGCGACGACTCGTGGCGCACCTTCCAGGAGATCACCTACCTCGCCAAGACCCACGACGTGGACATGATGGTGCAAGGAGGCGACCTTTTCCACGCCAACAAGCCGTCGAAGAAGGCCATGTACCACGTGATGCGGTCGCTCCGGCTCAATTGCATGGGGGACCGGCCGTGCGAGCTCGAGCTCCTCAGCGACCCGGCCGCCGCCCTCTCCGACAGCTTCAACGTGGTCAACTACGAGGACCCCAATCTCAACGTGTCGATCCCGGTGTTTGCCATCAGCGGGAACCACGACGATGCCACCGGCGAGGGCTTGCTCCTGCCCATGGACCTTCTCTCGGTGGCCGGGCTCGTCAACCATTTCGGCCGCGTCCCCACCAACGACAGCATCACCGTAACGCCGCTCCTTTTCCAGAAGGGCACCACCAAATTGGCGCTCTACGGCATGGCCAACGTGCGAGACGAGCGGCTCTTTCGCACCTTCCGCGACGGCCACGTCAAGTTCTTGCGCCCCAGCATCGCCACCGACGACTGGTTCAGCCTCCTCTGCGTGCACCAGAACCACGCGGCCCACTCGCCCACCTCCTACCTCCCGGAGCTGTTTCTCCCGAGCTTCTTGGACCTTGTGGTGTGGGGCCACGAGCACGAGTGCATTCCGCACCCGGTGCACAACCTGGCGGCGGGCTTCGACACACTCCAGCCCGGGTCCTCGGTGGCCACCTCCTTGTGCGAGGGCGAGGCCAAGGACAAGAGCGTGTTTCTTGTGAGCGTTTGCGGCAACGACTACGCGGTGGAGCCGCTTCCGTTGCGCACGGTGCGGCCGTTCGTCATGGACGAGGTGTCGCTCAGCCGCGAGGGCCTTCTCCCGGGGCCTGCGTCCCGCGACGAGGTGGCCGCGTTCCTATGCGCACGCATCGAGAAGTTGATCGAGAGGGCGAACCGCCAGTACCGCGAGGCAAACCCCGAGCTCTTCGAGGACTCGCAGGACGGCCAGGAGCCCCCTGCCCTTCCCCTTCCCCTCGTGCGTCTCCGCGTCGACTACTCGGGTGGCTACGAGGTCGGCAACCCGCGCCGTCTCTCCAATCGCTTCGTGGGGAAGGTGGCGAACGTCAACGACGTGGTGCAGTTCCACAAGCGGCGCAGCGAGCCGCTGGCCCGCGTGCAGCCGGCGGCAAAGTTCACCGACGGGCCAGATCCAGAGACCTCCGAGGTGCGCATCCAGCAGCTCATGGCCGAGTTTCTCCGCCAGACCCAGCTCTCGCTTCTCCCGGAGGCGGGCATGAACAACGCGGTGGCCACGTTTCTCAGCAACGACGACCGACACATCTTGCGCCGCTACATCGACGCCGAGACCGTCCAAGAGACCCAGCTCTTGCTCCAGCTGAACATCGACTACGACGAGTTTCGTGGAGCCAGCGACATGCGCACAGCCGAGGTTCTCCGCTCGGTGGTGGCGCTGCTCCGCAGAGAAAAGACCGCGCCAATGCTGTGGGACCAGCTGGAAACAAAGAGCGCCGATTTGGGGGAAAAAAGTGCCCGACTAGAGACAAAAAGTGCGCAGCAGCTGAGAAAAAGCGCCCAGTCAGCGCCCCCACGCCCGAGAGCAACGCCCAGGGGGCGGAAATCCGCGCCGGTGTCGGTGGAGATAGTCGAGAGCGAGGACGACGAGCCGGAGGAAGAGCCCGAGCGGCAGCTCAGCGACGGGGATCTCAGCGACGGCGACGCGGAGCAGAATGCCAGCGAAAGCAGCGACAGCTTTGTGGTGCACTCCGAGAGCGAAGACGAGCGCCCTGCCCAGGTTGCCCCTAAACCCAAAGTATCCAAAGCCAAAGCTTCAAGGGTCAAGGCTACCCCCAAGGCCGCCCCAAGGGCCAAGGCCGCCCCTAAGGCCTCTCCTAAGGCGCCTTCAAGAGCGGCCAAGGGCTCCCGCTCCCGCTCCAAAACTACAGCGCCCGAGGGGGGCAAGAGGAGCATTCTTGATGACATTATGAACATGTGATATATACAGGGCCCTGGGCCTCCCGCAGGGAACAGCTCCCCGCAGGGGTCTCCACGAAGTGGCCAGCGGAGCGGACGAGCTGCCGCCGGCGGGCGCTCCAGCCCCAGGATCGTGCGGGTACACGTCGCTCCGCTGGCGCCTGCTCGGCGGGAGCCACTGCGTGGTGCTCTGCTCGCTGCGCTCGAGGCTCTGGCTCCCACAGGAGCCTCCACGCCGTGGCCAGCGGAGCGGACCCAGAGCCATCGGTAGGCGCTGGAGGTCCACGACATCGCCAGGTCACAGCCCGAGAAGCATGGGGGCGGTGGACTCTGTCTACTCCATGGAGGCTGCCTCCGTCACGAGTTTCTGTACGTCGAAGTCTTCGCTTCCGCTGGTGAACGCGGCCAACAACTGCGCCTTGCGTTTGGCAGCCTCGGGCTCGCCGAACCCGCCGTAGAAACGCTGGACGTTGAGCACGAGGAGCGAGGCATCGTCCATGGACAACGCTGCCTCTTTCTCGACCTGGCCGTTCATGAGTACCAAGCCGTGGGTCTGGGCCAACTCCTGGTGGAACATCAACGTGGTGTGCGGTTTGGCGTACTCCTTATGGAGCTTGTACTCGGCCACGGTCGTCAACATGCAGTGGGTGGTGTGGGGACCCACGAACGACCACTGCACAAAATGCATCTCATAGCCTTCGCCCGAGGCACCAGTGTCGCGAGGGAGGGGCAAAATGAAGCTCGGGTTCCGGAAGGCGTTGGCGTAGATTTTGGCAAACTGCTCGCTGGAAAGCACCGCGTGAAGATTGCGCTCTCTGTTCTGGAAACGGGCTCTCCAGAGAAGCTCCACCTCCTTGGCAGGATGCGCGCTGATTTTGGCAGTGTCTACGAATGACCCCATCGTCTTATAGGGGAGCTGGGGGGCGTCCTTGTCGATGGGGGAACGCACCTTGATGGTGGTGGCATTTCTGAGATCCTCGCGTTCCTTGAGAACTTCCTCGTGCTGCATCTGCTCGAATTTCTCGAGCTCTTTCAACGGATCCACGCGGTTAAGCTCCCTCTTCTTGTGGTCGATCTCGTCCTTGAGCTTCTCCTGGAGCTGCTCAATGGACGAGGCTCCATGCTCACGGGCTCTCTTCTCGAGCTTTTCGCGGTACTTTTCGAGCGGCAGCACAGAAGACGCATATCGATAGCCAAAAACGCCGACCCGTCTGGGCACAGCTCTGAGTAGGCGGATCATTGGTGGCCTCAGAAGGGCCCTCTGTGCTGGGAACTTTTCATATTGACTCTATGTGCAGGTCAACAACGACATATGCAGGGCGTTATTAGCGATATGCAGGAATCTGGCTGCAATTGGTTATATCAGTCCGGTTACGAGGCTACACACATTGAAATGCTCTATAATTTCACCTCTGGGCTTTTAATAGCGGTGGATCTGCTATAGGCTCAAAAAACCAGAACTTGCCACCTTGGCTTCGTCCCAAGCCTTAGCTCCGTCTGCATTCGTCCTTCTCTTTACCAATACACAGCCAGCTCCTCCACGATCCCTAAAAAATTTAAATACACACTCCACCTAGCTCTACAAAGCAACTTTGATCCAAAAATCCTTTAAAAATAACCCCTTAGCTATAATTTGAAGGGCCTGAAGTGACCGACCCACACGTCCTGCATACAATAAAGAGCTCTGGGGAAGACTTAGATCTATGTACAAAAGACCTCCGGCCACTAGGCCAATCATCCAGATCTTCCCTCAGGATTGCCTAGGACTTGCGGCTTGTATCCCCTGACTCAGGCAAAAATTTCGGCTCGTCCAGCGTTTCGGTGCGGTACTCTGGCGGCGCGTCCTTGGCGTGGTGGCCGATTGTTTTCCGCAAGCTCTCGGGGATATCCTCGAAGGCCAAATCTTCGGTGTCAGTGGCCACAGATTCGCCCTTTGCACGCAAAATGTCCTCGAGGTTGACGTTTTTGTCCTTGAAAATCTTCAAGTTGTCGGCTATCAAGTGGCGGTTCTTGCACCCCGGGCACTGAATGAGCACGGTCCCGCCAGTATACGCTTGTTTCGAGAAGGTGTGTGAGGATCTGGTATCGCACTTCTTGCAAGTGAAAGCAATCATGAGCTGGGGATTGTCGACCTTGAGCAGGGCGCTGGAGTTGTGGCGGACGGAGATGTAGGGGGAAGCAATGTGAGCCATCGAAGTCATTGGAGCGTTGGAGGCGTGAAGCAAAGAGCAAATCCTGTGGCTAGCAACGGTGCTGAGGGTTCTGGCAGAATGTTGGGTCTTTCCCGTTCCGAAAAGTCTGGGGATGGGTGTTCCAATGGCCCTACCGTTAGACCCAGCACTAGACTTAGCGCCAGAGCCAGCACCGAAAGTGGTGCTGAGGGCCCTTGCTCGCACCAGAGACATAGACCGGGCGATATGTTTGGGAAAACTGCACGTAGAAGGCAACATGACCAGCAGAGCAAAGACTACGGAGGAAGAAGGAGGCAGGGGCAAAGGGCAGGGAAGGGCATTCGATGCTAGACTGTGTGCAGGAGTATATCACCAAGAAGAGACGCGCGTCTCACTCTGAAGACTGAGGGTCAAAGTACACACTGCGACATTAGCGTGCAGAGAGCCCTGAGCGTGCTGATATTTTGCAGGGATTTAGCGGCAGGCCCTAGAACGCTACAGTCCGATTTTTCTGAACTTTCGCCGATCCTCCCGGAAGCTGCTACTGTTCCTCCATGTACGGAGATCTTGCCACGAAGCTCGTGCTCGACGCGAAGCGCGGCAACAACCTCCTGGAGGTGCCGCTCTACCTGAGCGATCTTGTGCGCGACATAGTGAGCGAGATCCTGGGTCTCAACCAGGACGCGGAATACCTCTCCGAACAGCAGCAACTACAGGACGAGCCCTTGGATGAAGAGCAGTCCAAAATCAACCAATGTCAGCTATTTGTGACTCACCTATGTATGCGGCGCAATAAGCGATGTTTGCTTGGGTACGAGAAGGCACGTGCTGACAAGATTGACGAGTTCACTTGGCTCAATATCGACCCGGTAGTCAGCTCCGGCGACGAGTCGCTAGCAGGCCGGACCGTGCCCAAAAGCTCGCCGTTTTCAGCACAGACGACGCATCTTTGTCTCGACAACTTGAGCCACCCCGAGCAGGAGTACTTCAAGGAGTACCAGCGGTTGGTGATGAACTACAAGGCCAATTTCGCGGACCTCGACCTCTCGGGAGACCTAGAGCCCCCCACCAACATCTTCATCGATGTGCGCGTGCTAAAAGACGGCGGCGAGGTTCAGACCGAGTACGGAGTGTTCAATTTGATAAAAGACTCGCAGTTCTACGTCCGGAAGTTTGACGTAGAGCGCTTGATTCAGCAGGGCTATGTGGAGGAAATATGACGGCAGCACAGGCTCTGAGCGCAGCGAGCAGAGCCCACGCAGTGGCTCTCGCTGAGCAGGAGCCAGCAGAGCGTTGTGGACCATCAGCGCTCTGGAATTCTTTTTCTACAGAAAATCGCCCGGGGTCCTCGTAATATACAACTAATTGCTCCATTGTAGCTTCTAGAACAACATGTCGACGTCATCTTGACTGGGAGGGCCCTCGGTGTTCGTGAGGTTCATGTCGTCGCCGCTGGGCGTGTCGACCTTCATGAGGTCTGACCCAAGGAGCGCATCCGCAGCGGTGAGCTCGCTAGAGGCTCCAGGGGCATCTTCAGTCTCATCAGCTGAACTTTGAGCTCCTTGTGCCTGAGCGGGCTCTGCAGGGTCCACGCTGATCTCTGCAGGTGCGGCATTCAGCTCAGGGTCCTCGCCTGTCTCAAGCAACAGAGCGGTCTCTGGACTTTCGAGCTTTAGCGTCACGGGTTCTGAGGAAAGTTCAGCACTGCGAGCAGCGTCAGATGCCTTAAGTTCCTCGGGCTCACCATCAGCCACAGAGCCAGCCACAGATTCAGGGCCTGCTCCAAGTCCCAGGCCAAGCCCCAGGTCAGACCCCAGACCAAGCACCAAGGTCCCAGTGGTTGTGCTTTCTCCCCCACTCTCTCGCTTTATTTCTGGCGACAGCTCCCCCAAAATCCGCGAGAGCTGCGCCATCTCGTGCTTGAGCTTGCGCTCGCCCAACGTCGAGTTCTTCTGCTCCACGGAGATCGGGAGAATCATCACCCCGTCCTCGTTCTGATCGTAAACGCCAATGTTGTCGTCCATGACCTTCACCTCCTTGCGGAGGTCGATCGCTATGCTTTGGATGGTGCTGTATATATCCCTGACCTGGGCCTCGAATCGCTGTTTGCCCGCGTGCCCGTCGTCCGAGCGGGGAGCGGTGTAGGTCAGAAACACTGTGCTCATGCTGCCGACCAAGGCAACGATTTTGGCGTCAATTTCGTGGAGCGAGTTGATGCGCTTCTCGATGAAGGAGCCTTGGGTCATGGTGAGTGATGTTCGATCCGCGGCAGTTCAGGATCAGGTCTCAGTTTCAGAGGTGTTTTGAGATGAAAACAGCGCGAGGTAGTAGATGGAAGGCAATGGGTGACAGTAGGTGGCACCCAGATGGCAGCGAGAGGTTCAGGGCAAACTTGACGGTAGAATGGGCACACTGGGTCGGCACTGACTTTGAGTGCGCGATCGCAGTCTTCAGCCCAGTGCGGACTCCCCATCGAGAACTCAGAGGTCAGAGGTCAGAGGTCACAAAGATCCGAGGAAAGTCACAGCCTCACGAAATCGAAGCCAGGCCACTTCTGGACACTCACTTAGAACTCACCCGAACTCCCGAGGTCTCCCCAAGCTCCACCTCCACCCCAAACTATACCCCAACACTCCCTCGCTACACCCCTCGCTACTTCCACACCCCACACTCTCACCATGCCCATAGATCTCGGCCTCGCCAGGGTGGCCAGCCTCCTCAAACACCTCGGAAACCCCCACCTCAAGTACCAGGCGGTGCACATTGCCGGTACCAACGGCAAGGGCTCCACCGCGGCGTATCTCTCGTCGATCCTCACCCAGGCCCGCGTGCCCAATGGCAGATTCACCTCCCCCCACATGCTCCGCTACAACGACTGCATCACCATCAACGACCAGATCTACCCCCCAGCGAAGTTCCAGGAGATTTCGCAGCTTGTGGAAGCCCGAAATCTGAGCCTAGCGCTCGGGTGCACCGAGTTCGAGGTGCTCACTGCCACCGCCTTCAAAATCTTCGAGCTCGAGTGCGTGCAATTGGCGGTAGTGGAGGTAGGCCTTGGGGGTCGCTTGGATGCCACGAACGTCCTAGAGCCGCAGCAGTTGGTCGCTACAGTCATTACGAAAATTGGCCTCGATCACCAAGGGCTTCTAGGCGATACCCTCAGCCAAATAGCGGGCGAGAAGGCAGGGATCCTCAAGCCTGGCGTGCCCTGTGTTGTGGACGGCACCAACGACGACTCAGTGCTCTCGGTGGTGCGAGAGAGAGCACGTGAGCTCGACTGTCCTCTCAGCATCGTAGGGCCCGATTCTACAACGGGAGTAGACGAAATGGTGGCGATATCGCCGCTCAGAGGAGCCTACCAGCGACAGAATCTTGGGCTTGCGTTAAAAGTCAGCTCCTTCTTGGGGCAGAAATACCCAATTTCCCCCCAGGCGCTAAGCGCTGGCGTCGCCGCCACCAAGTGGCCCGGCAGGCTACAGGAGCTCGAAGTCGGCGGGGCTAGCGTTCTCTTGGACGGAGCCCACAACGAGAGCGCCGCCGTAGAGCTCGCCAGGTATCTCGACACTGAGGTGGCGCAGAGAGCCCAGGGTCTTGTGTTCGTCGTCGCTATGACCAGGGGAAAATCGGCGCGCCACTTGCTAAGGCACATCCTCACCCCAAGCGACACGGTGGTGCTCACGCAGTTCACGGCCCCTGAGAACATGCCGTGGATCCAGTGCAGCGACTACGCCGCTCTCGAGGCGGCCGCTGCCGAACTCACTTCCCACGTCGTCAGGGGCGAGGGGGATATCGCCGCCGTCTTGTGCCAGGCGCGAGCCCTTAGCGGCGGTTCCCGCATCGTAGTGTGCGGTAGCCTCTATCTCTGCGCGGACGTGCTCCGCTTAGCAGAGCGACAAGAGCTGTCACAAGATGCCTAAAGCAGGTCCTAGCAGGTCCTGTGACCCTGAAGGGCCAATACATAGCGAGCCTGCATAGCTGACGACTGTAGACAGAATCCGGGGCAGAGGGCCATATCAGCGAATCGAGCGCCACAAGCGCGAACCCAAGAGCTCCAGCGCTAGTCGTCGCGTCTTACGCGAGAGGAGCACCACTCAGGCCACACCTCCCACCACAGACCCCACCCCACGATGGTAGAGCTCACAGAATTCGAGAAGCAGCGACAGGCGAACATCCAGCGCAACAAGGAGCTCCTCCGACTGTTGAACCTCGACACGATCTCGGACTCGATCAAGCGCGAGCTCCCCAAGCCAGCGCAGTCCGCAGGGTCCAAGCGGCGCAGACCGGCCGCCCCGGTCAAGCGAGAGCCTTCAGAGCCCTCGAGACGGTCCCGGCGCTTGGCGGGCGTTAAGGTGGAGAATTCGGCCGAGTACGCAAAGCTCCAGGCGGAGGCAGAGGAGGAAGAACGCCGTAAGAAACAGGCGGAGAAGTTGAAGCAGACGCGTCTTTTCGGCGACTTTCGCCTCAGCGACTTGCTCACAGACACCAAGGGCCTGTTGCGGCACGAGGACAAGATTTTGGCGGCGGGAGTGGCCTCGAAAGGCTCGGGCGACGCCCCGGTGAAGAAAGAGCCCGTGGAGGAGTCTGTAGAAGAGGCCGCTCCGGACGACACTGACGCCAAGGTGCTCTCTCTTTTGCAGGACCTTGGGGAGAAGTTCTCTGCGGGCGATTTCTACGCGATGATACGCCACGGGGCCGCCGAGACCGGCGCAGGGGACTACGACTTGGAGGCTAAGCGCCAGGAGTTCGATGAATTGGCCATCTACGAGCACTTCGACCCCCTCGACATCAAAATCACACACCAGCGCATCAGTGCCATTGCCTACCACCCTGCGGTAAGCGATCGGCTCGTGGTGGCGGGCGACACGGTGGGAGACGTGGGCATCTGGGCGGTGGATGCCGAGGACGACTCCGAGGACCCCCAGCCGGCCATCACCACCTTGAAACCGCACGGAAAACTCGTTTCACGACTATTGGCCCCTACAGGTGCCCCCACCAAGATTTTCTCGAGTTCCTACGACGGCTCGGTGCGCGAGCTCGACCTCAACAAGCTCCAGTCGCGCGAGGTTGCGTATCTTCGGGACCCCTACGAGGACTCCGACTTCCCGTTGGGGGTGTCAGACGTCAACTTTTGTGCGGATGGGCACGTGCTCTACATGACGACACTCTCGGGGAGTTTCTACCAGCACGACGTCCGGGAGCCCTTCACGGCGGTGCGGGCCAAGAGCTTGCTCCGCCTCCACGACAAAAAGATCGGTTCCTTTGCGGTGAACCCCAACGCTGCCCACCAGATTGCCACCGCTTCTTTGGACCGCAGTCTCCGCATCTGGGACCTTCGCAATGTGTCGAAGCTGAACGCGCAGTGGTCGCAGTTCGAAGACCAGAGCGCTCCCCATTGCTACGGCGCCTACGAGTCGCGTCTCTCGGTGTCCTGTGTGGACTGGAACGCGCAGAATCGACTCGTGTGCAACGGCTACGACGACCAGATCGCGGTGTTCGACCTCAGCGGAGCAGACGGCCAGAGCCCCGTGGTGGAGTGGGGCCAGCAGTTCCGCCCGGGAGAGTCCAAGACCAAGCGGAAGCCAAAATCCGAGCCGGAAGAGCCTCCTGCGCTCCCCAACAATCTCCAGCCTTTCACCAAAATCCGCCACAACTGCCAGACCGGGCGCTGGGTGTCGATTCTCAAGTCCAAATGGCAGACCGACCCCGCCGATTCGGTCCAGAAGTTCTGCATCGCCAACATGAACCGCGGCATAGATGTTTATGATCAGAAGGGCCAAATCTTGGCGCATTTGACAGGTGAGAAGGTCGGTGCGGTGCCCGCCGTAGTGGCCCTCCATCCGCTGCAGAACTGGTGTGTAGGCGGCAGCGCTAGCGGCAAGGTCTATTTGTTTGATAAATGAGGGAGGGGAGCAGTCTGTGAACTAGAGCCTTGCTGCGCTAGAGCTCGGTGTTCTAGAGCGCGTGTTAGAGCCTTGTGAGCCTCTCAACTTGTTGGAAAGAGGCACCAACAGCCGCTGGAGGGAGGGACCCACAGTCGCTGGAAGGCCAAGGGTGGGCCCTAGAGATTTGAGAATAGACGTTTTGGCATTGGGAGTCGAGAGTGTCTGAGATAATGTTACAACATATCCACGGGCACCTGGGACACATTAATTTTTCGCCTTCTCTATTTGCCCATTCGCACTTAAAGTACCCTCTCCTACACTTTATAGACACCTCTCTTTATTAAGCTCTACATTTAAGCAGAAGAGGTCATAACCTGCCAGACACGAATGACGTTGTCAGTGTAACCAGCGAACAAGTTCTGACCGTCAGCAGACCAAGCCAAGGAGATGGCCTCTGGGTCCTTGGCCTTGGAGCCAATGGCGAACTCGGGCTTCAACTCGTCCAAGAGAGTTCTCTCTTCCAAGTTGAAGATCTTGATACCGGAAGCGGTGGCAGTAGCCAACCAGTATCTGTTGGGGGAGAAGGCCAAGGCGTGGACTTCAGAAGAAGCAGCCAAGGTGTACAAGGTCTCGTCCTTGTTCAAGTCCCACAAGATGACGACACCATCCTTACCAGCGGAGGCACAGAGGGATCCATCAGGGGAGACAGTGATACAGGAGACGTAACCGGTGTGGCCGATGAAGTCAGCGTTGACACTGTAGTTGTCCAAGTTCCAGGACTAGGCTGTTAGTAAGCAGAAAAAAAGAAAATCAGATGAGAAAAGGAAGTTGCCAATGTCCTATCAGAGATCTTGGTGATTAGATATGTCTCATTCGAGCAGAGCTCGTCTGAAGTAGCAAATAAAGGAACATCATATAGGACAGTGGCAAGAGAAAATCTCGGGGAAGCTCGCTAGAACTTGTCTGCTCGCAAAAATACATACCTTGACAGTCTTGTCCCACGAGGCAGAGATCACAGTGGAGCTCTTCTCGGAGGGGGAGAATCTGACAGCAGAGACCCAGTCGGAGTGACCAGTCAAAGTCTGCATACATTCACCAATGGTGTTCCAGACCTTGACGGTCTTGTCACGGGAAGCTGAGACAATTTGTCTCAAGTTGTCAGCAATGGAAACAGACAAAACATCGCCGGTGTGGCCAACGAATCTCTTGGTGGATTCACCAGATTCCAAGTCCCACAATCTCAAGGTCTTGTCCCAAGATCCAGACAAAGCATAAGCACCGTCAGCGGAAATGGTGACATCCTGGACAATGTGAGAGTGACCTCTGAAAGATCTCTGGGGGACACCGTACTGGTTGTCCTCACCGCCAGTCAACTTCCATCTGATCAAGGTCTTGTCTCTGGAACCAGAGAGCAAGAGATCGGGGTGAGCTGGGGTGGTGGCAAGGGAAGTAACCCATCCATTGTGGCCCTCAAGGGTACCTCTCAAAACTAAAACTTCTTGGTTAGACATGTTGTTTGATGGAGAAGAAAAGAAGAGAGAAAGAGAGTGCAAAAATTTTCAGCCCAAAGAGCGAGCCTCCGGGCTCTCGCGGCCATAGGGCGCGGTGGGGCCCAATTAGCGTGTGGCCCGCTAAAATAGCGGACAATTGTCGCTAATGGTCGCAAAATGTAAAAATGAAAAATGCCACAAAACCAAATCAAAAAAATGAAATCTCAGTCTCACGTTTACTTAGCGGCCGGTCTCGGGACTACGCAGTAAAAGGTGACTGTTTTACCGAGCTATATGCAGGTACAAGGGTTAGCCAGGGTCCCAAGCGAAGAGGCAGAGGGTGGGGAGGAAGGGGTCTGGGAAGGTAGCGACTGAGTTGAGAAAAAAAGGGGAGTGTGGAATGAGTGAGATGTGTTGCAGGGAGAATTTCTCAGCAGAGTAGACCCAATTGGGTCACTTGGTTATGAAAGAGGCGCTAGCTTTAGCGAGTCGGCCGCTGAAATACGCGGCCTAGGCCCTAGAGAGCGCTAAACTCACCCAAACAACGCGTGAGAGTTTCGGACCAAGGTCCCACACAACGTCCACGGAAAGGTCACACAATTAGATAGCGTAACTGACAGCTCAGTTGTCAATCCAGACCAGAGTCCAAGCCAGGATCCCCCAGGACCCTATCAGTAGCTCAATTGGCAGCTCAATCTCTTCTCGTTAGCACCGACCAACCTCCAACACCAATTATGGCCACGTCGTCAATTAAAGAACTCACTGATGCATTTCACTACGACCGGGTCCTCCGCAGTGACCCCCAGACTAAAACATTGGTGGTTCTAGGGACCATCAACGACAAGCCGGCACTTATTTTGGTGGAAAAAGCTCCTTTCATCACCAGTTCTGAACAAGAAGTCGACGTTGCGTCGCTTGTTACGGCCCTGAAATTGACCAACCAGAATGACGTCTACTACTGGGGCTCCGCTGAGTTTGCAGAGTGCATTTCTGGAGGTAACTTTACCCTTATCTACCCCTGCACTGAGACCCATATCCGGAAATACTCAGCCCAGGAGTACCACTACATAAGAGAAACCCCTGAAATTTACAGAAATATCACCAAAAAGTACATTGCATCGATGATGGGAGACCGCCTCAAGTGGGTGTATAACATTCTCTTCGATGGTGGAGAGGCTGAGTCGGTGCTTTTCCACGACAAAGACCCGCAGCTGGGCTTCGTGATTCTCCCCGACATGAAGTGGGACAAGATAGCCATGGAGGCGTTGTACTTGTGCTGTATAGTGAACCGCACTGATATTGGCAGCGTGAGGGACCTCACCGGAGCCGAGGTCCCGCTTTTGGAGTCGATCCGCTCGCGCATCTATAGCGTGGCCTGCTCCTCCTTCCCCATAGCCCGGGACCAGCTCCGCATCTTTGTGCACTACCAGCCCTCCTACTACCATTTCCACATCCATGCGGTGTCTATCAAACACAAGGGCCTTAGCGACGGCATCTACGCCACCAAGGCCATTTTGCTTGACGATATCATCGACAATCTTCGCTTGAAGTCGGACTACTACCAAGCCAAAACTATTGGCTACCATCTTGGCGAGAGCCACGGGTTGTGGAACTGGCCCGGGTTCCAGGAGGCCCACAAACAGCAGGGAGAAGCCGAGGCAGAAAGACAGAAAGCGGAATCTTAGGGCTCTAGAGCGGCTGCCAAGCTCATTGGACCTAAACTCCCCCAGAGCCCCCTACATATTGGATGTCAGCACCCAGAACTGGTCCTCGGGATATGATTGGGGTTTTTTAAAGTATTCAGAATGGCATGCACTGGTATTATTTCGCGTCTACAGCACTGTTGCGGGGTTAGTTTTCGTGTTTTCTATGAATACAGGGGAACTGGAGTACCAGATCGCTGCCAGACAGCGCCTCAAGCATGCACAAGGTGAGCGGCTTCGTCGCCTAATAGTTGAACTCATCGCTGGTCGATTTGACCGCCATCTTCGCCGCCCGGAGCATCTTTTTGCGCGGGTCCTCGTGTTTTCTTTTGGGGTGCAGCTCCTCTTGGATCCCCCCGATGGACTTACCCAAGCGTTTGGGAGTCTCGCGGAGCCCGAAACTCTTGGCCAAGTGTCCTAAATGCAAAGTCTTAACATTGAAAAACAGGCGCTCTGACGCCAAATGCGTAGCATAGGCCCTGATATGGGAAGTGAAGGCCTGGACGGCCGAGTTGTGGGCAGCTGAGTCCTCCAAGAGCCAGCGCTCCACCTCCAAGTGCCAGGTTGTGGCGTGGACGTCCCACTTGCCCTCCTTGTGTTTGGGGTCCTTCAGGGAGCCTGTGGCGGCTTTTTTGTCAGAAAACCCCTCCCGAAGTAGCGTCTCGTACCCCATGATCCGTAGGTTGCTCTCCTTAGGGTGTACCACCTTGAGCTTAGCGTCCACGTAGCCTTCCTCGATACCCGGAAGCAAAAACAACGTCGCCTCGCCCTCGTTTCCCACACGGGCCGTTCTTCCTATCCGGTGGAGATGGTCCTCGATGGAAAAGGGCGCATCGAACTCAACGATGTGCGAGATGTGGGGGAGATCCAAGCCCCGGGCCGCCACGTCGGTGCAGAAAAGCACCGAGTGCTGCGGTCCTTCGCCGGGATACTCGCCCCTGACGAACGACTGGAGGGTGGACGTGCGCACCTGCTGTGAGAGCGACCCGTGGAGCTTGTGCACCACGGTGTTAGGGCCCAAGAGCGGCGCCGTCAAGATGCTGGTCGGGTCATGCTGAGCGGTTTCCTGGGAGGGTTCACGAGCATCTTCGCGTGAGCTCTGGCGTCCATCTCGGCGTGAATTCTGGAAGCCTCCGTGACTCTCGGGCTCCTCATCGTCGCTATCAGCCACCGCCTCGAGCTCATAGCGCTCGTTTTCGTCGTTTCTGACCCGCCGGAACCGCCGTCCCTCCCGGGTGAACACCTTGAAGTGGTAGTCCACAGAATCGGCACAGGAGAAGAAGACGATGGTCCTGTGATCGGCACCGCTGCTGGCACCGATTCGGCGGAGAAGGGCTGCCAACGTCACAAGCCGCAACTTGGGCGGCACCACCACCACCCGCTGCACGAGCTGGTCCGGCGCGGACATTCTACCGTCCGTGGAATCGCTGGCGTCGTTGGAGAAGTCGATGGTTCCCTCGTGACCTGTGCGCTCAATGCTCACCATCTCCGGGTCTTGTAAAACTATGCTGCCCAATTTTCGCACGTTGCTCTGGATGGTAGCGGAGCACAAAACGCTGACACGAGACGAAGGAAGCTGGGGCCACTGGCGAGCAGTGGCGCCAATCTGAGAGTCGCTGGCGATCTTCGCGGTGATCTTGGAAATGGTCTCCTCGAACCCCAACTCCATCAACTTATCGCCTTCGTCGAGCACCACCCAGCGGAGCTGGCTCACATCGAAAGACTTTGTGTTCTCCATGTGGTCTTGGAGCCGTCCTGGGGTGGCCACGAGAATGTTGACGCCCTTGCGGAGTCGCGCCTTCTCGGACTTCTTCTTCTCGCCTCCGATGACTATGCCGGGCACAATGTGGTGGCAGCAGCGTGCAAGGCTCTCCATGACGCCATAGATCTGCGTCGCAAGTTCCCGCGTAGGCACCAAAACAAGCGCAAAGAGCCCAGACTCTCGGGTGATCCGCGCATTCTGCTCTGCCATCAACCGGCTGAATATCGGCACCAAAAAAGCCAAAGTTTTACCGGAGCCCGTCTGGGCCTTAACAAACAAGTCGCGACCCTGAGGAAGGTTCAACTTGGGGATCACGGCCTGCTGGACACGTGTGGGGTGGCTAAACCGCAACGCCTCAGTCAAGTGGCTGGCAAGCCGCTCATTGAGACCCAATCCGCCAAAGGAATTAGTGTCTAGCGGTGCGTTCGAGGCCTCCTCCGTCTGCTCTGCCTTCTCAGAAGACGCCAAGAGCCCCGCCTTGTCATTAGAGGTGAAGAGAGAACTGACGTACGAGTTGTTCTTCCCCCCAAACTCGCCGCCCGTTTCCGCAAAACGGATCTTCTTCAGTGTAGGCCCTAGAGGCGCTGACGGCCCCCTCTTTTCCCGGGGAGCACCTCGGGTACCAGAGTCACCCGTGGCACGCGGGCGGTCAATTTTCGTGGAATTCACTCCGCTGGCCACGGGTCTTTCCTTTCGCTCTCTGCCCTGGAGCTGGAGCTGGAGCTTGCGTCGCTGCTTCCAGCTGCCGCCCGTGACTTTGGCCACAGGGCGAGCGGGGGCTGCAGAGGCCTCGGCAAAGTTCAACAAGAGCCCGTCGTCTTCCATTGCAAGTGAGGACTGTGGTAAGGGCTATCGTCTGGGGAAGCCAGTGGGGGAAGTTGGTGGAAAACTGAGGCCTGATGAGATGAGGACCGTGTGCAGGAGCGATGACAGGCGCGGGGCGGAGGGCAGGAGCGGGCCAGGAGCTGGCGAAGAGAGCCACACAGCGGGAGACAGACGGCTGGAGATTGCTGAAAATTACCCAAATGTGCAACTGGACCACGTTCCACCGGAGCTTTTTTTTTGGTGTTTTTGTGCCGTGGGCTGTTGCCTCCCTCGCATCTCGAAACGGCTGAGTGCGGAGATAGTGCGGCTAGATCCGTCTATGACAAACTCAATCTCCGATTTGTACAAGCCTCCAAGGTTCAACGGCCACTATAAATCGAAACGAACTTCTGGTCCAGGTCGTCCTTTTCTGCTATTCTCTATCCATCAGCTGTGTTCTCGACTCTTAATTTCCTACTTTTTCGACTGTCTCTGCTATGTTTATCTCCGACACCGTCACCATCAATGCTCCCACCGCGGAGGTCAAGAAAACGTTCTTCGACTTCGCTGGCCACACCAAATGGAACCCATTCTTTGAGTCCATTGAGCTCCTCAACAATTCCAAGCTCGAGGTCGGCGCTCCTTTGAAAGTTGTTTTGAAAATCGGCGACCGCTCGCCCCAGACCATGACTCCTTTCATCACCGAGGTCTCCGAGACCTTCTTTAAATGGAAGGGCTCGTTCTTGTCCGATTATATCGCCTCTGGGGAGCACATCTTTGAGTTCATTCCCGAGAAAGTCAATGGTAAGGAGGTCACTAAATTGGTCCAATCAGAGAATTTGAAGGGGCTCTTCTTTTACTTGCAGCCCGGCTTGGTCAAGGACACCCAGAAAGGGTTCACTGCTCTCAACGCAGCGTTGAAGAAGGAGGTGGAGGGAGCCAATAAATGAATGTTATTTATGAGGAGTGTGGATGAGTTTTAGGATGAAATGTGCTATACTACAGATCTTCTGTGATCCGAGTCCTGCCTTTTTAGCGCATTTGGCCTCTCCCGTTTTAGGTTTGGTAGCTCCCAATTCCTGTCCCTATTTCCCTTACAGCACTAGAACTACTTCTGATTATTATGGTTATGTAGAGTCTATATTTTTAACACTATCATGCTTATTTTGAACCCCGAAGTCCCAATTTTTCACCCCCTCATCACCAGCGCTAACTGGCCATGGTCGTCAATTCCGTGATATACTCGTCCATGGTGGTTGTGGTGGTCAAGACCAGGTCAGGTGCACGGTCCAAAACGCTGGTTAGGGCCGGCACTTCATCGGCGCTCTGGAACTCCAACGGTGTCCAGTTCTCCTCCTCGAACTTCTTGATGCATCGGAGCGACTCGCCCATGGCGTTGTTGAGGAAACCCTCCCCTGTATTTCCCTGAGCAGCCGAGGGTTTCGATGCAGATGTCTGAAGCACCTGGATATTGGAGGGTTTCTGAGTTTCCATGTACTCGCTGCGTCGTTGGGCCTGTTTGGCGAGCTCGATATCGTCCAAATATTTGAACGAAGGCCGTATCTGGGCGGTTCTATCCACCGGAATGATCACAAATTTCCCGTCCTGGACCTTTCCCACGTAGAGCCCACCCTCGGTCTTATCGAAAACACCCTGGAGGCCATGACTCTGGACCTGCGTGCCCCATTCATCCGCACGGGTCTCATCGTAGAATCTGGAGGTATCCAACGGCACCCGGAGTTCCACAAATTCTGACTGCGGCTTTATGGACGCGCTGAGAACGTCGTACGGGAGTTTCTTGGGGCGCCCAGGGTACTGGAGTATGCGGAGCGACTGGCACGGGTTGTCGAGACCGTTGAGCACTAGGGGCATCGAGTGAACCACCGGGTCGTCCGCTAGCAGATCGGGCACCGAATTTTGCTCTAAAAACTCAGACTCGTCGTAGGTCTCGGCCATCAGCTGTAGTGTCAGTTCCATCAGAGCATCGGCGGTGTCGAGGTGGCTGTCGTCAAGGTGCATGTCATCGTCGTCCTGGACAAAAAGCGCCGACATGGTGCGGTCAGGATCTGGGAAAACAGAAGACGAGGACCAGGGTGGCGGAAGGAGATTTCAATACCGACAGCAGTTGAAAAGTGGGCAGAAATCAAAACCCACGGGATCAGCAGTGGGTGGCTTCGACGAATGGGCTGGTGGATCGACGCAAAAGGCCGAAAAAAGTCCAAAAAAGAAGGAAAATTTGCCAAAGAGCAGAAACGCTAAAAAGGGCAGAATCAAAAGAACTAACGGAAAGAGTCCAGGGGCAGGCTAACTCTAGCACCAGGTGGTCTGTGGCCAGAAAACGGTTGGGCTGTTCTGGCCCATCTCAGCTGTGTACAGGAACGTGCTCACCGGCTGATCCTCTGGGCGGTCCAGACGAAGGCCACTGCTCAGCAGCCGTACAGCGTCAAGGCACAGGAACTTCGCAATTTGCACTGGAGCGCCCTCAGACCCACTCCGCCAGCCAGTTGCTCCACTTTCACCATGTCGCAGCCTTTCGATATCACCCAGGCGTACCTCAAGTTCCTCCAGGATGACTCAGAGTTGACCATGCCCATAGCGGCCATCGAGTCGCTCGTGACGATGCTCCGGGTCAAACAGCCCTCCACTTCGTCCGAGCTCATAAACCTCGTCAAATCGAACATCGAGGTGCTCAAAAGTTCCATCCCGAACGCCATATCGCTCTCTGCCGGGTGTGACTTGTTCATGCGCTTTGTGCTCCGAAACACCAACCTCTACTCCGACTGGGAGTCGTGCAAAAAGAACTTGGTGGAGAACGGAGAGTTGTTTGTGCGTAGAGCGAAAGAGTCAAGGTACAAGCTGGCCGAATTCGGCATTCCGTTCATTAAAGACGACGACACCATCCTCGTGCACGCGTACTCGCGGGTGGTGTACCAGTTGCTACTTAGGGCCCGCACCGAGAAGTTGATTCGGTTCCGGGTCATTGTGACCGAATCTCGTCCTACTGGAAAGGGCTGTCACATGGCCAAGTTGTTGCGCGAGGCGGGAATCCCCGTGGAGTTGATCGTGGACAACGCAGTGGGCTTTGTTCTCCATCGCGTGCACAAGATCCTCGTGGGCGCCGAGGGCGTGGCCGAAAGCGGCGGCATCATCAACCACATCGGCTCCTACCAGATCGGGTGTCTTGCCAAGGCCAACAACAAGCCCTTTTATGTGGTGACCGAGTCGCACAAATTCGTCCGGCTCTTCCCTCTCTCTCCCAATGACCTTCCCGAGGACATCATCACCCAAATCAGCGGAGTGGAAAACACCGAAACTGCCACCGACGCCGAGCCCATATGCACCCCCTTGATCGATTTCACCCCCCACGAGTACATCACCGCCTTGATAACGGATTTGGGAGTGTTGACCCCGTCCGCGGTTTCCGAGGAGTTGATCAAAATGTGGTACGACTGAGCGAGAGGGGAGGAAGTGTGTGGAGAAGGCAGAAGTTGAGCTGGAGACGGCAGAAGATGAGGCAGAGACAGCAGTTGAAGAGGTGCGACAGAAATAGCCGGGGCATCAGTCCTCGATTATGGCCCTCATCTTGGCCTCCAAGTCGTGGGGGTCGTAGTAGTTGGTGTCGCGGACGCTTGCCACCGGAACACAGCACACGCCCTGCGATTGCAACTCTGTGGCGTCCACGGCGATCTCAGAGTCCTCGAGATGCACCAAGTGCGTCACGTACCTGGTCCAGCTGTCCCTCAGGTTGCGGGCGGAAGATTGGCCCTGCGGCTGCGCCAGCGACTCTCTCGCAGACTCTCCCGCGGCCTCGCCCTCCGAACTGCCCTGCGAGTACTCGGCCAGTTGCACGATCACATCCACGAACGCTGCTGCGTCCATGCCGTTGGTTTCGCGGTCGTGGCACCCGTTCAAAAGAAGGATCTTTTTGCGCGAGCGGTTGTTGGCTATGGCCTTCCCCACGCCCCGGAGAATAACCACCGGCACTACGCTCGTCATGAGCGACCCTATAGAATACACCAACACATCGCACGTGTTCAAGAACGTAACCACGCGGCTGTAGGCCACAGGGCAAATCTCCTGGCCGTAGGGCGAGATGTAGAAGATGCGCTGGATGGGCGAGAGAAGCGGCGCAATGTGCTCCGACTTGGATACGTGGAGCTGCGACTTCTTGAGGTCCGGGTGGATGTACTGGGGGGTGCTTCCGGAGTCCTCGTCGTCGGAGTTTTCGGCGGTGAGCGGGCCAATCCGGCGCGGGGATGCTGGGAGGGAGGCACCTGCGACAGAGACTCCTGTCACTAAATTTAGGGGCGAGCCAGCGATAGAAGCAGCCTCCAAATTACCAAGTCCCTCCACCGCCAGAAGCGCCGGGCTGGGCGGCCGAGTCTTGCGAATGACGGGCGGATAGCGGTCCAGATCCAGCGGGTGAGATACCTGCGACTGGCCGGTGATCACGAGTCCATTTTCAAGCAATGCGCTGATGTGGTAGGTGAAATTGGTGCTGATACAAGGTAACACCACCGTGTTGGGATCGATGCCTGCCAAGCGCGAGAACAACTCGATGGCGGAGTCCAAGGACCCGATGAAAAGCCGCACGCCTGTAAGAAACAAGTTTCCCACACTGGCTAACTCGTAGCGGAACTGCTTGTGGGTCTGCATCCGCAGGCGTTTGAGGAGCTCGGTGTGGACGTGGATGAAGAACGCGCGAAGGATCTCCTTGGTGGGCGGGTTGATGGGGGCCCAGAGCTCGTGAGAACCGTCTACAATGTCGGTCCATTGGCGCTTGGCAAGCACTGGGTCACTGGAGAGCCGAAAAGAGAGCAAGTTGCTCAAGGGCTGGTGAGACGCTGGGATGAGACGCGTGAGACGTGAGCGGATGTCGCCAATGGCCGGGCCGCCGATCACGCGGATGATTTCTGAGGTGGATCCTCCGTTGTCCAGAATCGGAAGAATGTACGTGACGGAAGGCGAGAGGCTGTTGAAAAGTGCCACGAGGTCGTTGGTGGCGGTGCCGCCAGAGATGACGGTGATCCGGGACATGAGCGGGAATGGGTGAGGGCCACTGAAGCTACGGAGCTGCAAAACTCGAACAATTCCACACCAAAGATGGACACAGAAATCTTGATCTAGGGACCAAGTTTCAGGACAAGAATCTCTGGGGCTGCTGTGGTGCCGTGGCGTGTTGTGTCGCTGACCTCGCCTGAACTCCGAGCCTGACCATGGCTCTCGAGATCGGTTATATGCAGGTCACTTAGGTCGGTTACTTTCATCGGTACAGAAATGACCCAACGGTATATTTTCAGAAGGGGGATCGGATGAGAGTTGTGAAAAAATGGTGGCAAGCAACATTTTTCCAATTTTCCTGCTTTTTTGGGGCCAAAACGGCGGCATGTTATCCCCATTTTGCACCCAAGATATGTGCAGGAAATCTACTCGAGGGACCAGTGCGGTAGAGCGAGGAGAAACCGACCCCTAGCAGCTTCTAGGGGCGAAAGTGGCGATCTCCAGGTTCATGATCCACTGGTGTCTTCTCAGCGGAAACCACACTTGTGTTGTGTGGGGCTGGGCTACTGCGCGGGGGAGAGGTTTTAGGGGAAAAAGGGGCCAGTGATGCTCGGATACCCGTAGAGCTTTGCCTTTCTTGGCGCACCGGAGCCTTCCAGAGCTTCGAAACTCTCCTATCCAACTTGTCTACAACGAATTGAGCAGAAGATTGTCTATAGAAGAAAAAAGGTTTGGAAGATCCAAAGATTAGAAGATCCGGAGGATCCAGGATCAGAAGAGAGGAGCCAACAAGTTTTTGACGTCTGAGGTGAGCTGTACGTTTGCGTCGTAGTCGATAGAAGCGACTGAGACCGCTGACTGGCATTCACCTGAAGCGAGCACAAAGGTTTCAGAGGGTAAGGAGCAGTCGCCACTTGAGCAGGCGGCCAAGGCGGCGTAGGGAGCTGGCGCGTACACCGGCAAGCCCAAGGTCTCGTTCCAGGCCAAATCGAAGGTGACACTGTCCTGGCCCGTCAAGCGAGTGAATACCCACTCGGGGTGGGTACAGCTTTGGTTTGTGGACTGGTAGCCCACGGGGGGGAGGTTGACATTGAGCACCGTCTGGAGAGGCAAGGCCCTGTCGTTGTCGCCCTGGCTGCTGAAAAGCTGGTTTACAAACTCCACAATCAAAGTGGCGTAGATGTTGGAGGGGTTCAAAGGGTCCTCGTCAAGCGAATCCTTGAAGAAAGAGTTGTTGGTGTTGGATCCCGAGAAGGCGATCGCCGGGTAGCCTCGGTAGCCCGCGTTATAGGTGGCACCATCGGTACCGGAGCCGGTGTACATCCCAGGCGACAAATTGGTGCCCTCGTTGGGCCCAGCAACCACAAGGTCCACCGTGATGTTATTGAAGTACTGGGGGATCACATATCTCAATCCGAAGGCCACAGAGGAAGCGGGCGTGCCGTTGAAGTACCAGATGTTCTGGTTGTCTTCCTCGTGCCCCCAGGTGGGCGCGCCCTGCTTGACATAGCCGAACTCACCGTCTGTCTGCAACGTTTTGGAAGTGGGAATATCAAATTTTCCTCCCCAGCCCGAGCGCTGTGATACGGGAGCCACGAGGATCACCTGATGACCCGCGTTGGTCAATTCACGGTAGGTGGCGCGGATATTGGTGGACGCCCAGCTGTCGTCGTTGGTGAGGAGGATGTTCTTCGCGGCGGCGGAGGCTGCGAAAAAGGCGGTGGCTAGCGCGGTGAGTTTCATAGCTGGAGAAAGACAGAAGTCAGCAAAAATCAATGAAAATCGAGGGAAATCAACGCAAATCAATGGAAATCAACTGAGAGTCGCAATTAACCAGAAGCCTGAGATTTTTCACTGATGGCAGATCAGTGAGCGGATCTTTCCTTTTATATAGGGCGCTGCCGCAGCCATTGTCAGAGGGCAACTTCGGTGCGTGGATGCGATAATCTGCCCTATGAACCATGCCGCTTCCGGCCTTGTCTTGGCAACTGTCGCCCTGTATCACCCGCACGCCTGGGTCCGTGCTGATAGGCTGCTGCCTATTGCAGATGGCAACAGGGCCTTCCTTTTTCGTCTGTTCAGTCCCCCAATCGGGGCCGGAATGCGCACGTGTGGGTGCTGCAATTTGTGCGAAATTAGCGCCCCGTCCAGGGGCCGTTCCATTGTGCAACACGTTGCGGTCCTAGGACCAGTGAAAGGCCAGGGAGGGGCCAGTGTCCCGGTACCCGCGATGTCCAGAGAATGGGACACTGTACACAATGATGGGATCTTGTCCCACTACGGCAGTAGTTCTCTTTTCTGCCATTGGTGTGGCCTTTGAACTATTGCTGGGATGGCTGCGAAGAGACCTCGTCTTCAGACCTCGCAATTGACACCTCGCACCCCCATGGCCGTGCCATGAGCCCCTTTCTCAGAATCTTCGGGTGCATGGATCAATAGTGAAGTTGAAAATACGAGCAAGACATTTCTCAGTGGTGGAGACTCCAGGGCTAGAGTGGCTCGGTAGTCTACGAAAAGACCGATCCATTTACTCATTGGATAGCCACATAATCCACTCCGTACCTCTCAACTCTCCGCCCAGCTCCCCAAATTTCTGCAAATTCCAATTCTAAAAGTCTCCGTCCCCTAGTTTCCGGCCCCAAGTCTCAATCCTCTTCTCTCTTCCTCATTTTCTTTCACGATCGTCCCCTCTACACTTTGCTTCATCACTCATTACTAAACAGCTACAGGGTCAGGCCCCAGAGCATTCCCCTCCAGCTCCTCTCCTCCCAAATCACTGAGGTCAAAACAGAGCCAGCTGGGCCATGCCACTTCCGTCCGGATGATAGAACGGAGCCGCTCCGCCAAAAATTTCTCCACCTTGCCCACATTGCGCAAGATGTTGTGCTCTAATTGCCCGATTTCGGACTCAATGTGAATCTTTTTGATAATATCAATGCGCTCCAGCTGCGTGCCGGTGATGTAATCGACAAAATTTGCACCTGTCAGATGGCCCACGTTGAAGTAGTCCGTGGCGGCGTCGTCGATATCGCACAAAAACGACAAGTACACCGCTTGTTTGAGATACGCCACCGTGAGGATGCTGTGGATCTGGATATTGGTAATGTGCAATTTGATCGGGAGGGTGATGAAATTAGGCGACGGATAGTTCACGAGAAGATTCACCGTGAGCTCCACATGTAGATCGCCCTCGTACTTGAGTTCCACTATGAACTGGATGTCGGAGTCGGAGCGGTCGGGGGCCGGCTCGGCAAGCGAGGGCAAGCGTGCGCTGGAGGCAGTGCCTGAGGCAGGACCGTACTGGCTCAAGATGGACGGCGTGTCGGTGCGCGCCATGCTATGAAGCCCCACGTTGTTCATGATGTAGGAGTGCGCTAGCGGCGCATTGAGCAACAGCAACGAGTTCCCGCGAGATTTGTCGCCTAGAAGATCACCCGGCCGAGATTCAAACAGCTTCGTTGGGTCTCCGGCGCCTTGTTGCCCAAGGTCGGGGCCTGATGACTCGCTCAGGTCAACGGGGCTCTCCAGCGACGTCGGCTCATTGACGCCCCCAGACCCGAGCTGCCCAAAACTTTTCGCGGCCAATTTCCCAAGCGCACTCTGCCCAAGCCCTAGCCCCAACCCCAGCGTCTCCGGCACCTCCTCCTCTATGAGCTCCTCGTCCTCGTCCTCGTCCTCGGACGACAGCGACTCGTTGATGTGCACGACGTTGCGGCCATGAGCCCCCGAGCCGTCGCCGGTGCCGTCGCCTTCCTCTTCCTCGTCGTTGTAGAACTCGTCGAAGGGGTCCCCAATGTGTCGTATGGTGATCTCAGGGGGGATGGTGCCGAGACTGAAGGCGGTCACGGCAAGGCCGTCGATGTAGGGTGGGAGATCGAGCTTTCGGAACTGGTCGTCCAAAAATTGCCGCAAATGCTCATTGATCGTCGTGTCGCTCACCAAGTTGTCCCAGTTGATGTCAAAGGACATGGCGGGCGAGTTGCAAGGACCTGGACCACTGACGCCAATGGAACGGATCCATATACAGACGGCATATAGTAACAACTATCCTGCATGCGGAAATGTGGTGGTCTGGTGCCAGACCCCAGATTTTGGTCCCCGTGACCGAAAATGTTCCCGCAAAAGAAACGGTGCCGGTGCCGGGCCGCTGGAATGTGGAGTGAAAAATTCTCAGACCAGGAGCCCGACCCAGCCCCAGACTATTGAGACCATTGCTGGCACGACCCCTCTGTGCCACTGCTGACGTCCGCTCGTTGCTGTCATCGCGCCTTTTGTACTGCTCACTCGCTACCCGCCAGCTGCCCATAACAAGCGCTCGCCTCATTGCCTCTGACACTGGCACCGACACTTAGCACCACTCTCAGCCCGTAGGAGCGGAAAACTCACCAGCTGAGCCACGGCCAGCAGAATTCACCCGTCCGAATCACACAGAAAAATTTTGGCGCTCCGCCATGATCTCGCCCATCACCTTGAAGATCGTGGTCATTGGCGTTGGCATCATCGGGCCCCGCCACGCCCAGCACATACTTAGAAACAACCACACGGACCTTTTCGGGATCGTGGACCCCGGAGAGGCAGGCCCCCGAGTAGCAGCGGAGCTAGGGGTACCGCATTTCTCTTCCATTCAGCAAATGATCGACACCTGCCACAGCACCAGCACCAGCTACCCCGATGGCGCCATAGTGTGTACCCCCAACTCGACCCACGTCCGGGTAGCGGCTGAATTGGCCAGCTACGGCATTCATCTTCTAGTGGAGAAGCCAATTTCCCCCACAGCGGAGGAAGCCATGGCGCTCAGCTACTACGCGAAGTCACAGGGCGTCAAGCTCCTCGTGGGCCACCACCGCCGCTTCAACCCCCACATTGTGGCAGCTAAGGAGCATTTGGACAAGGTGGGGAAGGTGGTGGCGATCCAGGGAACTTGGACGCTTCACAAGAACTCCGCATACTACAAGCAGGCCGAGTGGCGCACAGATTTAAGCACCGGGGGTGGTGTTTTGTTGATCAACTTGATCCACGACATCGACTTGCTCCAGTACCTCTTTGGGCCAATTGACAGGGTGTATGCCGAGCTCTTGGACAAGCAGAGACCCCACAACGCGGACGAAGGAGCCGTGCTCACGCTCAGATTCAGAAGCGGTGTCTGCGGCACCTTCATTTGCTCCGACAGCGTAACATCGCCGTTCAATTTTGAATCTGGCACTGGCGAGAACCCAACAGTGCCGCATTTTGAAGATTTGGAGGGGTTATACCGCATTTTCGGCACCAAGGGAACGCTCTGCATTCCAGATTTCACCTTATATCACCAGAACCAGCCCTCAGAGAGCACCGAGGGTGAGCTTCTGAGTGAGAGCTCATGGCTCCGGTCCATCGAAGCAGAAAAGCTCATCAAGGATAGGAACCAATTGGTGGGAACCTTGCCCTTCGACCTTCAGCTTGCTCATTTTGTGGATGTTATCAGAGATAACGCCGAGCCGTTCTGCACTGCCACGGACGGTATCTCGTCGATGCTCTGCATTGAGGCGGTGCTTAAGAGCATAAAGACGGAGCTCCCTCAGAGAGTGAGGGACAGCGGTAGCATAGAGCCTGATTTTCTGGCGTTAGGCATCGATTTAGATCAAAAATAGACACATAGAACGAGAGATAGGGAGCAAGCGAGTAGGAATGATGAGAAAAGAGTTTTGAAGTGATCTATAGAAAATGCCAGGCTCCCGAAGTCCAAGCCAGAGCATCAGCCTGAGACTTGAGTAGAGGTAGCTTTGCACCAAGTTTCTTGAAATTGCGCAATAATTCAAGAAATCAAGACTGTACTACTGCTACACTTCCTAGAACATCCTTATGCAATTTTTCCGGCCGCTGTGCTATCCACCTCTCCATCTTCCTCTTTCTCTTCTCTTTGACCTCCTCTGACCCCTGGCTGCGAAACGGCCTAACTTACACAAAATCGCTTTTCGCACCAGCCAATAACCCTCCGCCAAAAACCAACCAACACCACCCGTCCATCGCTACTATCACTGCCAGCATGTCCAAATTCGTCATTCCATCTGCTGTCAGAGAAGTCAGATTCCATTTGTCGCAGACCGGGGATGCGTCTGTGCCCTTGAGAAAGTTTTTGACCTCCAACTACGGCATTTTGAAGAAGAAACAGCCTACGTTACCCATTTTAATCAGAGAGGCCTATGGTGTTCCTCCCAGCGTGACAGCCAGATTCGAGAGGGGCAGAGAGGTGAAAACGAGCTTGGATGGCTTGGATAACAAGGGAATCGAGTCCGCTTTGACGAAATTATTCAGCAGTTAAGCGTTCATCCTTCACTTCCCCAAGGACAAGTCTCATTGGAGCATCCTGACCACTAGACTATTGCGCCAGACGTCCAGGATTCCGGTCATACATTGGCGCCCAGTCACGGGTAACAGGCCACAGTTCAGTCCCAGAACCACAGACTGGACGCCACACATATAGGTGTACATTAAATACGATATCAGTTTCTATATTATCTACTCATAGGTCCCGAACTGGTAGATACCCCAGCCCAAGGAGCCGAAATAGGCGTTGTAGACCTCTGAAACGGGCTCGTTCAGCGAGCTCACGAGTCCTGACGCCACTACAATAGGCGCGAAGTGCTCAGCAGTGGGATGAGCAGCGTTGAGGAGATGCTTGAGCTTCGGGTTCGACTTCAACTCGCTAAGAGCAGCGTAGCGTTCGTCGCCGCTCGTAGAGCCCACGATGATTTTCGATAAATGGTCGCCAAAGGGCTTGGTATAAGGGGCAATTTTCCCCTCATACGCATACCTCAAGTCTCGGAGATTATGGACACTCATGCCCGAGCAAATGACCAAGCCCTTGAGATATTTCTTTTGGGACTCATCCCAAATTAGATTTTTGCGGAAATAGTCCAAGGACTGGCCAAGTCGGTACTGGGTGTCAAAGTCCAAATCGTTCGAAGGAAGTGAAACCTGCACCAACTTGGTATCTGGCAAGTCCCAAGAGACTTCCAGCTGCTTTGGTTGTGGGACGGTCTTGGTGTTAAAGCTGGAGAAGGCCACCTTGAAGGGAACCCATACCCCGTGATCTAGGCCTCTGGGGGTAAGTCTGGACTTAAAATTGTCCCGCTCGAGCTGGTCTTTGACTAGTGACGCAATTCCAACAGAGCCCTTGGAATGGAACTGTTCTGCGTACATGTGCCGTGGAAAGCCGTGGAAGTCGTAGATCAACGGGTTTTCCTCTGCGGGGTCAAGAAGCGGCGGAGCGTCGCTGGCAAAAGCGTGCAGCAGTGAGCTCGGTGGAACTGCAATCTCCACCAAATTGGAACCACTGGACTGCCAATGGGCGGAAACAACAATGATGTAGTCCGGCTTCCACACGTTTTTGATGGTGTGGCCAAGATCCTTGATCGCCCTATTGGCTCCCTTGTTTCCGAAATTGTCGTCCTCATAGATGAAAGTGGGACCTCCGTGAGAGAAGAAAAAGGCGGGAAAAGGCTTAGGATTGGGAATGACGCTAGGGGTAGTCATGGCGGTCAGGCCCAGCGAGAGGGAGGACACAGATCTGCCGAAGAGAGTGGCGAGCTTGGGGCTAAACAAAACAGCGACGATAACAGCAACAATGAAGCTGAGCGCTAGGACCATCGGCAGTAGACTGCCAGAATCACAGCTCTGTGGTCATTTTGGGGACCGTTATATAGATGGGGCCATTACTAAAAGTATCTGCCCTTAGTAATGCTTATAAATGCGCGCCGTGAGCAGCGCTAACTTAGAGGAAGAGCACAGAAAATATTGAGAAATAGTGAGAAATGGCGGGAAAACGAGAGAGAAAGTGACAAGTTGCGGAAAAAGTAGGGAAAATGACCAAATTTCTGGATATAGCTTGTCAGAAATTGTTGGATTCCATCTGTAGAGGCCCAGAACAAACAATAAGCACGCCCCTACGTCACCCATAGCACCCATCAGGCCTGCCACAGCAAGACCGAGCCTTCACCTGACCATCGACTGCTCCTCCTGCCACATGACCCCCCAATATACAGGCCCCTTATCACCAACAAAATTAGAGCTCTCCTCAGATAAGGCCTCCATTTTCCCAAACACCAGAGCCTAAGGTACCCGCACACACCGAAGAACCTAAGGAAGTCGCCCAGTCATGGAGGGCTCTTTTAGCACGTATTCGCTCTCTTCCAGAGGCGCTAGACGGGCATCTGCGAACGACCACACACAGATCAAGGAGAGCGCCACGACACCCGAGCCGGCCCCGAATGCCGCCAAAAAGCGAAATTCTTCCTTCAGCTCCACCAGTTCGCCCTGGTTCCGCAGAAATTCGTTTCTCTCCAATGCGATGATTAAGCACGAGGATTTCTCCGTGTACGAGTCGTCCTCCTACTACCCGCAATCCACCAGCTACAGCATTCTATCCCTCAAGGAGAGCCAGGGGTTCATTTTTAACCAGGACCTTTTTGCCCTGCCCTACCAGCAACTGCGGGCGCTAGCCAACGAAAAAAAGTACCGTGCTTTGAGCTTCAGCCATCCGAAGACCAAGCCCGAGGGATCCCGTTCTGGCTCCGCCTCGTCCTTGAACCTGTGCACCTCGCTCAATTCCCACGTAGAGAACGTGCGTTCACAGCGGAGAAGACACACGTCATATTTAAGCACCAGGCCGACATTTTTGAGAACTCATGATGATTCGGCCATCATAGACCAGGACGAGGAGGAAGACTCTTCGAAGAACCATTCCCTGCATTCTTCAGAAGCTCCAGCTGACGAGGATATCGACATGAATGCGCTTTCTGAGGAAGAAAATGAGGAAATGCACGAAGATGATGACACAGACGACTACGAGGATGATTTCTACAGTGGCTACGGCGGCGACTCTATGAGTCGAAGGTACAAGGTGGAGGTGACCGACATAATAGTGGACGAAAGCGACGACAGCATTTTTCCAAAGTGACCACATGTGAATTGTGTGTCGGATGTGTGTTATGCGATTGAACGAGTGTGGATGAGTGTTATTGAATGTGAATGATTGGATAGATGTGTGTTTTGGCTGTTAGGCAGTCCATTGGGCACTTTTCAGTCTCAATATCTTTAGATTATATTTGGGCCCAGAGTCATTGGCGCAGGAAATCTCTTTCAGATGTGGCTTCTATTCTGAATTTGGAATTGCTTAGATGCGTGTGGCCTCATGATCCTTGTACAGATCCTGACTCTGAGCATAGTTCTCAGGTTTGCACATTGGACATGAGAGGATAGGAAGGTTTTATGGTTTCAGGTAGCATTACTCCTCAATAAAGAGCCGAGTAACGGACAGAATGTAGCACTTCTCATTGCAGGCACTTTGAGCGGAATCAAACACCCAAGTAAAAGGCTCTTGCGTGCCATTGCTGGCGCTAGTTCCTGCGAGGCAGCGAGCAGCTCGCCCGCCTTCTAGCCGGCGCGCACAACTTTAAGACAACACCAGAGCATCTCCTCATCCTCTCCACCGCCATGTCCGACAAAGCTGAGCTCGAAAAGATCTCCTTGAAGTGGAGCGAGCAGAATAGTGCTCTCAACGAGCTCATATCTGCAAGATCACAATTGGAGACCCAGTTCCAGGAGAACAAGATTGTGCTAGAAGAGTTCGGCCACTTGGACGAGGCCTCCAAGATCTACAAGCTCACAGGGCCTGTGTTGCTACCACAGGAGTATGGAGAGGCCAAAATGAACGTCACCAAGAGATTGGAGTTCATCGAGGGCGAAATCAAGCGCGTTGAGGCCAAGATAGCAGAGGAGGAAAAGAGCATAGAGTCCACCAGGAACAAGTTGTTGGAGATCCGCACGAAGATGGGCCAGCTGTCGTTGCAGGGCTAGGGAGGAGGCATGTTTCACATTACTGGAAAATGAGCAAAGTGGAAAGGTCTCAGTGAGTCTTTCATCTGTCTACTGTACTATCCACTAGCGCTCTATAAATATTACAAGTCCAGCTCAAGTTTCTGGCGATTACTGATCATTATGTAGCAGATACACCAGAGATATACATATAGGCCAGCCATCAAGTAGGTCAGGGGACAATGGGGGCCCTAGACCGGATTATATAAGGAGGAGTGCCTCAGCTCCGCAACATCTGCGACCGCACAAGGTTTATCAAGCCCACGCCGTTGAAAAACGCCCATTGCTCCATGTTGTTGTAGACGCCGCCCATGTCGCTCAAAGAGCGCACCTTGTCATCCACAAACTTCTTGGTGTTTCTGAAGCCCTCACTCGAGTCCTGGAGCATGTACAACTCCGAGCTCACGTAGATGGACGAGAAGCCGAACCGCTTCGAGTACCAGGCAAAATCGTTCGACAAGTCACCCGCGTAAAAGGCAATATCATCGCTGAGGTTGTGGAGCTCTTCAAGCGACTGCGGGAGGTTGTAGGGTGTCGAAAGCTGAGACAAACCCGACGATAATTGACCAATCACGGGCTCGTTATACAGCAATCTCTTCTTGATCAAGTAGCTGACCCTGTCGTATTCATCCGAGATTTGGTGGAACTCGCTAGCTGGGTCCATCACGTGGGACTCCAACGCCTGTCGTTGGCTCTTGAGCCAGTGCAATGTGAGCAGAAAGTCCAAGGAACTGGACGTGGAGCTGCTGAGGAGCGAATGGATCGAGTCCGGGTATTTGAGATCCTGGATTGCCTCAGTAATGCACTGTTGATTGAATCCGTATTTTGGGATATGCTGGAGAGCAGCGGACAAGATTTTGGACTCCACAAGCTCGGGGTTGACGATAAGGTTGGAGGTTGGGTGGTCCACCGAGTGGTAGAGCCTTGCGCCTCTCCGGGTGAAAGTGCGTAGGGAAGACCTGAACATGAGGAGCTGTCAGGAGAAGAAAAATGAGCACGAAAGAAAACCAAGGGCGAGCTTTGGGTCTCGGTGAATCTCCGATATGGAATTGAAACCTTACGATTTGGCTGGGCTTTGCGGGCCGGTGTGCATATGCCCTTCGCTATGATGGCAAGCGACCCACTGGATTCAGCCACTGGTCCCTTCCCTACACCACAGAGCAGTGAAGTTGCTGAAATAGTCACCAGAGCTGCTAGTGTTACCAATTGCCATGCTTGTACGTACTGTGCATTTTTTTGAACCTTTTTGCACCTACTGACCGCAGATAAAACCGTGGAACGATCTTCCTACGCCCAGACATACTGTCGAGGAAGAGGTCGAATCTGAGCCCAGAGTACCTGAAATATCCATTGAGATCAATTCCAATGTCTCCGCTGTGGAATTCTTCATTGTTGTTCCAAAAACTGCCAAAATCATAGCCGATGCATTCGGTGGCGAACCAGTGGGCGCCGTGTCCATCTCCTACCAGGAGAGCGCCACTGTCCTGGAAGACACCGAGGAGTACGACGAAGACGAACAGCTTTACAGGGCCATCGCCAGCAATTCCACGACAAAATACCCAGAAACATCCATCCCCATAGTGTCGTTCCACAGCAGTTTGCTCGTTGTTGTCCCGCACTTTGCCAATGCCATAACCAACAACCTTCTCGCCAAAAAGCTCCTCAGCGAATTTGGGCCCAAAGTCGCTAAAGCATGGGTCACCTTGTCGCCTTGTAGCTTGAACAATGGACAGAGCCTCAATAAACTCGAGCTCGAGACGAGCAGGGGCCAGACCCCGGACTCGTACAAAGTGGTTCCCTTCTTGAGGCCACCGCACTTCATAACGGGCATCACTGCCTCAGTGAATTCATTGTTGAACCTACAGTCCAAATCAGAGCTTGTTGCTCTTATATTGAATTCAGACGGCCAGCCAGGGTTTGAGAAGTTGGATACGGACGCTATCATGGACGCAGCCTATGTAGTCACGGACTTTCTATCAAATGACCCTACGGTGAAAGAGCTGATATTGGAGAAGCTTTCAAAGTCTGCTCGAAGATTCAACAGTTTTTCGAACTCGGGAATGTATTTATAAGCGGATTCTACAGAAATTAATACGGTTATGTCCTTGGACCTGTAAAGATGCATACTAGTTGCTCTGGGAGTTTCTGATCGACAAAAAACAGTTCCAGAGCACTGAGACCGAGGAGCTGAAGGGAACCTGGAGATGCCGAGGTACAAGCAAGAAGTTGAGGAACTGTATGGGAACCCACACGGAGTAGTTGATCAACAAAGTCTTGATGTATATTCTGGAGAGCTTGCGCTTTGCATCGTCCCACGTTCCGCTCTCTAAAATAATAGTACCGTAGGTGAAAAAACAGAACAAAGACACAGGCGAAAAGCACAACTGGTCAGTCAACACTTTTCTCAACACCTCGATAAATTTGGGGTCTTTGGAATAAATCTGGAGGAACTTGTACCACCAGCATTGGGCAAAAGCCATGATAAAACCCCAGCACATGAACCCTGCTAGCCTATTAAACTGAAAAAATGACAAGGGGACGTATGGGGTCCCCACAGGAACAGGCTGAGCAAAAGGGTTGGTTCCTGGATCGCTCATGGTGTCCGGGTCTTCCTGGATGTATTCAATAAATCTCTCCACACCCTCATCATCGCTATTATACTCATAGTCGTTGGCATCATCTGTAGAAGAGGACACCTGTATGTCATTTGAGTTGAAACTGATACCCACTTGGTAGTTGTCGTGTAGATCGAAGCTGACTAATGGTCGTGTCTTATTGTAGACAGTTATTGACTGGGCCAAGGTCTCTGAGATACCATAGAGTACCAAATTCGTGACTATAATTGTAAATAAGGAACTTTTCATGTAGAGGGAAGTGTATTTGGTAGTAAGTTTGACAAGAAAAGTACCAAGGATGCCAATTATTGCAAAATTCAACAAGGGGATATTGAATATTCGGAGACTGTTGATAATTCTGGTAAACGCATTGTTTCTGGAAAGTCTGGAGTAGCCCATAGACTCAAGGCTAGGAATCGAGATCTCATCTTCCAAGCGAATGGGCATGTTAGTTGGGAGATAGGAGATGGCAAAGTTCGAGAGAGGGTAGGGTCACCAGGGAGGTACCAAAGAAGCCAGAGAACGGAGGAGCTCCGGTGGCAAAGTGCAAATTTGGAACTGATAATTCAGAAAAACAGTGGAATGATACCAGTATTTTTTATAGGAAAGCACAGTGGCAGGGTGCCTTTTGCCTTAGAATGGCGGCTGTCTGGTGAGTGCTTATCAAGAGAAATCTACTGAGAGGCTATGGTTCCGGCACCGAGTGCGGTTTTGTGTCAGCAGGCATCGGAGAGCCAATTTGCAGCCAAAAGAAGAAAGCTTTATTAGAGGAAGAAAAAGTGGAAAAAGTTAGAACTAGTGGGGATCAGTCTAAGAAAGATAGATGATGATCTGTCAAAATTTGGAATTTTTGCGTTTGATTTTGGAGAGAAAATGAAGAGAGGGGCCAACTGGGGGGCAAGCAGGAGGGCAAGCGGGAGAGCAATGCTGAAAAAGACAGACGAACTCCGGAATTCTAGTGATAGGGCCTCTGGTGAGTCCCCAGGACAGAAAGGCTTGGTCAGATATCTAAGTTCCACGCTTTGCTCCAAAGCATTCAATATTATGGGCCCTGTTTGCGAGGAAGAGCGCCACGGCAAGAGATATAAGTCAAGAGCATGAAAAGAGCTAGAGCGCCAAAAAAACCAAAGAAACGATAGTCTCCATCTACTCCTCTCAATCTCCCAACTCCATAAGATTCACCAGCCCTTTCTGATCGATCTAGCCCCTTGCGCTCGTTCAGCCCCAACCCACTGAAACACCCCTCCCCGACACCGGCCTTCATTTCACCTCCCACATCTCACCGGCCAATTCGCATTACCTTCCTAATCGAGTAATGATAAAAATATTGCCTGGCCTCAATGTGGGGACGGGGCTACCACACGTTGCAGTGAACCTTGGGAGTCTTGGGTCATAGCTCCCCTCCTTGTCAAGCCGTCGGGACAATATTTTTGTTTGTGAGGGGTGTTGTTTTCCGCTATCCCACCCCGCAGTAACAGATAATCTATTCTATCCCGCCGCGATAGTGCACGCTAAATGCATTATTCTTTCTGAGCGTCTATTCTTCACCGAAAGATGGAGCCCAACTCCAGAGAACAAGTGTGCGACAGGTGTAGGCGCTTGAAGAAGGCGTGCTTTGGCACCAGCAGCCTGTGTGCCAATTGCCTCTTGGCCTCTGCTAAATGCGAGACCACCGTCGTGCTCAAGCGCAAGCGAAGGCCCAAGCCGGTGGTGCACCCACTAGAGAAGGAGAACCTTCACTTGAAAGAGACAGTGAAAAGGCTCAGCGAGCAGCTCAGTGGAGCGGAATCCTATTTCCCAAACTCCAACACAAAAGAGAAGGTCCGTAACTCAAAGGACACCCAACTCATAGGCCACCTTGGTCGATTGCTACCAACGCAGAATGGCCAGATCTTCGCAGGGTCCTCCACCGGGGTATACTTTATCGACCAGGTGTACCAGGACTTCAAGGTCAACGGAAAACTCCAGTACCCAATGGAATACATCCAATCGTCGTATGCCGCCTACAGAAACGAAGCAGGCATCCAGCCCCCGGTCATGGACGTTTCAGATATAGACTCCATCTTGCACTACCTCAACCAGGTGCGAGACATCAAGTCTCAGGTGAACGGATTCTTCAAAGAATGGGACGAAATATACCCTATTCTCCATAAAACTACCTTCAACAAGAAGATCGAGAGCTTCCTTATTCTCACCAAGGTGCCGGACCCCTGTGTGCTCTACTGTCTCTTGATCATTCTCGCGGTCCAAGCGGCCACGCTGCACAGTGCTAGCCACCACCACATCTTCAATCTCTCCCAGCGTCTTTTGCCCGTGATTATGGCCTCAGACTGCTTTGAGACGGTCCAGTGCCACCTCTTGACCACCTTGTATCTTCAATTAGTGGGGAATCACGGCCTAAGTGTGCAGTTTAGCGGGATATGTGTGCGGTTGGCGTTCTTGCTCGGCCTTCACCGGCACTCACAGCGCTTCAAATTTGACAAGCTCACCACCGAGACCCGCAAAAAATGCTGGTGGTGTGTCTACTGCTTTGACATATTCTCCAGCTGCTACAACGGTATCCCGAAACAGATCCGTGACGACGACGTGGACACAGACCTTCCTCTAGAGATCAACGACGTTTTAGATACAGATGGCAATATCTCGTTGCCGCTTCCGGGAGAGCGGGCACAGACCTCCCGCTTCATTTCGCTCATCAAGTTAGCCAGGTGCTTGAGCTCAGTGTTGAAAATTTTGTACACTACGACCCAGCGGCGGAACGGAGCGGCTAATATGGAGGCGCTTCGCGTCCAGTTAACCGTGTGGAAGGACAATAACCTCACACGAGACCTTAATTCGAGCGACATGGCCTACTGCTTCCTAACGCTCACCTATTACATCACCATGATACACATCTACCGGCCCGGATTGACGTTCAAAAGAGACACTGAGCAGTTTAAAATCTCGTTCAAGGAGAATATCGACGCCAGCAGGATGCTTATTCGATACTACAAGCGGTATGAGTCACAGGAGCTTCTTTTCAGGCTCTATCCGTGCGGGTGCCACATTATTTTCCAGAGCGCCTTGCTCTTGCTCTGGAACCGGTGGTTGACACTTGGAGATGATGCGGGTGTGGCGTACGAAGACCCGTCGTATTCGCCACAGTCCAGTCTCTTGGCCATTGAGGAAGACCAGAATCTTGTACGCGATGCCATTGCTATCCTCATTCAGCGAGACAGTTCCAAGCACACCATCGAGTCGTCCAAGGTGTTGGAGCGCTTGCTCAAGTTGACGGTTGACCAGAGCGAGATTTTGGACCTGACATATTTGGACAATCTCTGGATCGAGACCTACGGTTTCATCAACGAGTTTGATATCCCTCTCTCATTTTTCGATGGAGCCCAGGCGGTTTTTGATAAGTGAGAAACAGTGGAATCGAACCACGGCTTAATAAGGTATGGAGGATGTAAAATAAGATAACAGGGATAAAGCATTAGTAGAAAAGAAGGGAAAAGAAGACGAATGGAAGTAAATTTCCAGAAACGAAGGTGGAAGATACAAGTGAAGAACGACAAGAGGGATGAGAACAGTTGCCTTGACAGATGATGACAGGTCTACATTTTCGATAAATAGTGCATAGATGTATATGGGGCCTACTTTCCGGCTGCAATAACGTTGTCCACCATCAACTGGCACGCACCCAAGTAGTTCACTGGGTTGCACAACTCCTTGATGGTGTCCAAGCCCACTTTCGCCACAATCTCCTTCTCCTGCGACAATACCTCGAATAAGCTCTTCTTCTGGTCATGCGACTTGACACAGCACTTGTACACGGTCTCGTGGGCCTCCTGTCTTCCGATGAAAGGCGCCAAGCCCATCATCACAGCCTCAGAGACGATCAAGCCCCTTGTCATGTGAAGATTGGCGTACATAGAGTCCTCGTTGACCACCAAACCGTCCAAGACGAACCTGGACTGATGCAAGGAGCCCACGGTGGCAATAAAAGCCTCGGGAATAGCGGTCCACTCAAGGTGCCATGGGCCCAGGGCTCTCTCAAAGTCGGATACCATACTGTCGAAAACAAGATCAGCTTTGGTTCTCACGATTTTCGAGGCCGCCAAGATGTACTCGCTGGAAATGGGGTTCCTCTTCTGGGGCATGGTAGATGAAGCTCCTCTATGGGGGACGAAGGGCTCAGCCACTTCGTTCAATTCGTCCGAGCACATGGCGATGAGGTCAAGGGCAATCTTGCCCAACAACCCGGTGATAATGGCCAAGAAACTGATTATTTCGGCCACACCATCGCGAGCAACGTGCCAAGTGATGGTAGGATCACTCAAGCCCAACAATTTGGCCAACTCTTTGCGGACCCTGATGCCCACGTCGGTGGGACCGAGCGATGCCAAAGTGCCAGCAGCACCCCCAAATTGCACAAGCAAACATCTGGGGCGCAACTGCTGGAGCCTTTCAGAACATCTCTGGAGCCCTGACAACCACACGGCACACTTATAGCCAAAGGTCACGGGCAATGCGTGCTGCCAGTGGGTGCGGCCGGCCATGGCAGTGTTTTTGTACTTAATGGCCAATCTCTCCAAAACAGAGATGACGTCTGCAAGATACCTCTCGACCACATCTAATCCAGCCTTCATTTGGAGCGTGGACGCGTCGTCCATGATATCTTGTGTGGTAGCCCCCCAGTGCACGTACCCGCTCAAGTGCTTGGGGAGCTGTTTGGTATATTGGTTCAATAAGGGCAACACGCAGTAGCCCACAATGTCAGTCTCTTTGCCAATCAATTCCTTGTCGATATTCAACTTGGAAGGGTCTCTTGAGAGGGCGTAGATCTCATCGCCGGCCTCCTTGGGAATCACTCCACAGATGCCCTCTGCCTTGGCCAACGCTGCCTCCGTTTCGATCATATAATTAATGTAGCTGTCATCGCTGAATATATCTCTGATTTCCTGAGTACCGAAGATGTTTTTAAAGAGGCACGAGTCGTAGGCGGTGGACATGTTTGAAGATTTTGGTACTTCTTTCCTGGTGAGCTATTTGCTGGTGCACCAGAGAGTATATATAAGAGGAGAACTGTAGGGCAAATGTCGGGATAAGAGAATGTCCCCCACAATGCTAAGCCCTCTAGACGTAGTCCCCCACTTTTCTGAAAGAAATATGCCCGTAGATGACAAGTTGGTGGGCTTGATCAATAGCATCTAGTGATACCGCCATTATCCCGACGGCAAACAGGTTTACGAGATGCTCCCCATCTAAACGGTGGGGAAAAAGTGGCATTTCCGATGCGCAGAGGTATAGTCCGACGGAATAAATCGGCCTCCCTGATTGTTGCTCGAGTGTTAGCTCCAGTGAATCATAATTCAGTATGAAACTGCCAAATAATTTGTTGGAGTATCACTCGCTCACACTGTTTAGCGTGCTGCATTAACCCCACCATTCTCCACTTGTCTAAAATTCGCTTACCGGAATAACCTTTTGCTTTCAACAGAAGAAGAGGTATATATATCTACCCAGTTTCTGGTTTTGAATGGTCATTTTACCAAACAAACAAAAATGGCGGCCACTAAAGTTCCAAAATTCTTAGGTACCTCTGGGGCTACCTTGATACATTTGCAGACACTTCTCATCTGCTTACCTTCTTTTGTATCTTTTGGATACAACCAATCAGGCTTGGGTGGAGCCTTGTCGTTGGATAACTTCCTCCACTACTTCCCTACTTTGAACAAGGCTGCCCAGACCACCGCTTCTGGACAGTCGCATGCTTCTACCCTACAGGGAGCTGTTGTTTCTGCCTTTTCGTTGGGCGCCCTATGTGGTGCCCTTTTCTGTACCTTCTTTGGAGACAAGATAGGCCGCAGAAGAGCCATTTTCTTAGGTGGCGTGATGTTGCTCGTTGGCATAATTTTGGAGTGTGTGGCCTATCAAATCGAGCAGTTGTGCGTCGGCAGAGTTATTTTGGGCTGGGGAATTGGTATACTTAATGTCACTGTTCCCGTGTGGCAATCTGAGTGTTCCAAACCAAAAAGTAGAGGCAAACATGTTGCCTTGGACGGGGCCTTCATCTCGTTGGGCTACGCCTTGACCACTTGGATCCAGTACGGTTTTTTTGTGGGGTCTTCCGGTGCAGTAGCCTGGAGAGTTCCCATTGCAATCGGCTCTGTCTTCTGTTTTCCGATCTTGTTTTCCATCATGCTAATGCCAGAGTCGCCCAGATGGTTGGTCATGAGGAACAAAGTTGACGATGCAAAGATCTCCATCGCTTCATTGCACAACGTGGACGTGGACGACCAGTTGGTTCTTGATGAAATTGCCACGATCGAAGCGTCCCACTACAAGGCATTGCAGAGTAACGCCAAATGGACTGACATTTTTAAGATGGGCGAGCTGAAGATGTTGATGAGGTTTTTGATGTGCATTGCTCTCCAGTGCTTGCAGCAGATGTCTGGAGGAAACTTGATCTCGGTGTATTCCACCACCTTGTACGAGGAAAACTTGGGAATGAGTGGCAAACTTGCCAGAATTTTGTCGGCCGCTACATTGACGTTCAAGTTTGCCTGTGGCTTTATCTCTTTCTTGACGGTGGACCGCTTTGGGAGAAGGATATTACTCATGGTCAGTGGAACAGGGATGGCGTCGTGTATGTTGTTTCTTTCTGTGACCACCTCGAGACCCGATAACCACCACGCCAACGTTGCTTCAGTTTTCTTCATTTTCGCCTTTAACTTCTTCATTCCGATCGGTTTCTTAGGTGTGAACTGGTTGTATGTGACTGAGGTTGCTCCTAATGAATTGAGGACTTACATCTCGTCTATTGCCAGTGGAAACAACTGGATCTGGAATTTCGTTGTTACCATGATCACCCCAGTGGCCATCAACAACCTTGGCTACAAGTACTACATCATCTACACTCTCATTGGTTTCGTCATCCCTGCAATGGTGTATTTCTTGTTCCCCGAGACCATGGGCTTGAACTTGGAGGCCATCGACTTGTTGTTCAGAAAGAGTCCTTCCGTGATGACTGTGGTGCCTACTTTCAGAAAGGAGAGACCCCAGTACCTCACCGAGGAGTACCAGAGTGGAAACAAGTTGAAGAACGACTTGGAGAACGAGCTCGCTGAGGTCAAGGTACAGATCTCGTCCACCGAGGGTAAGGACTCTGCTGGAGAGATTGAAAAGGAGAGCGAGAGTATTTAGTGTGTACTTTATGTAATGAGTTAGGGACCAAAATGTGTAGAGCTGAGGCAAAAGCAGAGGGCAGGTTGCGGCTCAAAAATTGGATTGAGCGTTGAGAGCTACCAGAACACAAAAACTCATGCCCATACGTCATTACGATCAAATTTGATCATAACCTTTCTCTTGTACCAGCGCCCAGAGGTCCTCCTGTCACTGCCCGTCATAAGACCCCATCCACAAGGCGCTATCTGCAGGACATTTCCGGGTAAATTGTGCAACTGGCACGACCGACGCTCCAATCAAATTTCGCTAATTCACCAAGTAAGCGACCAACAGACACCAACTTGAGACACCGCTAGGGCCAGATAAGCATCTCCAAATATGTCATATACTGCCAATAGCATTCCAGTGAGAGGTCCCGCGCCTCCCACCGAGTATGAACTTATTGACCTGGACCCTCACTTTAATAGAGTCGTTGGATACTTCCGACTCTCAGACTACGGCGCATGGGCAGCATCCACTGCTGCTCTTCCACTTGCCCTTGTGGGATTAGAAAGGTTGGAGTCTAGAGCAGGGCCCTACAAGGCGCCCGTGAAAGTGCCGGCTGGAGCACTCAGATTCACCACTTTGATGGGATTTGTAGGCGGGTTCTTCTTGGCCTACTCCAGATCCTCACAGAGATTCCTTGGATGGACCGAAAACGCCAGAGAGGTCAAATTGGACAGATATGAAATCAAAAAACTGTTGTCCGAAGGCAAGTTGCCGTATCACGAAAACGAATCAGTTTTGAATGACAGATTGAAAGATGTTGCCAACAGAAATTCGCAGAATTCTGTTATGACCTTGGCCATTATCCCCTGGTTCAACTTTGCATACCACCCATACCACGGGGTCAACATCCAGAAATACTACGAGAACAGACCCGGTGAAGAGGAATGGAACTTCAAATTGAAGCCATACGACGAGATCAAGGCCAAGTACGCCAAGCACATAGAGTAGGCGACGAGGCTCAGGAGATGGTAGCTGGGAAATGTGAGCACGTTGGCGAGCCTACGATGTTACTTCGTCGTAGTGTACACTAGACTTTGGTGTCATACCGATGCGTTATTGGTGGGAGGCACTGAGCCCCGACTTTTTATATCACGCATATGCATGAATCAAGACAAGTTGTAGAGAGTGAGAGGAGTGAGAGTGTGTGTGAGAGTGAGAGAGTGAGAGTGAGAGTGAGAGAGTGAGAGTGAGATCGTGTAAGAAAGACAGGAGGAGATGGCACTTCTACTCAGTCTCCGATATCCTCTTTCAGCTTATACTAACTCCACCAGAACGTCTGCCATCGCGAAAGATTCCCTTCACGTCTTTCCATCGACTTTGGCGTAGCTCTGACTGCGCTAGTAGTGCGCACTCAATCATTTGTTTTGTAAACAAAGCCGAAGCGCTACGATACCAGCTACCTCTCATCTGACACCAATGGCTGACGAAGCGGACTACTCCTCGTTGCCACTTGAGGAACGGCTTTTCCACAAGGTTTGGAAGGTCAGACTAGAAGCGTACGAGGAACTCTCCAAACAGTTTGAGGCCTCGCGAAATGACAACGACGAGTGCTTCCATAGAATACAGCTCTCCGACTTTAAGAGGATAGTCACAGACGCCAATGTGGTGGCACAGGAGACAGGAATACAGTGTTTCCTACATTTTCTAACCTACGGAGGCTCCGCCCTGGCAGTTCAAAAGCTAAGGGCGGCCGGAGTCGTGCTGTCTTTATGCGAAAAGGGCTTATCATCTTCAAGAGCGGGCACTAAAGACAAAACAATCTCGTGTTTATTGGCCTTTGTGGAGCTTTCAAACGATGTGGATGGCGTCATTGAAGATATTCTAGCGTTTTTGGGCAACCGGTTACCCAAATTGGTGGCTGGTTGTGTGACTGCCCTAGCTGCCATCGTCTCGAACTTCGGCTGCCAGATAGTGCCCCCCAAGCTCATTATCCCTTATCTCGGAAAGTTGTTTGCTCATGCAGACAGAAATGTTAGGGCGGAGACCACAAAACTTACGGTGGAGTTGTACAAATGGATGAAGGACTCTTTAGTGACCATTTTGTTCCCAGAGTTGAAACCCGTGCAGCAGAAAGACCTCACAAAAGCATTTGAAGATGTCAAGGATGAAGTACCTTTGCAGTTGAGGTACACTAAAAAGCAGCAGGACGAAATTGAACAGCAAAGGAGAGAGGAAGAAGAGCGGGCCGCTGCCGAAGCAAAATCACGCGACGCAGACGGAGATGTGGAGATGACCGATGCAGATAACGCATCCTCTGGGGCCCAATCAACGCCTCAAGTTCCAGAATTCAATCCTTTTGACCTCATGGATCCAGTTGAAGTTTTGTCCCAATTGCCTTCCGATCTTCAGACAAGAATATCATCTACAAAGTGGAAGGACCGGAAAGAAGTCTTGGATGAGGTCCATGCAATTCTCGAGAAAACAGTCAAACTACAGGAGAAGGATGATTACTCCGAGCTTGTGAGGATTTTGGCCAGGTGTATGAAGGATGCTAACATTCAGGTAGTGCATTTAGCTGCAAACTGCACTGAGTTCTTAGCCAAAGGGCTTCAGACACATTTCCACAGATACCAGCATCACATCTTACTGGCATTATTGGAAAGAACAAAGGAAAAGAAAGCATCGGTGGCTGATGCTTTAGCGAGTGCTTTGGATGCAATATTCAAGTCCTCATCCTTGAGTGATATTTTGGATGAAACAATAGCAGCAATGAAGAACAAGACTCCACAAGTGAAAATTGCCACTACAAGTTACTTACAGAGGTGTCTTGCGGAAACGAAGATACCGCCGAAATCTCATGAGATAGACGCCATCATGGAGATAGGGGTCAAGTTGTTAAGTGACTCTCAAGAGCCTGTGAGGCATGCATCGACTGAAATGATCGGTACATTAATGAAGATCACGGGCGCGCGAGAATTGAACTCGTTTTTGGAGAATGTGGACGACAACAGAAAGGCTAAAGTAGTGGCCTTCTTCGAGATAGTTGAGGTCAAAGCACAACCCAATGATAGAGCCAGCAATACCAAACCAAGAGCCCCTGCAGCTGGAAAGCCGACACCTCCATCTGCGTCTACGGCCATACGAAGCTCTGGTTCAGCTCCCAGTGCCGGAATACCAGCCTCGAAAAAGCTCACCTTGCCTTCTGCATCCACAACTTTAAAAAAGCCAAGATCCTCGATACCGTCGAGTACATTGCTTCCCTCGAAGCGAGGAGCAACTTCTCCGGTAAAACGTGCAGAAGGTGAAGGACTCAAAAGTACGTTAGGTAGAGGGCTTCTTGGGAGACCTGGGTCTAACGGTTCTACTGAAAGCATGGGACTAAGCTCTAGCGAAAGAGAAGAATTGAGATCTTTACGTGAGCAGTCGCAGAAGTGGAGCTCGGAGCAAGCTCAACGACAAGAGTATTTGAGAAAAGGAGAAGAGGACCGTCAGCAGTTTTTACAGGAACTTGCAAGTCTCCAAAAGAAGAATGAGGAGGTTGCCAATGATTACAAGAGCTCGTTGGCCATTATCAAGCAGAAGGATTCTCAAATTCTTCAGATCAGCAGTGAGCTTGAGAGTTCCAAGTTGAAGATTCGAGATCTACAGCAAACAATCGAAATGATGAAGTTACAACAGCTGCAACAACAAATCCATCAACAAAGCTATCAGAGAGCGCCTAATCCATTCAGCACCAGTCCCAGTCATTTTGAGGAGCTGGGTGCTTCTGACAATGCTTCATCTAACTTTTTGAAATCGCATAGTTTCCACTCGGGCTTAGAAGGATCAAGGATAAGCTCCGGGGAACTCAATTCGAGAGTCAAGCGGCTCTCGATAGACCCTGAGTATAAGGAGAATGTTGTGGATGGTGGCATTTCCAGATTCAACACAACCGCCAATAGGTTCTCCAGCCCTCTGAAGCACACGACCTATACCTCCCATTTAAACAAAGAGACAATGGATATCAATACGAGCGATGATAGCTGGAAGCGCGCAGCAGAAGTGACCAACCAATTGAAGGCCAGAATCGAAAAGATGAAGGCAAGGTCTAGGAGCAATTTTGCGTAGTTTGAACAAACATTAACGGTCTAACTCTGTAGTCTGGAACTTAGGCTCTGGATCTCCGATACCGGCCCGCATACAGGAGCAGGTCCCATATTGGATGAAAAATTGCTTGTGTGCAGTCGAAAAATTTGGGAAGGCTGTGAGTAACCCGTGAGCTAAGCTCAGTATTAGACACATAGTTCAGCCAAATATGTCTAAGTTGAGGATATTGGTTCCTGTGAAGAGGGTGATAGATTTTGCTATCAAGCCCAGGATCAACAAGGCTCAAACTGGGGTCGAAAAGAAGGGTGTCAAGTTCAGCATTAATCCATTCTGCGACATTGCATTGGAGGAGTCTCTCAAGATCAGAGAAGCACATAACGGCCTTGTAGAACTGATTCATGCCGTTTCCATTGGTCCAACAAAGGCTCAAGATATTTTGAGAATTGCGTTGGCAAAGGGTGCGGACACTTCCAGCTTGATAGATGTTGGTGAAGAAGAAGTCGAGCCTTTGACAGTGGCTAAGCTCCTCCAAAAGGTAGTTGAAAAGGAGAATTCCAACTTAGTCATATTGGGAAAGCAGGCTATTGATGACGATGCCAACCAAACTGGTCAGATGCTCGCTGGGCTTTTGAACTGGCCTCAGGCTACGAACGCTTCTAAAGTCGAGATCGACGGTGACAAAGTGACAGTGACCAGAGAAATCGACGGAGGTGCCGATACTTTGAGTGCCACTCTCCCCATGATCATCACCACTGATTTGAGATTGAACGAACCTCGTTATGCTTCATTACCGAATGTCATGAAGGCTAAAAAGAAACCATTGGAAAAATTGAAGGCTAGTGACTTACAAATTGAGTTATCCAGTCGCTTGGAGACTCTCAAAGTTGAGGAGCCTCCAACCAGAGAAGCAGGTGTCAAGGTTGCATCTGTTGACGAATTAATCTCCAAATTGAAAGAAGTAAAGGCGATTTGAGTATATAGCAGCCCAATAAGACTTTTAGAGGATATTCACTGTAGTCGCAGGCTTTGGATCTCCGCTTTTCGTACGAGTCTTCGGAACGCGCTCCCCATATCTCTTTTATACTCAAAGCAACAGGACAATTGGAACTTGTAACCCATTATCTAGAGCCCGCTCAGCCATCATATCTTTCCTACGGCCTCATCGAACAGTTTCTCGTCACCTTATGTCTGCTTTGTCTAGATCCTTGGACTTCATATCAGAGGCGGTAGATGTGAATCGCGACTCCGTCAAGCCCATCATTATAGGGATAAGCGGCCCTCAAGGATCGGGGAAGACCTATGTCTCGGATAATCTTGCGGCCGAGCTCGCTATAAAGTACCCCAAGTTCCGCATTGTCAAATTTTCCATGGATGATCTTTATCTCACCCACGCAGAGCAGACGACTCTTACTCGACAGGCTAAGAAAGATGGAGACATATTGCTTCAGGGCAGAGGCTTACCAGGAACCCATGATATCATTCTTGGCATTCAGATCTTTAAGGAATTAATTGGAGGCCAAAAAACTGCGGTGCCAGTTTATGATAAGGGCAAATTTACTGGCGAGGGAGACAGGGTATCGTTTTTGTCAGTAGAAGAAACTCCCGACCTTGTCATATTTGAAGGCTGGTTCAACGGGTTCCAGCCTTTGGATGAAGACCAGATAAGATTGAAATATTTACTTTCAGATACCGATAAACTGTGTGTGCAAAAGCATAAGCTCTACCAAATTGAGGACATCAATCAGAAGTTGCTGTTATACTCCACAATTTGGCAATATTTCAATTATTTCATATTCCTTGAATCAGACTACCATAATGTGTATAAGTGGAGGCTTGAACAAGAGCACAATATGATTGCACAATATGGTTCCGGGATGACAGATGAACAAGTGGTGCATTTTGTAGACAGATACATCCCTCTTTATGAGCTCTACTATGAGAAGATGTGTGAACAAGGAGCAAGCCAAAAGCAGGGCCATAACTTGCGACTCCAACTTTCCGAGGCCAGGGATGTTATCAAAGCAGAGAAGTTTTGAAATTGAAGCACGAGGAGAACTTGAAATTCAGTGGCGAAGGCGCTCATCTGAGGACTCATTTACCGGTAATAGACAACGCCGCTTGGACTGTGAGTGGAACCGATTGGGCTGGTCACTTATCTGAGAGGTTGAAACTGATAAGCAGCTCCCATTATCTTTTGAGTGGTGACTGTTCAGAGCCTTATGGCAGCTGTCTTCAATGTTCATTATTCGTGGGAGAAGCAACCTCAACAAGTATTTTATATCTGAAATGTCTTCCTTTACACTTCGAATGTCCCCTCTATCTAAATTTTGTACCATGGCTATAAGCTGCTCCTGTTGCAACTGTAGAGACGTGATCAGCCGCTGGAAATTGAAGATATCGGAACTTCCTCTTTCCTTCGCTTCGGATTGCTTTGCATTTTTTTTACAGTACTCCTCTAGACTGTTCATTCCGTCAATAATGACGTTGATTCTTTCGCTTAAACTGTCCACCCTTTTTTGAAGCAGTTTAACCTGAGGATTATTGCCATTAGAGCAACCAACCCTTTCTAGACTATCAGTGACTTCTGTCTTGAAGGACAAGAGTTCCGTTTCTAAGCGCGTAGCCCAGCTAACAAGGAAGCTCTTGTCCTGGTCACTCTCTGAGTCAAAACAAATATTTGTAGTCGGCGGGAAAGCCATTGTTTTTCTACAATGATCTGCCGCTTGGAAATTGGGCCGGGTGGTGGCTACTTATATAGTGCTGTGATTTTGCAGCCCATACCTGTTACACAAAATCGCATTATCATCAAGCCATCTCCACTGTTCCTTCTTTACTTGTGCAAAGACAGCCAATGTCGAGTCTTAGGGAGTTTCTTCTAAGTAAGTAGCTTGAAATTCACACAAGAAGTCCATTTAGGTCTTTACTAACATTCAGAGAAGGTTCGAATAATTACGACCGATGGAAGGCTCTTCGAAGGGGTTCTTGAAGGCTTTGATAACTCCACGAACTTGATCGTATCGGGGTGTATTGAGCGCGTGATATACCCAGAGGAGGAAGAAGAGACTCAGGAGATCCCATTGGGCTTATATTTGATGCGGGGTGCTAATATCGTATGCGTGGGCGATATTGACGAGACGTCACCAGTGGATTGGTTCAAGATTCGTGGACAAGAGCTTAAGAGCACCAAGGTACCCTTATGACCGTCAGGTGCTGTAAAAAAACAAAGACGTGATTTTCTGGTCCTGCTTTCTGGATAATCATATGTCTAGGTCATGATTCCCGGCCCCTTATCAGATTATCTATCTAAGGCTGTTCTACTGTTCTGAACGACAACAAAATCAAGCTCAGCCAGACACAGCAGGTATGTACGATACTACACATTCATTCATTTAATCTATAATTCATTTTATTTGGCCTTTTCTGGCTCGTGTCCCACCGTAGCAATTCCTGCCTGCTTCATTTTCACAGCTAGCTCAAGCAAGTAGTCAATAGCTTCGTTGTACACCTTGGCCTTCCATACATCCTCTCCCCATACGTAGATCCCGTGCCTCCTCACAAGCACAGCAGTGGTACCAGGGTAGTTTCTGATCGCTTGCTGAAGGGTGTCGGCAAGATCTTCCTCATGAGGGGTGTTCTCTATGATGGGGATCACAAGCTTGTCAAAATACTCCATCAGGCCGACTTTCTCCACCTTTTTGGATTCCTCGTTGTATTTCAACCTCGGTAGGGCCTTAATCTGCTCTATATGGGAGATTTCGAACTCCACTTTGTCCCCCCAGAGCAAAGTGCACATCACGGCATTCTGCGAGTGAGTGTGAATGCACGCTCCAGCGTCTCTCATAGAGTAGCAGCTCATGAAAAGCGGAGTACAGGCAGAAGGCTTGTACTTGTATAGTTTGGTCAACTCAGCTGGGCAATCATTGGGTGTCCGCAAGAGCTTCTCTTCTGGAAGCTCAGCTACGAACATCTCCCAGGGCTGGAGCCTCTCCTTCTGGATCCCCGAAGGCGCTATGTAAACAAGATTGGGGTTTTTTCCTTTCACGTCTCTTATGGAGATGCCTCCACCAGTGCCGGTGACCCAATTATTATCGTAGAATAAGCGGCACAACTCGCAGATCAAGTTGGCTGGGTGTTGGGGATCGTCCGATAGATACTGGTCCTGGTAGCGAGCAGGCAGCTCCTTCGAGCAATGGCAAGGAGCAGACATCGGAGGGTACTTGAGGATTGTGACGGACTGGAGTGAACAATTGGATGATAAATGGAATGTTTTGACCTAGTAGTTGCGTAGAGCAGTCCGGTCTTGGGCACGTTTTCACTGTGGAAATTTGCATCCAGAGGTCATGTGATAAGCCTCTTTCTCTCCCTCACTCTCCCTTTCTCTACTCTCCCTACAATCTCACTAACAAACTGATATATTTAAGCAAGCCCACATTAAAAGAGGCGTATAGATACATTGGAAAGACATCAGCAAATGAAACAGTTTATATGATGCAGAATAGATAGGGCGTTGCCTCAGTCCTCTCGTACCACCTCCGTACTCACCTCATGCTATTTGACTATTTCTTCGATTTTTTTTCCTTTTTTTCCTTCTTGTCCTTCTTTTCCTTCTTTTCCTTCTTCTCTTTCTTCTCTTTCTTGTTCTTCTTTTCCTTCTTCTCCTTCTTAGCCTTCTTTGGCTCTTCCTCTTCGTCTTCTTCTCTCTTTCTCTTCTTATCCTTCTTTTCCTTCTTAGCCTTCTTGGTCTCAACCTCTGCCTCCTCGGCATCAGATTCGTCATCGGAGTCTGCCGTCACACCTGGGGCATCGGCATCCGCATTGTAAGCTCTGGCCTCAGAGATCTCAACCTTGGGCTGCTCTCTCACAACCTTCGAGGTGGTTCTTAAATCACGGCCCTCTAAAGTGCTCAATCTAGACTCAACCTTGGCTCTCACTGATAACCCGAAGTCACCAGAGTCGTCACGCTCCTCAGACAAGGAGTCGTATCTCAAGGCAACGGCGGCCTTCGCAGCCAAAACTCTGGCAATCTTACCCTTGTTCTTACCGGAAGCCTGTCCAACCAAAGACGCGTGGTATAACAACCCGTACTTAGGTGTGTCGTGCTTGGTCTTTAAGGCTCTGAACAAGGCCTTTTCAGCACCCAAAATCTGGATGGTGGAAGCAGGAGCCTTAGCCAAAGAGGTCAAAGAACCAGCATGAGCAATCAATCTGGCACCCACCAATTCACCAACCAAAGCAGTCAAGTTAGGCGCAATAGACTTCATTCTGGAAGACAAGTAGTTGGATAACTGCTCTCTGTAAGCAGAGAAGTCAACAATCTGTTCAGCTAAGGCTCTGATGTTCTCTAAGTCGATCTCGGTGATTTCAGTTCCCATGGAAACCTCAGCGGCAGACTTCACTTGCTCTTCGATCTCTTCAGGCAAAATCTCAGACAAGTCAGTCTCGGAAGCATTGGATCTCACGCCCATAGTCAAAATGATTCTAGCGTAAGCAACAGAGTCGGTGATCATCTTAGCCAACTCAGGGAAGTGCCAGCCGTACCACTCCTTACATCTCATGGCGTAGGTGTTCAACTCCTTGTCTAAGTCGTCCAATAAAGCGATGGCTTGCACAATCATGGTGTCCACCTTGTCGGCGGAAAACTTCAACTTGTAACGGCCAATGGAGTGAGCCAAACCTAAGGACATTTGCTTCAAAGATTTGTCGTCCAAGCCGGGCAAGAGCTCGGGCAAGAACTCCTTGATGGCTCTGTGCAAATCTAAGGAAGCAGCATCGGATATAACGTTGTAGTTCAAGCCCAATTTGTTGATGGCATTACCTAACTTGGCTTCTGAGACAATCAAGGTCGATTTTTTGTCGTTCTTGACCTGTTCTAACAAGTTCTTCAAGTTGTCTGACACTTTACCCTCGATGATAGCGTTGGCCTCCTCCAAGGCACTGGCAGCGGACTGAAACTTCTCAAAACGGTAGATTTTGAATTGCTCAGCAACCTTTTCAGCGCTGTTCAAATCCTCAATAAGAGTAGAAGACTTATAAATCTTCTTATCCGAAGCCTTCAAAAGGGCGTAACCAGCCGCTGTCTCAGTTAAAACGTAAGCCATTTTGTATTGCGTTTATAGTGTAGATGATAATTATAGCAGTAACAGATTAGTAATTGTACACTGAATGTCTCAAAATGTCCAACTGCTTCTATTTCCCGTTTTTATGGGCTGCGATAAAAGATCCTTCTATAATCAGACCTCTTCCAGATGGCTCTCTTTTCTCAATCTCACACTCGATGAGGTTTGAAAATTTTCTTTTTGTGACCAGAATCTAAATGTGACATATGTGCAGGACCATCAACACCCTTGCACGTAAACAGGAAGCACGTCCTCTGATCTGGAGCAAGGGCTACCCCAGAAGTCTGCCACGGAATTCTTTGTGGATCTAAAATTTCTGGTAGCTGAACCTTTACTATCCACAAGTCTGCGTTTTGCATTATCAGGTCCAATGCAATGGATAAGCGACATATAGGCGACTCGCCCCCCACAGCGAAAAAGAAGCCTAGGGCCAACCAAAGGCCCAAGATAAAGCCCAAAACCACCTATTTTTTCCAGCCTTCAAATACCCTCGAGCCGGCAAATACAATTTCTAGCTCTAATGGCGCTTCTAAAACTACCCGCCCCGAAGAATTAGAGATCCCCTCGTTTGCCAATTTGCACCCAGACACGAACTTCAAGAAGAATTCGAGCCTCCAGAGAACCCCCACCAAACCAAAGTCTCGCTCGCTGGAATATGAAAAGCTTTTGTTAGAGCAGCAAAGCTCCGACGACAGTTTTGATGGCATTCGCTGGGGCGGAACCCCTGGCCGGACTTCCAAATCAAGACCCACCACTGGGACGAATAAGCTCAATTCATCTTCTCCCCTCAAAAGCGTCACTTCCCCTGCCAACGAAGAGCAGAAATTCTCAGCCACTTTGCTTAATGAGCAGGTCAATTCAGTGTTGACCAAGTACGGCACAGGTTTCTACAACATCTCATCACAAACCCCGACCTTAAATAGGACGCACAGCGAGATACTCGCTTCAGAAACTATACGACCGAGAGGCCCTATGCTTGGGCTGAGCTCACCAACATTAGTGCGAGCTAAGACACTAGGGCTGAGAGATATGAACGCCTTTGCATCCTCCTCCTTGGAGTTATCACCCAAGCGAGTTCTGGGATCAAAATTGAACAGTTGGATAGACAAGTTCGATAAGAACCTGGAAAACCAGGTTTCTGATCTAATGAAAGCCCCTGCCTCGTTTTTGGCAGAGCCTTTCTCCAATGTTTCTAGAAATAGAAGCACGCAGGATTTTGTACAAGATATCGATTTTGAGGATACCTTCAGCGACTCTAGTTTGGAGCAGGAGCTACCTGCCACTATGGCGAATGTCACAGTTGAGTCGGAGGACCCCTTTTCTGATGACGATTTGGACATCATTCAGCTTACTGCCCGGCCGGAGCAGACTAAGATGGTCGCGGAGTTCGATAAGACCCATGGAGAACGATTCAAAAAAGAGACAAGTAACCTGTTAGCGTCAACTTCAAAAGACATTTCTTTTACTCGAAAGCCGCAGAATCTTGCCAAACTATCTTTCTCAAGGCAGGACCTTAAGAGATTCCAGATCAAGGAGATTTTGCGAACCAAATACAAGATCAAGACGTTTACCAAGGACCAAGCGATCTTGAAGGTTATTGATAGCGAGCAGCAGGAGCTGAGAATTGTTGTGAGAGGTGAGTATGTGGAGCTCGATTTCCAACCAGACGACGTGATCCACATAATATTGACCGGGCAGACCAATAACTACAGGCTAGTGGATGACCAGAACAACCTTTTAATATGGAATCCTGACGTTCTAGTTTCCGCTACCACTGTTTCCCAGCAATTAGATTGTGCTCGAAAATCGGTCTTGTTGAACAGATTTCGTTTTCCAGGACAGAGCTCCATTCCTCTCTTGGTCGGTACCATCATTCATGTGATTTTCCAGGCCTGTTTGGCTTCAGATAACTGGACAGACGAGTTCATGACGGAGTTAATGGAGGGTGAATTGCAGGATTATTTGTTAGAGATCTATAGTATTGGCGACGAGCTTGAGAAGGTGCGTTCCGAGTTGGTGGAACAGCTTCCATACTTGAAGACATGGTTCAATAATTACTTTAAAACCCCCTTGATCAACAAAACCATTATCCCCACTAATCATGGAAGCGATACCGCAAGATTTTCGGTCACAAATGTTCTTGATGTTGAGGAAAATGTGTGGTCACCAATGTTCGGAATTAAGGGTATGGTTGATGTGTCGCTTGAAGCTAAAGTCAAGTTCTCTAACGATGCCAATGGCAGAAACTACTTGATCCCGATGGAAATCAAAAGTGGACGAGAATATATCAGTCACCACGCCCAAGCATCATTGTACACTTTGCTTTTCAAGGACAGGTATAATGTGGACGTGAGCTCGTTCATTTTGGTGTACACAAAGCAGAAGTTGATGAAAATCAACGACATTAGCCAGACCGATTTGAAGTCCTTGATAAACTTACGCAACCGGGCCACCAGGTATTTGAAAGAAAACACACGAGAGTTTCCAGATTTGATAAGGCAGTCGGCTTGTGACAGATGTGATGTCCAAAGTTCGTGCATGACAATCAACAAGTTGGTGGAAGATGGGACAGATGAGAACAGCGGGTTGAAGCCCGGGGTTTTTGATGCTCTAACCGGACATTTACTGGACAAAGACATCTACATGCAGTTTTATAACCATTGGGATGAACTCCTTACCAAAGAGGAAGGTGTTATTTCTATGCTCAAAAAAGATCTCTGGACCTTGACATCTTTAGAAAGAGAACAGCAAGGCGGAAAGGCACTTGCGAATTTGAAGATCAAAGAAACTGACGCCACAGGGGACTTGGAGGACCAGAAAAGGTTCCTCTATACTTTTGAAAGAGCTACTTTTGAGAATAAAGACAACTTTCAGCTCACTCAGCTTGTCAAAAACGACAGAATAATAGTGAGCGACGAGGAAGGACATTTTGCCATTGCTCAGGGTTTTATTGTGTCTATTCGACCCAGTTTTATCATCATATCAAGTGACAGGAGAATCGTTAACACCAACAACACGTTCCTGAATACCCCTACTCTTTCCAGTGCCTTGAGGAAAACACAACCAGAAAACATCCCCACCAAGACGTACCGCATCGACAAAGACGACATGTTTCATGGGATGGGTCTTGCAAGATTTAACATTCTCAATATGTTCATGGAAGGAGGTGATTCGCTCCGAAGAAGTGTGGTCGTAGATCTAAAAGAGCCGAGGTACCTGACGAAGCCATTGGCATTCGAACTTCAAAAGGGGATCTTTAACAGCGACCAGGTCAATGCTTTCAATAAGGTGCTTAATACGAAGGATTACTGTTTGATTTTGGGGATGCCGGGGACTGGGAAAACTACAGTAATTGCTAAAGTGATTGAGTTTCTCGTCAAGGTGGGGAAAAGCGTTCTCTTGGCTTCTTACACGCATTCGGCCGTGGACAACATTTTGTTGAAGATCAAGGATTCTGGAATTGGAATTTTGAGAGTAGGACATCCTGCCCGAGTTCATAGGGATATCCAGAAATTTGTTCCGGGCAGTGGAGACCCTATTACTAGCTACAGCCAGTTTTTGAAAACCTACATGGACCCGCCCGTGGTTGCAACAACCTGTTTGGGAATTGGGGATATTGTGTTCAATCTTCGTCAACGTTTTGACTATTGCATCATCGATGAAGCATCTCAAGTTTCCATGCCTGTGAGTTTGGGCCCTTTGAGATTTTGTGAGAAGTTTGTGTTGGTGGGAGACCACCACCAGCTTCCTCCTTTAGTACAGCATCCGAGCCCTATTGTCAGAAATGGTCTCTCTCAGTCCTTGTTCAAGATATTAGGCGAAGCGCACCCTGAAAGTGTTACCGAACTCTCATATCAGTACCGAATGTGTGAAGAAATTATGCTTCTATCAAATCTTTTGGTATATGATGGAAGGCTCAAGTGTGGTACTCGTGATGTTGCGGAGCAAGCACTAGCGATTCCAAATCCTTTGGCTATCAAAAAGCATTTCTCAGCATTCACATCGGCAGGAACTTCCTGGATGGATGATATTTTGGATCCCAAAAATAAAGTACTTTTTTTGAACCACGATGACGTCCCAGGATGGGAAAGAGTTGTGGGCGAAAAGATTGAAAATCCCACAGAGGTGGAATTGATCCACCAAATCGTGGGAGCACTTATCGAATGTGGAGTTGATCTGTCTAAAATAGGAGCCATGTCTCTTTATAGAGCACAGCTCAGATTATTGACTCGCAAGCTAATAAATACACCAGACGTGGAAATTTTGACTGCTGACCAATTCCAGGGCCGTGACAAGGATTGCATCATTATTTCATTGGTGAGATCCAACAAAGAGAACAGGGTAAGTGATCTCTTGAAAGAGTGGCGAAGAGTCAACGTTGCAATCACGAGAGCAAAATCAAAACTCATTATTTTGGGATCTAAATCAACGCTCAAGTCCACACCTTCTTTGGAAGCCTTCATGAACTTGATTGAAAGCAGAGGCTGGATGTATGATCTACCTCGCGATGCTGACAAGATGTATACTTTTGCGGAAGACAGGGGCAGTCCAATCAAAGAAAGATCTACGGTTGGATCCAGAATCATCGAGAGCCATCCCATACTAAGGGATATCGTCAACGAAATGAAGAACTGAGTACTTTTGTACATATATATTAATCTATAACATAACGAACACTAGTCCTCAGAGTGCGAAGAACTGGAACTCAAAATTGCCAAAATTTCCACGCGCCTGTAATCCGTTCCATTCAAATCTTCTTCGGTTCCGGTTATCATTATTGTTATTATCGTTAACATTGTTACCAGCCCCATTAGCGTTGATTCTATTCCGTCTTAAGATTTGTGTGACGTGTCTTACTATGAAGGCTCCAACAAGGATGATGGAAATAAAGGCCACAAAGTAGTCACTGACATTGAACTCTTCGTCTCTCATGAAGGTATCTCCCTCATGATGAGCTCTGGCCTTTTCGTCGGCCGCAGACTCCACCTCGGGCGTTTTTGCATTTCCAATTTTCTTAAAAGCACTGAACCATCCTGTGCTTTCCGTATTGCTCGAATAAGAGCCACTCCTGGTGAACAAAAATTTGAGTCTGAGTCTCAAGAGGGCCAAATTAATGGGAATCTTGTTGCTTTTCTTGTTTTTCAAGCTCAAATCGTAGTACCTTTTTGCCATAAAATAGTCCACCGAGTTGTTCACAGGTCCTAAGCCATATTCATACATGAGCCCTAGATTGAAACAGGCGTGCGAAGAATGCTTTAATGCAGCATTGTTGTAGTAGGTGTATGCTTTGTTGTAATCTTGAGGTAAAGCATCCCCAATTCCTTTCCAGTACATATCACCAAGTAAAATGGTGGCATCCAAGTTATTCTGGGACGATACTAATTCCAAGTATCTGACACTTGCTTCCACCCGCTCCTTTGAGAAAGTTTTCTTTTTTCTTTGTAATAATGTGGGAGGTTGGTAAAGAAGATAAGCTGCTGAGACTTGTGAGTTTTCTAACCCTTGCTCAGCCGCCATCAGGTAACCTAATAAAGAGTTTTTGAAATTTCCATATCTGAGTTCTTCGAAAGCATACTTAAGGTGAGGTAAGAGGTATCTTTCCAACCGTTCAACGTAACGCTTGTAGTGAATAACCGTATTGGAGCAAAGATATATCTTTCCTGGTTCCACTTCTTTAGCCAAACCAGATTGAATAAAGTCTCCGAAATAGTAAAGTGCTTCAGTGTTTCCCAGATACGCCGCACTCTGCACCAACTCGTTTATTTCCTTTTTGTTCTCTGATAGGAAGACATTTTGCTCCGGAGAATTCTTGATAAGCATTTTGGCATAGTTGATTTTGGCTTCTCTTGACTTGTATTTTATTGCCTGCTTATAGAAACGGGTAGCTTCGGAATAGTTACTGACGCCTGTGACGAGCCCATTCTCGTGCATGTATGCAATATCATTAAAGGCTTCATTGGTCTTACCGACTTTCAACGATTTTAAAAGCATGTGGTAGGCCTTGGGATAATCCTTTTCAGTTCCATGGCCCTTCAAGTACATGTGCCCCAAAATCGATTGACATCGGCTGAGAAAGACCTGATCAATGTAATCCATATTCTTGAAATCTTTGCTACCAAAATTAAAATCCCCAAGATCGTTGCACTCTTGCAAGAGTTGAAATGCTTGGGTGAAATTCCTGCTGACAAAATAGTCGCCGTCGTAGAGCTGTAAGGCCTCAAAGTAGTAGTCAATATACTCATGCTCAACTATATCCACGTTGAACTCGTTGAGAACTTCCTTGGACGACGAGTAGCTCTTTATGTGTGAGAATATGGAAGTGGATGTCTCGCTAACCTTGTTCCCATATAATCCTCCATTGAAATCTGGCAATCTTATATTATATAGCAAGTCGTCCTCTTCTAATTCGTCACCACTTTCTGCTAAAACTCTTTTGCCGATATGTGCTAACCTGGAGTAGTAGAAGAGGGCCAAGTCGCAGTTGTGGGGAGACCCAATCCCGTTGAGATAACGATATGCAAGCGCTAGCGTGGCATTTATATCGCCATTTTCCACTCCAAACTGGTAGTAGAGGGTTGCTAATGCTTGATTTATTGGAAACTCTCCAAACATCCCTGTAGAATGTATGAATCCAAGCATGAAGTAGGCATGGCCGTTGGGATCGATGGACACTGCTCGCTCGTAGTATTCCTTGGCCTTTGTATAGTCAGATTTTATGGAGTAGTTCCCATACATGTATATGTCTCCCAACAATAAGGATGCCCTGGAGTCATTTAGATTATCCGCCTGTTTGAGGAGGATCAAGCCGTTTTTCACTTCGTGTGGAGTATCCTCGAGAGGGTCAAATGTTCGCGTCGACTCGTCGATTTCATAATCAAAAAGACGGTAATCATAGGGAGGAATCTTCAAGTTGTTCTCAATATTCTCTTGTGTGAAGTATGGCTCTCGTTCTGGAGGTGTATAGGAATCCAATAGTGCTCTTGCCTCCAGGTACCGATCGCGCTCTCGAGCGTGTATTATTGGCAGTAGCAAGGATATTATTGCTATGAGAGATGTTTGAATAAACATAATAGGTTACGATAAGCAGATTGTGAGATATGTGAAGCAATCTTCTCAGTTGGAGTCGTCAATTGCAGCACCAGATAGAGAGCCAGGGACACCGGAACTACGCTCATATTGCAGAGATAGTGGGACTATATACAGTCCAGGACTTATGGCTATCGAGAGGAGGGTGTGGATAGAGCAAGACACACCTTCAGCTAGGGACGAAATGGAAAACTGGATGCTTACTTTTTTGCCCACTTAGCTCTGGAACAACGTCCCGGGTATCTTGATCAATTTATCTTGATATCTGTGAAACTAGTAAAACAAGTCAAAAAATGCCACGTCACGTGATCCTGTGAGGCATTTCAATTTCCAACGCGCCAAGTGATTGCGATCAGGGCCGTTGAAGGCTGAGTGTTACAAACGAATCGGAGAAGCCGATCCAGCACAGCTTAGTGTTTCCAGATACATTTTGAGGAGTTGAGGGTAAAGTTTAGAAGCCCTAGAAGTCTTTTAAATCCACACCGCTGCTTGTAAGAGCCTCATAGAATACAGCACCAGGTAACTTCAGCCTCTTTTGGAATACCGACACTTGTTGACTTCACGCACATACATGCTCCACCATGGCGCCAGTACAGTTGACTGATGATTCTGAGAGAGATTCGTTCGAAAATGAGGGAGTTTTCAGGTCGGCTCCAATGATCCTAGTGCAATTTTTCCTAACTATGGAGTTGGCAAGAGACGTTGTTTATGTGCTAGGGACTCTTGGAGATGTTCATTTCAGAGACTTAAATTCCAAATTGACTTCTTTCCAAAGAACTTTTGTGACTGAATTGAGGAAAATTGACGAGCTCGAGAGCCAGCTTCAGTTTCTTTTCAACTCAATGGAGACCTATAACACATTGACTGTGGATCCTTACTCGAGTTTCCAGGCAAGTTCTGGAGTTTTCCCCTCTGCAGCAGATTTAGAAGACATAAAAACAAAGATTCAAGAAGAATTCCAAAGGATAGAGCATCTTGACAGTTCATTGAAGAGCTTACAAAATCAGAAATTGAAATTAGTTGAGCAGAGGTACGTTCTTCATGCCGTGAATGAGTTCCACTCAGCCAGTACCAGAAATCTCAACAGTTCCAACTTTGACTTAGATGACGAAGCCAGTGATAGCGCAGCATTATTAAACGCTCATAACAATAGTTTGGAACTTGGTCAAACTGAAATTGACCATGAAGCACTTGAAGATTCGGGTTTTAACTCCATTTCTGGCTCAATTGCCACTGAAAAAATCCCGCTACTTCGGAAAATATTATGGAGAACATTGAGAGGAAACTTGTTTTTCCATGATGAGCCCATTCAGGATGAAAAGTTGACCGATTTCAGCTCGAAAGATATGGAGTTGATCGACAAAAGTGTTTTCATCATCTTTATTCATGGAGATTTTCTTAGAATTCGAGTAAGAAAGATTATCCAATCATTGAGTGGAGAGATTCATGAGAACTTCGAGGGCAGTACTAGAACTAGAAATGAAAGTCTTCAGCATATCAATCATAAAATTGAGGATTTAAGTATTGTTATTGACTCAACCAAGGAGCTGTTAACCTCAGAATTGATCATTTTCCAAGAGCCGTTTCCTCATTATTACTATTGTATTCAAAGAGAGAAACGTATATATCAAACTTTGAACAAATTCGATAATGACCGAAGCAGAAGATGCCTTGTTGGAGAAGGCTGGATTCCCAGATCAGAACTCGCCAAAATTCGTCAGACCTTGAAGCAATTGATTCGAGAAAGAACAAGATTGAGTCAGGCAGGTGGCACAGACCCAGACTCGCCAAGCAACTCTCCTGCTCTTTCATTCCCTACGACGGAGTCCTCCAATTTGTTTGTACTTGACGGAGAGGAGGCTAATGATTTAGACTTTGAAAATGAAGACTACAATTCTTTGATAGCAGTCGTCAATGAGCTAAAGACAAACAGAACTCCGCCAACATATCACAAGACCAACAAATTTACGGGAGCTTTCCAGCTGATCACTGATGCGTACGGGATAGCCACATATCAGGAAGTCAATCCTGGATTGGCCACCATTATCACATTTCCCTTTATGTTTGCCATTATGTTTGGAGACATTGGCCATGGCTTTATTGTATTACTTATCAGCTTGTACCTCATCAAGAATGAGTATAGATTCAATTCCATGAGGAATAAAGATGAGATTTTTGACATGGCATTCACTGGGAGGTACATTATTATGTTCATGGGGTTGTTCTCTATGTACGTTGGGCTACTCTACAATGATATTTTCTCGAAATCGATGACCCTTTTTAAGTCGGGGTGGGAGTGGAACTTTCCAAAAGACTATGATTTTGGCAAGGACGGCCCAGTTACCATAACTGCAACGAAAATCCCAGGGAAAACCTATTGGTTTGGTCTTGACTGGGCGTGGCACGGGGCTGAAAATAACTTATTGTTCACCAATTCATACAAAATGAAACTCTCAATCCTTATGGGGTTTATTCATATGAACTATTCGTTATTTTTCAGTTTGGTTAATTACAGATTCTTCAACTCTGCAGTTGATATCATTGGGAACTTCATTCCAGGGTTCCTCTTCATGCAGAGTATCTTTGGATATTTGAGCATCTGTATAGTATACAAATGGTCTGTTGATTGGATTGGAAATAACAAGCAGCCCCCCGGGTTGCTTAACATGCTTATTAACATGTTCCTCTCCCCTGGGACCATAGATGAGCAGCTTTATCCGGGGCAAAAGTTTGTGCAAATTGTGCTTGTGCTAATTGCCCTCGTGTGTGTCCCGTGGTTGCTTCTCTACAAACCATTGACGTTGAAGAGACAGAATGATAAGGCCAAGGCAATGGGATACAGTGATTTGCATTCTTTGATGCACCATGACATACAGGACCACGAGGAGGAGTTGGCATTGGACATGTTAGATCAGGTCCCAGGGGATACGCAGCGGGTTCAGGATCATGATGACGAAATTGACATGCTCGATGATACCTTCAGGTTCCCCAATGACATTGAGCCCTTGCATGTCAACACGCACGGCGATCACGGCGAATTCGAATTTGGAGAAATCGTCATACACCAGGTCATTCACACCATTGAGTTCTGTTTGAATTGTGTCAGTCACACGGCTTCGTATTTGAGACTCTGGGCCTTGTCTCTTGCCCATGGTCAATTATCCAGTGTTTTATGGACGATGACAATTCAGAACGCCTTCGGCACCAAGGGCGCCGCTGGTATAGCTATGACGGTTTTTCTTTTTGGGCTCTGGTTTGTCTTATCTGTTTGCATTTTGGTTTTGATGGAAGGGACATCTGCGATGTTGCATTCCTTGAGGTTGCACTGGGTAGAGGCGATGTCGAAGTACTTTGTTGGAGAAGGATACTCATACGAGCCCTTTACCTTCACAGAGATAGACATATAGATACGCAGTCTGTCTTAAAAAACAGTAGAATGCAAGAGGATGCAATTACGAGTAGAGAAATGTCCGATTTCTGAGAATTAGTAGACAAAATAAGATTTGGTTAGAAAATAGATATGGTGCGGTTAGCAGAGTGTATTTGCTATTTTGGCTGCGAAAATGGAGAACAAGCTCAAAAATTATAAACATCAACACTACATAATAAACAATGTAATAAGAGAGCCTGAAAGCTCTCAATGTAGTATAGCTAGAACCTAAACTTGGAAAATGTCGCTTTCTCCATTAAGTAGCTCTCGTCTGCTAGACAGGCTATTGTTCGCTAGGACATTTCCCAAAGAGGAAATTCGCTCGCAACATAGAGAACACTGAACAACGACAAGTACCACGCAAGGCCTCACAAAACAAGTGGGAACATTGAGAGCGGTATGAGTTAACAAGGTCTGACAAGGCTTGAAAACAAATTATCAAAACAAACACATCTAGAACTGGGCCATAATCATGCTTTATGAAGCATCCATAGGCAAAACCATTCTGGAGCCACAGCCAAGATGTGGTTGGCGCTTTGCAACGACCAGCCAGTTTCACTTTAATTAGAGAACATTCCATCTCCTGAGACGGGTTTTGTCTCCACTTCTTAACGAAGCCGTACTCTCTGGGGTGAAGCTCTTTACTGTATTAGGAAGTTTGCTGAGAAAAATTTCCTAATACGGCGAACAACTCACTAGAAAAGACCCATCTGCAGTCTTAAACCCTTTAAGGTAATACACCATAGCTGCTAACTGGGAACCTCATATGCTGCTTTAAAAGATGGAGAATCCCCTCGGACGAGACATGGTTTTTCCCAACTTGTTCTAAACTTTTCTAATTCTTTGCAAAATGAAGTTTAGTGCAGTTGCAGCTTTGGCTGTGGGCTTAGGTCTCGTTTCCTCCGCTCCTGCCCTGGGCAATGATGTTTCTGCTAGAGAAGATATCAACCTCGACTCACTCGTTGGAACTGTCAACAGCTACAATAAAGTTGCCCGCTCCGGCTCTCGTGCAAACAAAATTGGTTACTTGGACCAAATTATGGGATATTTCGATGAAGCTGGCCTCAAAGAGCATTTCATCGATCGTGTGGCTAGTGCACCCGAATTCACATACCATCTCACACTCTCCGCTTTGGACGGAATTAAATCGGCCAAGATTCCTTTTGAGTCCGTGTGTGATTCCTTACATAAAGCTGACCTTCTTCCAAAGTTTTTTGAAGAAGCTCTCAATGACGAAGATATGCGTGAAATCGCCGTCCAACACACGAAACAAGCACACCGCGAAGGCAAGTTGAGATTGGATTTGGAGCCATTCCAGAAGCGTGAAGAAGTACAATTGTCAACTAGAGAATCCAGCATTATCAGCGACATTCTCGGACTCTTTTCTGGCTCTGACCTGTTGGAAGATGTCGCTAAGTACATCTTCGAAAACACCACTTTGGTGGCCACTGGGGAGAAGTTGCTCACCACCGCTCTCAAGGACGTTAACTGGACCGAGCTTTACGACACTCTCAAAGACTCGGGAATTGCCAGCAAGATTTTCGAAAGATCTTTGACCTCGCCAGAGTTACAGGACGAGCTTTCCCAAGTGCTCAGTGCTAAGGCCAAGAGAGCTGACGATGACACCGACGCCGTTGAGACGACCTACCCCGTGGACATTCCTTCCACTTTGTACGGCGAGAGCTACCCTACTGACAGTACCGCAACCGATGACCTTCTTGGGCTTGTTGGTGCACTTGGAGGCTCGGGCTCCAGCGCGGCAGTCACAGATGACGCAGAAACTGAAGCCACCGTCGCCACGGACGATACAGCTATCAACACCGACGTTCCTAGCATTGCTACCGATGGACTTTCCGACGTGGCCCCTACGACTACTGACGATTCGTCGGACTCCACTGGCGGCTTATTGAGCGATTTATTGGGCAACTTGGGCGGTGACAGCTCTGAGAGCGCCACCAAAACCACAGCTAAGACCACTGCCAAGACCACTGCCAAATCTACCTCTACTGGCACCAGCTCTTCCAGCGACTTGTTGGACAGCATCTTGGGATTGTTTGACGGAAGCTCTAGCAACAGCACCAGCACTGACTCTTCCGAGAGTAGCTCCAGCTCTGGCGAGTCTCTTTCTTCCATTGGATCCGGTCTCATTGACGACTTGCTTGGCAAGTTGGACGGAGGCTCGTCTTCTTCCAGCTCTTCTTCCTCCGGCACCACTTCAGGCAGCAGCATCTTAGGGGAGCTCCTTTCTTTTGCTTTTGCAAGTGGAAAGAAGTTGTTATCCTCCAGCACCGTCGAGAACCTCTTGAAGGAGGGCGAAGGCAAAGCGGGAAGTATTTTGGAGTCTCTTATTGAAGATGGAAAGGGAGAAGCAGGAACTCTTTTGAAGGAACTTCTTGCCAAGGGCGAGGGAGAAGCAGGCACAATTTTCAAAACTCTCCTCGCAGATGGCAAAGGTGAAGCCGAGAAGCTTTTGGATGAAGCCCTCGGAAAACTTTTTGGCGGCTCTTCATCTTCCTCATCCACTAGCTCTGGAAGCACCGGCGGACTTTTACTGGACATCTTCGATGATCTTTTCGGCGGTAGCGGCATCTCCATTGCGGGCATTTTCGGAGATCTTCTCGATTCTCTTGTTGACGCTTTGGGAGGAGGTTCTTCCACCAGCAGCAGCTCTAGCTCTAGCTCCAGCTCAGCCTTTGGTTCCACCACCAAGAAGTGCTGCTCTGCCGCGGGCAGAAAGAAGAGAAGAGCCAAGAAGAAGAGAGAATTCAAGGAGAAGGTGATCCAAAACTTCCGCACGGCCTTGATCAAGAAGAGAGACATGATCCCCGAGCCTCTGTACATTAACATAGTTTGATTTATATACCCATCGACATAATTGCAAGAGATAGTAGTTTTTGAGTAGGAAGCCTTTCGGCGAGTGCTTTGGCATGTTCTCCATTAAATCGATGAAGTCTGCCAGCTGGTGCGCAGCGAACTCCATTTCTCGCTAAATGCTCGCCAGAACGCTGTGTATGGCTGCAACCCTGGTACCACGAGACAGAGAGTACCCTTAAAAAGGAAATAATGTGCCAAGGAGATTCACATTTAACAATAAGCTGAGCTGAGACGAAAACAAACTACATGCGGAGAGCACGAGCCGCTACACGAGTGAAGGTCCACAAGGTGCACACTAGCTCCTCACATTCCAAGAACCCATTCCACAAAGCTTGAGCCCATTAGGGAATCAGCACCAGGATGGCGAATTGAAAAGAGATCCAGAGAATTGAGCAAGGCTAAAGAGAGTTGAGTGTCGAGAGGTGAGTGTTGAGTGATGAGAGAGGCGAGAGACAAGAATTGAGAAGAAATGTAGGAATCATAGCTTCTACGTCTGCTGTTACCAGATTTTAGTACTGGCACTAAAGAACAAGCCATTCCAGCATTTCGAAACCGAATCTAGAATGCATTTTTTCACCCTTTTGAGTCTATTCCACAAGCTTGGCCCAGACTAGTCCAAAGCAACACAGCTGGCGCCATGGACAGTCTACAGAACAAGGGCTTTCTACTACCGAATTCGGTAACAAAAAAATTTCCTGAACTAGAATAGAGCTCGTAAAAGTGAAGCCCTACCACTTGTCGCAAGGCTACATGCAGTCTGCTGGATTTTCGAACTAACCGAGACCAGCCTCAAATGAGAGCAGCACTGCATGTGGGGCGTTAACCCTGCACACAAACCAAAAGCTCGAATTTTAAACTTCATTTCTTGCCCTTTTAGGATCATAATTGTAATTTCCTTATTCGGCAGGAGGCTGCAAATTGGGGTAACTATAGGCTGAACCCTCTTATATATGGTAATGGACACTTCCAGCGAACTTTTAGCAAATTTCTGCTTCTCCCAACTACGGTGTATCTACGTCCATTCGTTCTTTTAAGTTGTGATCAGTAGTGGCTAAAATGAAGGTGTCTACGCTCTTGCAAGCCACTGTTCTTTCAGCTGCACTTGTCAAAGCCCAAGAACCTGAGTCCAAATACCAGTACATAAAGAGGTTGCTTTTCTTGGACGAACTTGAAAATGCTCTTTCTGGAGGCCTGAGTACCGAAGCTGCTGCCCCGGCGGATGCTGCAACCGTTGCCACAGCCGCCGCCACCCCTGCTGCAACCACCGCAGCTGACATAGCAGCAGCTGAGACCACTGCTGCTCCAGCCGCTGCTACCACCGCTGATGACTTGGATCTTTTTGACTTGTCGCTGTCATCGAGTTCTCTTTTCAACAGCTCGACCATCCTGAGTTCCAGTTCCAGTTCCAGTTCCAGTGCTAGCTCCAGCTCTAGCTCCAGTGTCACCTCTACGCTCCTCGCGCACACCTCCACCTCCAAAAAGGCCACCGCCACTGCCAGCACCGCCACTGCAAAAACGAACGAAGGCTTCTTTGGGTTGTTCGCGGAACCGGACGACTCCAGTTCTGAATCCAGTTCGGGCACCAGCTCCGAGCTGACTACCAGTTCCAGCTCAGCCAGCTCCAGCTCAGCCAGCTCCAGCTCAGCCAGCTCTAGCTCCAGCTCAGACGATAGTCTCCTCTTGGGATTCTTCCCCAGCGAAACTTCGTCTTCCTCCAGTGACTTATTCAGCGAGACTTCCTCTGCTTCTAGCTACTCATCAGCCAGCGAAACATCCTCTGGTTCCAGCGAGACCGCAGCTGCCAGACACGGGCTCTTTGCCTTCCTTGAGGCCTCCAGCACCACAGACTCTGCCGAAGACTCCGACTGCGACGAGACCGACACTGCTGACGCCACCGCGGCTCCCAGTCTCACCGATCCTTCCAGTCCCATCATCACGGACGCCGCCGCTATCACCACCGATTCTGCGGATGACGACGACTGTGACACCGATGTTGACGCTTCGACAGACCCTGCTGGTTCCGGTATTGGCTCAATTACTGCAGATCCAACAGGGGCTGTCCCCACTGGGGTCCTGACAGACCCTGCGGACTCTGACGACGAGTGCGACACCACGGACCCAGCAGACCCCACGGACCCGGCCGATCCATCAAGTGTCTTACCCACCATCACAGGCTCCAACGGATCGCCTACGGCGGACCCCACGGACACTGATGACGACTGTGAGACCACAGACCCAGCGGACCCTACCATCACAGGCTCCAACGGCTCGGCGGATCCAACTGCCGACCCCACGGATACCGACGATGACTGCGAGACCACAGACCCAGCGGACCCTACCATCACAGGCTCAAACGGCTCGGTGGACCCTACGATCACAGGCTTCAGCGGCTCGGCGAATCCAACTGCGGACCCCACAGACACTGACGATGACTGCGAGACTACTGATCCAGCGGACCCAACGATCACAGGCTCCGGCAGCTCAGTGGGCCCAACTGCGGACCCCACTAACACCGACGACGACTGTGAGACCACAGACCCAGCGGACCCAACGATCACAGGCTCCGGCAGCTCAGTGGGCCCAACTGCGGACCCCACTAACACCGACGACGACTGTGAGACCACAGACCCAGCGGACCCAACGATCACAGGCTCCGGCAGCTCAGTGGGCCCAACTGCGGACCCCACTAACACCGACGACGACTGTGAGACCACAGACCCAGCGGACCCAACGATCACAGGCTCCGGCAGCTCAGTGGGCCCAACTGCGGACCCCACTAACACCGACGACGACTGTGAGACCACAGACCCAGCGGACCCAACGATCACAGGCTCCAACGGCTCAGCGGGACCCACTGCGGACCCGACAAACACCGACGACGACTGTGAGACAGAAACTGACACCGAGACGGCAGGGCCCACTGGCAAAACCACCGCCACCAAAACGACCGTGGTCACTGACAGCGACGGCGACTGCGAGACTGAGACCGAGTACCAGACCAACACCGCCGTGATCACCGCCACCGCCACCCACACCACGGTGGTCAAACAGGTGACGACTGTGACGTCGGTGGACGAGGAGGACTGCGAGACGGTGACTTACACTACCACCACATACTCCACATCAACCGTGACTTCTTACAGCGGCAATGGAGGCAGCAGTGGTGGCAGTAGTGGTGGCAGCTCGGAGAGTGACGATGAGTGCGACACCGACAACGAGGGATCTGGCTCTAGTTCAGGATCTGGCTCTAGCTCTGGCTCCAGTTCAGGCTCCAGCTCCGGCTCCAGCTCCGGCTCAGGTAGCACTGGTGATGAGAGCGACGACGAGTACGAGTGCTACGAGAGTGACGGTGAACTGGGAGCGGCCACCACCGGCTCTTCCAGCTCTGGCTCTGGATCCGGATCCTCCTCTGCGGGCGCAGATGACTCCGACTGTGACGAGTGCACAGATGACGAGGACGAAACGGACGACTCCGACTGCGAGGAGTGTGACGAGTCAGATACTGAGGAGTGCGAAGTGGAAACAACTGCTGCCACTGTTGCACCTGCTACCGTCGCAGCTGCTACCACCGCCACCCCCGCTGCCAGCGTCACGGTAGCGGCTGTACCAACAACAGTGGAGTCAGGGGCCGTAGACCAGGAGGTTGAAAACGGAGCTGGTTCCCACACCTACTCCACAATGGCCATTATGGCCTCGTCGGTCTTGGCGTTGCTTCTCGTGTAAGCCACTGACCTAGTGTGACATCCACACGCTCATACCATCATTAGTTTATTTTCTTCTTGCCGTCTTTTGACACCTAGTTCCTGACACCTATCTAAGCGCCGAACTAGCTTATGATACATAGTTTAATGGTCACACTAAATATGAGAGAATGTAGAGATTGCAAAGTATTGCAGAGAAAATGTACAGAAGTGCAGGCAGGAGAAACTAGCGCTTTTGTACTGACCGGGACGGGACTGGAGCTGAGGTGGGATCTGTAGAACTGAGGTCAGTCTTGCACCTCCCGCAGTGGATCTTTCCCGCCTGCACACAGCCACTCGACTTTGCCATCAACGGGACCCTCCAGCACTCACAGTCAGAACCCACCGCCAGGCGACTTCCCAAGCGCTTCGGAACTGTCCTTCTTTCCCAACGTCACGATGCAAGTGGACCGCCAGACGCTTCTTTTTTTCGTAATAATGTTTGTGTTTCTATCGCTCCCCAACGGGGGCGAGGAGCCTCATTCACAAAAGGACAAGATCACCATCCAAACACTTGAGGAGATGGCCCAGTCCAACATCGCCATCTTGAGCAATTCTACGTATGAGATGGGCTACGGCAACATTACAGGATTCTTGTTGTCGTATGAAGATGCCCTAGAGAACAAGAATGTTTCGCAGTGGCCGTTTCACCACTTCGATAGCGAGAACCCGTGGAAGGAGGACCAAAAATACTCGATTCTCCCCAATTCGGTGAGCGAATTTGTGGGGTCTTTCTGGGGAACGGATCCTGTCACAGATCCAGCGGAAAGAGCGTACATGCTTGGGATTCAATCGTCTCCTCATGGCAGGTTCAAGAACAACAACGACCTATACAAGGTGTCCACTATAGACATGCCCTTGCCTGGATTTTTGCAGGAATACGTTGCCCGATATACCGAGGGACATAGCGAGGGAGATGACCCCGATATCCCCACTCCAGACCCCCTTAACCCCAGTGGCACCAAGGCTGGCAACTTCACGGGCGACTCAGGCTCTTTGCACTTTGCGATGTCGCCCAAGGACTACAACTTTAGGGACCCCTACTACTCTAAGGTCAACATCACTGGAAATGAGATTGACAACGCCGTGTGTGTCCTGGTAGAGATGGAAATTAGCGACGACTCAGAGATCGAAAAGTATAATATTGTGAGCAAAGGTGTCTACTTCCAGGACTCTGGCAGTTTGGTAACAGTGACGAGCTCAGCCAAATTTCAGGGAGAGTTTGCCTTGCCGCATTTGGTACCTCGGAAGGAATATTTCAACACCACTAAGCTCTTAACGGAGCAGACGATCACTGCCAATTTGTTTGAGAAAACGTTTACAATGGACGAAATCAACCAGTACATTATCGCTGGAGCCGAGAACTGTGAATTCGTGACATATATTCAGTTAGAACGAACAGAGTACACCAAAGAACAGTTGCAGATAATTGAAGATGAATTGAAGACTCGAACGGGCCGACCAATTCCTTCAGAAATCCCCGAGGTCAAGGTGAAGGACTACTTGATTTATTCGCCGGATTGTGGAATTGTGATCAGCTCGAAGGACCAGTCAAGGTCGCTTCGTGCGGTCAGATCAGAGGTCACTTTGGACTCCATTAGGGCAATCCTTACCGTTTTCTTAGGCTTACTATTCATTCAGGTGTTGCTACTCGTACGCGAGATGAAGAGAGTGAACACCCCTGGACAGTTCTCAAACATTTCGAGCACCACAGTCTCCCTTTTGGGATTCCAAGATGCATTGATTGCATTGCTTTTCCTATTGGGTACCTCGGTTTTCGACCGGTTGTATCTCATCACTGTGTGTGTTTCGGTAGTGGCATTTTTGATGAGCGGGATCTTTGAAATGAGGTTCCTCGTGAATATATTGACAAATCAGCAAAATGAGAGAGGTATCTCCTGGTGGGAGATATTGAGAGGGTCCACCAACAATGCGCATTCCAGAACCGAAGAAACGGAGCCCCCTGCCACCACTGCGCCCACTGGCGATGCAGCACCTAATACCCCGGCGGAAACTCAAGCCACTTTTGTTCCTGAACAAACAGACGAGGCCAGAATATCCAATGGCTTATTTGCTCGCACTTTTTTCTTCACGATTGTGTCATCGTTCTTAATTTTGAACGCATTCACCTGGAGACGGTCGTATCGTCGAACCTTTGAGTTCATTGGAGTTTTGCTTATCAATTCGTACTGGTTACCTCAGTTCCTCAGGAACACCTTGAAGAACCGGTCAAAGTCATTCCTGTGGGGGTTTATAATAGGTACGTCCATCATTAGAATTTTACCGGTGCTTTACTTCAATCTCCACAAGGACAATCCTTTGCAGCATCGTTCTGATATCCTCTTAGTTGTGGTGACCACTGGATGGCTTAGCTTCCAACTAGGATTATTATGGATGCAGAACAGGATTGGCGCTAGGTTCTGGATCAACGATAAGTGGCTACCTAAGGCTTACGACTACCACCCTATCTTAAATGTATCGGATCTTGAGCATGGTTTCTCGTCCGATATTCTTTCTAATATCCGCGAATTGACCGAACACGACGACAGTCAGGGCGTTGTGAGCTGCAAAGTGGGTTGCACCATTTGCATGAATGACATTGATCTTCCGATCATCGTGAATTCCGACGCGAAACTCTCAGGCCCTGGTTCTCTTGACAAGGCGAAGGCTCAGCAGTATATGATAGCGCCGTGTCACCACATCTTCCATACGGAGTGTCTCGAGGACTGGATGAAGTACAAGTTGCAGTGTCCAGTTTGCAGGAGCTCTCTCCCGCCAGTTTAGGGTCATATCACCAGGCTAGGTTGGCCAATAATAATTTCGGGTCTAGAGAGTGTAGAGGGGGATGAGGTAGGAGGCTTTAGAAGTGTTGAAGTGAGGAAGGCAAGGAGGGTGAGGAACGTGGGCAAGGTGAAGAAAGTGAAAGATAGCAGGGTATAAATATGAGATGAATGAGGTTAGATAGTGTGTGAGGCTCTGTAAGCAGCGATCTACAAGAAAAAAATATTAATTAGATGTCAGCGAAGACTACTCTGGCGCACGTTACTATGCGTGGGCGATAGCATCGCGCAATGCCCTCATTTACGGAGTTTTAGCGTGGGGTACGAGCCTCAACAGCCCCGCCGTTAGATCCACAGTTCCTTTACGAGAAAGAATAATAAGAGAAAGCAGAACGAACAGCCAGCGACAAGGAATTTCCCATAGCCCCAGTCCTTTCCTCGGCTCCAGACATGGACATGTAGCCGCGGTGTCATCTCCGGGTTTGCACCGAGAGTCCAGGCTCAAGCGGTTGAGGATAAATGACGTAAGTCACGTGCGTCTGATTTGGATAAAAAGATGGCCTGATTTTCGGATAGTGGTATAGGCACTGGTTTTATTTTTAAGCAGCGGAGAAGCCTTACAAGAAAAAGCCGATAACCTGGGTTGACAGCGTCACAAAAAGTGGAGACAGACGTATTCTAAGCTGAGTACTAGACCTGCTCTTTTCTTGCAACTTTTCGCTTCTTGTACCGTCCGGCTAGTGTCCCGCGTTCTGAGCGTCTATTGGACAGTGAGCGGAGACACATAATCGCTTAACTGCAGTACAGTGGCACTAAGGATACAACGAGCGTATTACACAGAAAACACACGCTGACGACACACTGAATACGCCGAACACAGCTGAATTCGCCTGAGCATATTGACGAAACGCCTGGTAGAGACAGGGCATTTACATCGACCCTTTCACGCTGTGCCTTTCATCCACAGTGCTCAGCCCTTCGCACCACAAATACCCCCTAGTCCTCCAGAATGGCCACGTTTTCCGATTACCCCCCCATGTACGACTTTGACGCTACAGACGATTTTCTCCAGTCGCTCAGCGGGACGATTCCCAGTCTTTCGCCGGGTCTGTTGACGGGCGATGAGCCAGAATTTGGCACTGACATAATCAATACCCAGGACTACATCGGCTCCGACGGGCTCGGCAATACAGGGTTCCAGAACAATGAGTACCTCGACAGAGCGGATCTTCTCAATGAGGGCTTCAATGCAGCTGCAAATACAAGAGAACTTTATGGCGATTTTGCTGGCCAGTCGCAAGATGTTTCAGTGAAACAAGAGAGTCCCGAAGAATCGGCACTAAATACCAAATTTACTTCCAATTCAATGTCCCACTCGTCTTCTTCTAATGGAATGACGCCTATATCACATCATTCCACCTCATCTACTCACACATCTCCTGAATTGGTCGGTATAAAACAAGAAGAGGGAAACATCGAGTTGAAAAGAAAACAGTCCAACAGTTCCATAAAGGGTCCCAAAGTCACGAAACCTTCGAAAAAAGATAAATGCTCTCATAATATGATCGAAAAGAAGTACAGAACGAATATTAATTCCAAGATATTGGCCTTGAGAGATGCCGTTCCTTCGCTAAGAATCGCCACGGGCGACAGCAAAAATGTCTCCATCGCGGATTTGGAGGGCTTGACCCCTGCCTCAAAGTTGAACAAGGCAAGCGTTTTAACCAAGGCGACGGAGTATATCAGGCATTTGGAAACGAAGAACAACATTTTAAAAATGCAGAATATTGAACTCCAGCGCATCATCCAGGACGCAAACAACCGCAGCCAGCTCGCGGTACAGATTCAGCAGAGTCAGTTCCCTCCACCCCAACAGCAGGGAGGGTTTGGTTTTGTTCCCCCCATGAATGAGCAAAGCTACAACACAACCGTCAATCAGGACCAGCAGGCGTTTGGAGGCGGCAATTTTATCTACAATAACCAGCCACCGCCTGCGAACACTCTTTCTACGGGCCAGAAAGTCGTGCTTGGCGGTCTTGCGACCGTGATGGGCACCTCGATGTTCCAGGGGGATAACGATTTTAAGGGTCTTTCTGCTTTGCCATTTTCCCATTTCTTGCCCAAGGCGGTAGTCAACAACTCATACCCCATTATACAGTGCCTCCATTTAGTCAGAACCCTCATCCTACTTGGGGCTATTGGATATATTGTATATCCTGTGTTTTTGGAATCTTTCAAGGAAGCCAGCGATTTTGATAAGACGAAGACGAAGAGTGACTCTTTTGTGAGGACGTTGAAAACGTACTTGTTTGTGAATTTTGGATTTCAAATGCCTCATCCTATCGGCGAGGAGCGGAAAAAGAATATATTGATCTCTTTGAGTGGAAAGCACAAACCCATCCAAGTTCCGAGGCTATTGAAGGATTATTTGTATCTTTCTTCATCGGAGCTAAACTTTGAAAACTGTTTTCTCACTTTGGTGATTGGCAGACTTTTGATAGCAAAATCTTCTGTTTTGAAGCCGCTCTTAGAACACAACATGAGTTTGAAAGCATCTTTGATCACCAATTTGGAATATAAAGGGGATGATTTGAACCTTAAAAGACTTAACGATCTAATCAACAGATTGGACGGGGTTTCAATTTTCGGGTCCCAATTGCTATTCAAAAGATTGTTGAATGTTTCTGAACACAGGTCCGTTAGCCTGGACTGTAAGGATGGACTGAACCGCTTGAAGTACGTGGAATTATACCAAGACCAGACAGAAAATTACTATGGGATAATATTTTCCTGGAGAATCTTAGAGTTGACACATCACTTGAACTTGACCTACTTAGACACATTGGGTTCTAAGACACTTGACGAGGACTCCAAGACAAAAATATTCAACAAAATTGAGAAAGATGTGGAGCTTATGAACGAATTATTGAAGGACCTTGCTTTACCTAAATTGCAGAAATACTTTACTATATTCAAAGCGGTGATAAAGCCAGAGAGCTATGCGGTCCAATTAAGAGATTATATCCAGGCCAATGTGAACACTTGTTTGGCGAAATTCAAGACTTTACAGGAGGGCCGGGAGTTGACAGACTCAGACACCCTCAGTGACGATGAAGAAGCGACCAAAGTTAACGCAGAGCAAGAGTTTGATGATGGTGAGGGCACTCAGGTTTCTCAGTCTGATAATGCCTTGGCTCAGAAAAAATTGATCAGCTCATTGAATCTTGTCAGCCAGGAGGAGTTTATAATCCTTACCAGTTCCTTGGTGTTGTATTTCAACGAGAGAGACCCCACGATGGCCGCGAAGCTACTGGGTCACTTATCATTTGAAAATGAAGTCGTTGAGTTATCATTTTTGTCGTTCACTGCTTTGTTGAGGGTGATCTTATCACTCCTGGCAGATGCCGATGATAATGAACTTTTGGACAAGCTCACAAGAATAGCAAGAGTGTGGATATCTGACGAAGGAAGGAAGGACGTCTTGAACTTGACCACCAGAGGAAACTTGTCAGACTTGGTGATTGAAAGGGCAATGATTTTGAACCAAATTAGCGATCCCGATGAAGATTAACTACGGTTAACAAACAGTCATTTTCCATCTATGTAAGCCCCGAGGTGCGCTATTTATTCTAACTAAGAAATAAATCTTATTAGTCGGGCGGAGAGTAGAGTAGAGGAGTTTATCCTTTGTTCTGCTAATTGTAAATGATACTAGTGTTTGTATGATAGCCTCCTCTCCCTCTGGGGTATGATAAATTCGCACCGCAAGTATTTTCTCACCAGATTTCCATTCTTACAGACAGAACAAGGACCCAGTCACTGCAGAATCCGAATAAGCGAATGAAGGCCTCGTTGGTTAGACTAGTGCGTCCTCGCAGACCGGAGCGAGCCGTGTCGCCTCTATATCCTCCCCTTGAGCTTTACAAGCGCATATTGAGAGCCCACATCACCAAGCTCCCGTCGGACTTGCGGTCTCTAGGCGATCTCTACGTTAAAGCAGAGTTCAAAGCACACAAGAATATTGACAACCCCTTGCACATAGTTGGATTTTTGACCCAATGGCAGGACTACTTGAAAAGCATCGATGGGGGATCTTGGATGGACGGAAAGCTCTCACAGAAAGAGTTGGAGAAAATGTCACCCGAGCAGATTGGTCAGCTCTACGAGTTGATGAAGGAGGCTAAGGGATTAGATAAGACCAACTAAAGACGAGGCTGTCAGTGAAGATCAGAAATGAAGGTGAGCATGAATGGAAGATCAAGACATGATCAGGAGATCAGATAAGGATCATCGAGTCCAGCAAGTGTTTGTCGGTCATAGTACATAGAAAGAGAAACCTACATACTTCGAGCCACATGTAGCTGAGAAATTAGCAAATGACCATACCTTACTCTGTCATTCTATTCTATCATTTATAACCCCTTCCCATAGTTCCCAGAGGCAAAGAACTCCACGATAATCTTGACAATAGCTTCCAAAGCTTCCAACCACGCCTCTAACTGTTGGTTTACCTTGGCCTGATCGGCACCCAACTTGGCAAAGAAATCTTTTCTATATGGGCACGCTTTCATGGCCAACTTGAAGATGGGTCTGATCATCATTCCGTGATACTGCGACAACGTCTTGGAGTACGCGTCAGTAAAAGTCTTGGTCAATTCTGAGTCTGGGTTCGAAACTGTCTCCCTCATGGCGGTACTGGTAAATTCCAATCCACGAGACAACCAAAGCAAGCCCTGAGTGGCGGTCCTTTTCAGACCAACCTCAGAGAGAACCAAGCCCTGCAATGTAGAGCTATTGACTGGATCCGCCAACAACTTAGTACGGATTTTGGTGATGTTGCCAGTCATATCCTTCTGAACAACAGCGAAGGCGGAAGAGCCTAAGAGATCAAACAATTTGACCAAGGACTCAGCCGCTTCCAAGAACTCTGCTGTGTTGATTTCCTTACCTTCACTGACCGGAACTTCAGTGAAGGATTTCTTCATTTCATCAAAAAAAGTGGACATTTTGGCGAAAGCAGCTAGAGTGAGAATTCGGGGAAGATTGGAGAAGGTTCGACTATCTTCTGATCTCTGGTGGTGCCAGTAGGTTGTTGTTCAATTCCACGCTTTGACAGAGAGGCTGTACCCGCACGTGACAAATTTTCCATTTTCGGCCAATGCTCAAGCGGAGCCACTCACACCGATCCAGAAATTACCAGCCTTGACACAGTTACTACAAACGGCTTATTATTAGTATATTACGGTTATGTACTAGTATCCTTGGGTACCTACCATTCGAGCTTTTTGTCCCAGCTCACGTGCTTCCGTCCTTTTGGAGCACCTGATTGGGGGGCAGCCTCTGTTGAGGCCAGCAGCCCGTTGGTCTTGTCTTGCTTTTGTTCTTGGACATATTTTTGGAATTCCTCGTTGCTGTAGAACCCTGGACGCATATAAGAGCCTGCGTTCTTGCTATTTGATTTGTCACCGAACTGTTTGGCACGGAATGCCTTAATTATGGCCATTTTCTGCTTGCTCTTGATCGTGTCTTCATTGGTAGGAATCTGCACTATTTCGTTCACATCTTCAGGTAAGGGGAATCCCTCACAGTTGGACGCGTTCAACTCAGTTCCGAATTGCGTAGCATCATTTATCAAGCCCGTCAGAGAGTCCACAATGTATATGTTCGAGAAGGAGTCATTGTACTTGATGCAGGGCCGCAATGGCTTTGCTGCAGACTTTGTATCTTTTTTGGGTATGCAGATTCGTTTGGGTGACCGGTTTATCTCGTACTCGCGGATGTAAGTGTCGTTGGATGAACTTCTATAGTCCAAGTTAGTGCTGGTGGAAAGCGGCTTCAATGTGGGTATAAGTGACTTGAAGTTGCCACCTGCATTATGATTAATAATCGAGGGAACGTTTATGGAGCCTGTGGTGCCGTCAGGCCTTCGGCGAGTGGATTTGAAGAAAACTTTACCGGACTTTTTTATGGAGTTATTCTTCATGCCTTTTGTGAGGTCTGGGTACGGATGATTCTCTTTATCCTCGTTGGAATCGCCCAAGAATGCCCCAACTTTGGCATCAAGCTCGTTGTTGATGTTCTTAAACCTCCCTTTGTAAATTCTTGTTCGCACTTGGTCGTCGAGCTCGTAGTCAAACCCATCGCTGTCAAGCTGCTGAACCAATTTCTCGATTTTGTCGTTATTCAATCTTTTGCTTGACAAAAATAAGTCGTCAAACTCGGATTCCTCCCCAAATAAATCATGCTGCCTGTACTTCTTTCGAGGCGGGCTGTTCCTCAAATTGTTTGTTACCTGGAAGAGCTCATTGGTCACAGAAGTATCATTACAAACTAGCGGAGGCATCTCAATGGGTATCATGAGGGCAGGCAGATACGGTAGAATCGGCTGCGTCTTTTTCTGGGGGCTGTAGTGGGGTGGGGAGTCTTCCCCAGCCTCTGGCAGGCTATTGGGAGCGGCGTCCCCCGCGTCGTCTAGAAGGGAACGAATGTCTATTTTGAAATCGTTGACCCCAATGGCTTCATTTGAGAAGTCAAAGGAGCTCTGAGGGTCCATAGTCTCCATCAGGGCAGGATTGGGATCGTTAAAAGGAATCGTTATACCGGGAGCCGAGTAAACACAAGAGAACAGGAGCTGAAGAACACTGGCAGAAAACACAAAGGAAAATGCAAAAATGGAGGCAGTGAAAGGACAGCGCGAACCAGCTCCACGCTCTTCAGCGTCTCGAATCTGCTATGTCTTCCCAGACACTTGTGTGTGTTTTCAATTCTCGATAATAGCCCAATGATGTTTACAAAATTACCTTTTTGGGTGCAAATGTTACACAGGCAGCTTATATGCCGGTGCGATAAGTGGGAGCGATCTCAATGAAAAAGGACTGATAGACATGGGATGTAAGAGCCACGACAGCCAATGATACGGTCATTGGGTACCGATATCCTGGCTAAATGTTGATGCTCATTTGAGCACATCTACGTGAGATGATTACGTAGGTACCGTAGAAGGTATCAGGCTTTGAGACCTCTAGCTGGTCTAGCGATGGCTGCTGATGGGTGTGCAAAAGCACCGACTCGCATCACCGTTTGTGTTTGTACGGTGCCCAGACTGGTCCCTATAGCAGGGGACCAGACGTAAACTTGGACATTTTCTCTTGGTAATTTCGCTATGACAACCGTTGCTACCGAAACCCTTAACTCCGTCCCCGTGGAGCCAGTTCTGGACGAACACTCGGCTGCTTTGGCCAATGCTTCTGTCGAAGTGTCGCCCCAAAAGCTCTTTTTGACCCACTTTAGACTGTACCCCTTGGTCAAGTCCACGAGACTGGTGGTCTACTCTCTTCCGCTCACTAGACAGGTGGCTGATGCCTTCAAACCCTCATTGAAAGTGGTGAGAAACTCGCAGCCTTTGAAGACGGTGATTGACACAGGCGATTTGATTGGCGACTACGCCCTCACCCAGTTGGATAACGCAGTACCAAGCTTCAAGACTATGGAAGTTCATGACTTGACCGACCCCGTAACGAAGCCAATCAATGGTGCCGTGAAGGTCGTCAGTGACTCTATCAACAGGGGCTCTGAGAACTTAGACAAATTGATGATCCAGCCCACACAGAAGATGGCCAACGATGCTATCTCGCGCATCAATTCGGTAATTTATGACAAAGACGGCAAGGGTGTGGTCTCCAGCTTGGCTGACCCTGTTTTTGGGCCGATTAACAATAGCTTAGAGACCTGCATCCGCTCCTACTTCACCAACATCAAGTCTGTGCCCAAGGAGGGACTGACCAGTGAAATGGCACGCACCTGGAGCATGCTATTTAATGTCATGGCTAGAATCCATGAAGATCCCGCAGCTCTGGTGGCACAGGCGGCGACCGAGATCACCACCGACGCTGCTCAGCCCAACGTTGCAGTCAACGCCTAAGTCTTTGCCCCGTTCCTCAAATAATGTCTCCAACGTTCTCCACTTGCTACCAAGGTGCATTCTCCTCGGTTGTCTAGCAGTCTAGATCTGCCCCTATTTAGTTCTTCTCCTTACAACTTGTACCATTTCTTATTTATTATGTAACATGCAATACATTTCGTACTCTACAGCTCAACAGACCTCAAGCCTTGGACTTCTTCTTCTTCTTGGGCGACTCGTCATCATCTGCCTTTCTTTTCTTCTCCTTCTTCTCTTTCTTTTCTTTCTTTTCCTTCTTTTCTTTCTTTTCCTTCTTTTCCTTCTTTTCCTTCTTTTCCTTCTTTTCCTTCTTCTCTTTCTTCTCCTTCTTCTCTTCAACCTCGCTCTCTCCAGCGGCCTCTTCGGCAATGTCAGAGTGTCCCTGCAAGGCCAAAGCTTCCTTGACTGCATCGGCATTCTTCATTGGGGCAGAGCCGGTGTCGTAGAAATTTAATCTCTCTTCCACTTGCTTCTTTAAAATCTGGCCAAAGGCAGTGGATGGCTCGTCACTGTAGTTATCAATTCTGGAGGCAATGGAACACTTGTTCGCCAAGTATCTGGAGATTCTTCCCTTGTTCTTAGGGGCAGCTCTGCCAATAAACGAGGAGTGGTAAATGAGACCATATTTGGGGGTATTTCCCTTGGTTTTTAAGGCTCTGAATAAGGCCTTCTCAGCTCCCAAGATCTGAACGGTCGAGGCAGCCTGCTTCGACAAGTTGGTAAGCGATCCGGCGTGCGAGATTAATCTGGCACCAACAACCTCTCCAATCAACGTGGCCAAGTTGGGAGCAACAACGCCCATCTTATCGGTCAAGTATTTGTACAAATTGGCACGGTATTCGGTGATGGAGGCAACTCTAGCCGCAAAGGTCAACACATTCTCCATGTCATCTTCGGAGATATCCTGACCCATGGAGATCTTGGCGTTGTCAATGACCCTCTGGGCGATAGCCGAGTCGTCGTTCAACAATGCAGCAAGATCGTGCAAGGAGTCATCAGTCAAGGAAGCCTTATCCTTGATAAATAACGCCAATCTGGCAAAGGTGTAGTTGTCTGGAACTAACTTTGCCAACTCAGGGAAGTGCCAGCCGTACCATTCCTTCACTCTCATGGCAAAGGTGTTGATATCTTTGTCTAACTGGTCCAATAAAGCAATGGCCTGGATGATGTGATTATCGTTCTTCTGCACCGAGAACTTCACCTTGGCTCTGGAGAAAGCATGGCCAAGACCTAACTGGGCCCGCTCAATGTCTCCCTCGTGCAACTCTTTCAACAATTTGTCGCCATGGACCCTGATGCCTCTCAAAAAATCCTGAACAATTTCGTTGGACAAACAGTCCACGAAGGGAAAGCTTTCCTTGATCGAGGGACCCAAGTTCTTGTCAGAAACACCCAAAGAGATCTTCTTTTTAGCGGAGCCCTTTGGCAAATTCAAATCTAAAACGGATTTCAAGTAGTCGGAAACCAAACCTTCGGAGATGTCATTGGCATTTTCCAAAGCCTGGGCTGCTCCCTTGAAGGGCGCGAAGGACACCAATTCAATCATCTTGGAGAACTTGGACAAGTCGTTAGATGCCTCCTGCACTTCCCTCAGTCTGGAGGTGATGTCATCCTGCTGGATCAAAACCTTGAAGATAGCATATCCTGTGGCCTCCTCAAAGAGAAGATAATCCAAACCGGCCATTTCCAACTCAGATACTCTGCTTGGTTCTTCCTGGTATTCGAAAATTTCTCAGCTATAGGGATGAGCCTGAAAATTTGTGCGGTTCGCGCACGAATGCAAACCACGTGACGATATGAAAAGTAGTGATAGAACACCCCATGATCCCTGTGCTGGCTACAATTACTGTGAATATGTAAATTAGGTCCTTAGACGATGTTCAGGCAAAAGTGGGTCTTGGAACAATTTAAGTCCTAGGCAAAATTTAAGTCCCAGCCCAACTCTTTGAGAATGGCGTACCAGTCCACCACTGTGTCGCCGTGAGGGTTGATCTCCCACACCTTCTCCATCACAAATTTTGTTTTCTCGACGTTACAGAGACCGTAGCTCTGGATGTACAACGCTATGCGATCCCGCATCTTCTGGCGGTCTCTTGCGGTCACGCAGTGAATTCCCGCCATGAACACAGGGAACACCAACGAAGCCTGCACCGGGGTGCCAATGGTGATATCGAGACACTTCGTAAGATCGTTGGCCAAATTCTGCGACTCAAGCGACGACGGGTTGATTTTGAGCACCGCCTGCTTGATGAAAAGCTTCGCTGTCAACTGGAACGACTCAAAAAGCGTGAGCTGCTGCTCTAGCTCCTCGTCCGTGAGACCCTCCAAGTCCTCAGCCCGGGGCTTGGCCGCATCAATTTCCACCTCTAGACGACGCGACCGCTTGATAATTCGGGCCAATTTTCGGCCCTTGCGCGTGTGAATGCTGGCCTGGGAGTTGGTGTCCAGATCGTACTCCTCTGCTGCGTCATCATTGGCAGGCGAGTAGAATTGAAACTTGCGAGGATTCTCCTTCTTGGAGTCTGAGCTTAAAACACCCTCTCCAATGCTCGGCGCCTTCATCTCAGTTTTGGGAGCCTCAGGCGCAAATTTCTTGCGGCGGGCCTCCGACTTGGCTCTGGGGCTCTCGTCTTCATCGTCTTCATCGGGAATATCATCGTAGTGCCCGCTTAATACCCTCTTGCTTTCAAAAACAAGCTCCCCGATGTCCCCCAAAATCTTGAAAAGCTGCTTACAGATTCCCAAGAGCGGATCCAATCTCCCACGCGTAATTCCGTCCACATCCTCAAAAATGATGTTGTACTGCTCTGGAGGAAAGTACGTGCCCCTGTCGCTGTTGGAACTAGCCAACAAGTCATGGTACGCAAAATTGGAGATCAACCAGTTCTCTTCCCGAGTGCGGTTGAAGTTGAGAACGCCTCCGTTGGTAGCCAAGATTTTCCAGCCCCACGACAAGTATACCGGCCAGTTCTTGACGTCGCCTCGGCTGATCTCGGCTCCGCACAAAATGAGCAACGTGGCCAATTTTCGGATCGTGGTACTTCTATCGGTCTGCTCGTTCAATAGCCCCGAGATGTTGTGTTGCTGTCGCGATTTTTGAAGCATGTTGGTGATGTGCTCAAGGGCCAATTCAACGTACGCCTTGCCCTCCTCGATCCACTCACCGCCCAAATGAAAACATGCCCAAGCCAAGATCCCGTAGAGAACGCCCTGATCCTGCTGTGCTAGCGGCAAAAAGACTTTCTGGTACGAGTTGGAGTCGCCGCGAGAAGTGGGCGCAATTGAGATCTTGCGGGAAAGCGTCTCCACATAGTAATTGTACAAGTGGAAACCTGTGCCCAGTAGGCCCGGAATGATGCTGGGGCTGATGGGAATATCAGGGGAAATTATGGAGCTCATGGTGGCCATGAACTGGTTGATATTGGGCGACTGGTTGTGGTCCATTTGCTCATACACCTGCATCGCACTTGTTAATAGGGTGTCGTTTCGAGCGTTCAGTGGTGCGGCCTTAATGGCGTTACCCTCGTCATCGACCTCCTCAATACTGCCTGCCTGCGAATTCTTGCCCACGACGTGCTGGAACTCCTCAAGCAAATTGTCCCGCTGCTCTGAGTCGCCCGGGTGGTGACCTTGGCCAAGATCGCGCAAAAAATTTAAGAACACAGACGGTGAAGCAGGCAGCTTCTCTGGTGTCTCCCTATCTCCATACAGACTCTTGAGGTCGTAGCCTACTAGTGAGAGGAAGGAGTTCGAAAGGTGGAGGTCATCGGGCTTCGAGCTCAGACTGGGCGTCGGCGAGTCGTGAGTCTGCCGTGGAAGCTGGGGCTGTAGGGGGAGATTCTGAGGATGTCGCTGTGGCGGGACCTGGGGATGCAGCACCGGAAGCAAAGGGTGGCCTTTTTGCGGGAGCAGCAGCAGCGGTGATAGGTGGTCCAAGTCATCGGGGAGCAGGTGCTGGAGCAGCGGCGATAGCGGATGCACTAGGGGAGATATCGGGAAATTCGTAGGCAGCAAGGGCAACGGTGGTAGGGGCGAGAGCCCCAGAGGCAATGGCTGGAGGTCCAGGGTGTGAAAGTTGGGAGACGCCACTGACGGCTTGGCCATTTCAAATTTGAATGTCAGCGCAGCCATGGGCACGGGATGCGCCCTTGATGCATACGGCTGGCCGCTGTAGGCCGTGAGGTTTTCGAACTGTCGGTGGACGTTGGGCCTGGCTCTTTTCGGATTCGGTGTCTCTCTGTGCGGCACATCTTTAATGGACTCCTTTTTCAAGACATTCGGGCCGTCACTCTTCGACTTTCGTTTTCGAAGTTTCTGGGTACTCTCTTCGAGCTCCACGCGCTCCTTCAACTCTCTTATGCTCTCCTCGCTCATGGTGTCTGTATCTATCCAGATGCACTCCTTTTTCAATCTTGCACAGTCGGAGCAGGTGGGCTTCTGCTCGTTACATTTCTTCTTACGGATTTTGCAGGTTAAACAGCCTGTTTTGGACCGTTTGCCCTTCTGTTTGGGTAGCAGTGCGTAGTTCTCGAAGTAAGTCACTGGATGCGAGGCTAGGGGCCCAGGCAGAGGCGAAAAGCTTGCTTTGCCCGCCAGCTTCAGCTCTGCGTTTCCATTCTTGGAATCGAAGGTTATTATCATTGGAGAGGGTGGTGTGATGCCCGTCTTGGCTTGTGGTGAGCTGACGATGTAGACGGAGGCTGTAGAACGAGTAGTAGAAGTCGTCAAGGGAAGCGTCAGACTCGGAGCGCTAGACGGAGGTTGTCGGCTGGAAGGTAGTGATTATGTACTGACCCTGAGAACCTGAGGAGTTTGTTGTGTAAGGATCAACTCAGGTAAAGCTGTTGAGTTGAGCTTGTGCGGCAGAATTGTCACCGGTCCGAAGAAATTATTAGTGTGTGGGGAGAATGTAGGCTAAGATCTGTTTAGAGGATAAGATGATCAGTTGGCTATCACCAATTTTGTGTAAGGGCGACCGTTTATCACGGGTCTGGTATCGGAACCCTCGAGGCGAAGATCTCGAGTGGGACGTTAGGTACAGTAGCAGACGGATAAGGCAACGATCAGCGATTTGGATCTGCGAAGCGCTCTTGGGCGAGAAATAAGGAAAAGAAAGTCCAGAGAGGAGTGGAAAGTGCTACAGAGAGAAGAGATGATACGGTCCAGAGAGTGTAGAGCTGTTGGGTGCAGAGCTGAAAGTGTAGAGCCGACAGTGGAGAGCCGGAGGGTCCCAGATTAAACGGATGTTAAGGAACTGAGATGTTAAGAGTTTTTGGGGAAATAGCGATGAATAGAGCGAGTTGTGCGAGTACAGCGCCATCGATAAATAAGAGCATTAGCGTTAACTTTCAAGGTAGGTGGTGAAGAGCGACCTATGTAACCCACACCACCTCAACGTTGTCAGTAGATCTCGACCCAGAACCTCTTGTCCAAACTTGGCCCCCCTGTCCGCTCCGGGTTGGGCCGCCCTAGATCTAACAATACAAGCAAAAAATAGTTACCGAAACAGAAATTCGAAGCGTCCAGCCGCAGCAGTATGGCAGGCGGCCCCGCTGGACCCAGTAGCGTATCGAGGACAGTGGCAAGGGCGCGAGAAACCCAAAGAAGAGGATAACAAATCTAAAGAAGAGACCAGTAAATGCCACCAAGTGAGCTGTTTCTACGCTGACACACTGTGGAGATACCGTCACCGCCGCAGATTCCACCACCCGTTGGCCATGATGTTCCATGAACTTCCATCAGAACACCCGTGCACCTGCGAACGTCGTCGGCGGAGGAATACCAGGTCTCCCTAATTGTCCTCTGGGCCCACAGACACTTCTCAAGAGCCCTATTTCTTACAGAGAAAATATCGTCAGCCCTCGTTATCACTGAGAAAAGCCCAGTACCTTTCCCGGCACTGTCTGTGTGTTCCCTGCTCTGGTAAACTCCTGTGCACAAAACAATAAACCTGCATAGAGACGGTTTGGAACCCCCTGTCCGTAGTGGTCACAGGATCCGTCGACAAATTTTGCGATTCGTGAACCGGTGGCGGGTTTAGTTATCGCCACATCCGCAAGAACAACTCAACAGCCCATACAAGCAATCCAAACATGTCGTCCAAACGTATCAACAAAGAATTAATAGACTTGGGAAGGTATGTAAAACGATTTTGAAGGCCCAGAACCGTTAGCGGACGAGTGTCGCCCCAGGACTTCTCCATTCAGTACTAACAAACAGAGACCCACCATCGTCGTGCTCAGCAGGCCCTGTGGGCGATGATTTATACCACTGGCAAGCGTCCATCATGGGCCCCCCAGACTCGCCCTACACCGGTGGAGTGTTTTTCCTCTCGATTCACTTCCCCACCGACTACCCTTTCAAGCCCCCCAAGGTGGCGTTCACCACCAAGATCTACCACCCCAACATCAACAGCAACGGAAACATCTGCTTGGATATTCTTAAGGATCAATGGTCGCCTGCGTTGACCATTTCCAAGGTGCTATTATCCATCTGCTCCTTGTTGACGGATGCCAACCCTGATGACCCCTTGGTGCCTGAAATTGCTCATATTTATAAACAAGATAGAGCCAAATATGAGGCGACCGCTAAGGAGTGGACTAAGAAATATGCAGTTTAGAAGCCGTGGGTCCTCGCCCAGAACTACTGCATGGAGTCCCGCCTCCCATAAATCACATCATTGCATGGATGCCACTGTCTCTGAACACACGTTCCATCACCGTCCCCCTTTCCACCAGTGGTTAGTTATTGAATAGATACGCCGTTGCAGCAGTGTAGTGCGCTAACTAGGCTTCAGGTCTTGAGTATGAAGCGCAGTTACTTGACTCAGAAGATTGTATTTCCCTATGTCGAGCCCACAGCGGTGCTGGGGTAGTCGAACCGCGTCCTTAGGGAGTCGCATTCTACTGATTGCCTCTATAGCGCTCGCCCCCAGCATACCGCCCCGGTACACACAAAACCCCATATATATCCCGGTCAGCGGTCCCAAGCCTCATCTGTGCCACTTCTTCAATCTCTGCCCCCTCTGCAATTCCGTAGCCTCCTCGTAGCCCTCTATGCTCTCTTCCGACCCACCTATCGCCCTCTTGGTGCCCCAGTCGGTCGGCCTGCACCAAATCGCGAACCCAAAACGAAAAGTCCACCGTACACAGCGCCAGACCGACCCTCTCCACCAGCTAAAATGGACAAATTGTCCCTGTTTCAGAGCAATGACATTCGAAAGTTGTTTGGACTAGCGCAACAGCTACACAAAGCGCAGTTTTTCCGGGCCTTTTTGACGGATTATCAGCACCACATCTTGTCACATCTCCTCTCTACCGATAACATCGAGCTTTGGACCCACTTCATAGAGGGCAATTGCGTGTTGAAAGTCGACAAAAGTGGTACTGAGACTGCCTCTGTGGAGCAGGAGGAGGCCGATGGGAAGCTGAAGCCGGAGCTGGAGGAGTCGCCGCACGCCGCCTCTGCCAAGGACAGCGACGACACCTACGACGAGGGCCACGAGGTGCTCAAGGTGTTGGCGCTCCACGTGCGGTACCTTCTCTGGGAGAAGGCCATAGACTTCTACTACGCGGCGCAGGATCTTGACCAGTCCGTGAATACCATCGAGGAAGTGAGCGATGACTACGAGTTGATCCACCAGTTGGACCAGCAGCAAGAGGAGACCACAACCGAAAGCAAGGAACCAGAGCCGAAAATACGAGACGAAGATGACGACTATGACGACGACGATGAAGAAGAATCAGGGGTGCAGGCGATGGACCTCACAGAAGACACCAAGAGCAGCGTTGTGTTCAACGAGCAGCACCAGGCGGTGCTAGAGGTGAAGCAGCAGGATCTTCGAACTGAGCCTGCTGCCAGCGCCACAGAGGAAGACGATGCGGCCACCGAGGGCCCGGCCAACTTAGAGGAGCAGGAGCGGCTAATCAAGGAGTTCAACAAGGTGTACCACAATTTCGAGTATGACCGAGAAACGCTTTTCAAGCGGCGCAAGCTCGAGAAGTCGGACAAACAGCTCGAGGACTCTGCTGCGCACGAAGATGCTGCCACTGACGGCACACTGCAGGCGAGTACCAAGGACCAGCAGCTAGGCATCAACTTGGGCTCTGTCCTGCACTCACTAAAGCATCTCTTGAACACCATCGAGGCTGAGAGAGACTCCATCGAGTTGAACGATTTCGAGTTACGATCGTTGTTCATGGATGTGCGGAAAAACCGTGGAAAGTGGGCCAGTGATGAGCGCATAGGTCAGGAGGAGTTGTATGAGGCATGCGAAAAGGTGGTTACCGACTTGAGAGGCTACACGGAACACTCCACCCCTTTTTTGAACAAAGTATCGAAGCGCGAGGCCCCCAACTATGGTTTAATTATCAAAAAACCCATGGACTTGAACACGGTGATGAAGCGCTTGAAGGCGTTACAATACAACTCAAAGCAGCAGTTTGTGGACGATATAATGTTGATCTGGAACAACTGCTTGTCCTACAATGCGGACCCCAAGCACTTTTTGCGAGCCCATGCCCTCGCCATGCAGAAGCGCTCGTTGAAATTGATCCCTTCGATCCCTGATATCACCATCCGCAGTCGCGCGGAGGTGGAGAAGGAAGAGGAGTTGGAGATGGACACCAAAAGCGGCACGCCGGCAGCGACGGGAAAATCTTTGAAGAAAGGCCGCAAGCGCACAAATGAGACGAGCGACGAGAAGCCTCATGAGGCCACCGTGAAGGTGGAGAACCATGAGCCGATTCCGTCGGAAACTTCCGCTGCCGAAGCGGTCACAGCTGCCCTCTCTACAGGGGAGACCGAAGAGAATGCGGCGGCAGACCCCGAGCTTGAGGAGGATGAGGACGAGGAAGAGGAGGCACCAGGTGACCAGCAGGACGAAAACGGCGAGGGCGAGCTCGACTTGGAGCTCCAGGCGTGGCGGTCAATGACGGCAAAATCGCGTGCTGCCTACTGCTCCAAAAGATCCGAGCTATTCGACGAAAATTTCAAGTTACGGCCCGATGCTGAGGCCATACGAAGGGAGTCAAGAGAGATGAACAACTTCAAGCAGTACCTCACGAACAACCAGGTGCTTTCCAAATCGCACAGTCTTTTGGAGATCGACGAGCCGTACCTTTTAGAGTACGACATAATGGGGGGAATACCGGGTCTTGCCTATGGTGGTCTTGACGGCGAGGCGGAGGAAAAAAGGGAGCAGAAGTTGGTGGATTTGTACCTTCAGCAGGCGGGAGGAGATGCGCGAGCGCTCAGTTCGGGCTTTGTATTGCCGAAGGACCTGGGACTCAATCGTGTATATCACGAAATCATTGGAAAGATCCAGGAGATCCGCAAGATCTGCTTCAAGATTTCGCTTATTCGGCAAATGCAGACACAGCAGTTTGTCCACCACACGCAGATGAAGCAGGCAGAGGTGGAGAAGATAGATGAAGTGGACGTGGATCCGGCTTCGAAGCTCTCAAACCATGAGCCATTCTCACGGGAGGTACAGTACGCGGTCCTTCGGCGAGCAGTCAGCAAGATTGCCATGCAAACGGGATTTGAAAGCACAGAGCCCTTCGCCATCAACTGTTTGACCCAGGTGGCCGAGCTTCATTTCAGCAACTTGGTTCGGACTCTCAAGACGCACTTGGAAACCAATTCCAGCAACAAGCTCACGATGAAGGAGGCGCTTCTTGCGACATTGTTGGAGAACGGGGTGCCCAAGGCGGACGATTTGTACACTTTTGTACAGGAGAGGATCATGAAGCAGCACGAGAAGCTTCAAGACCTCAAGGTGAAGCTCTCGAACTTTTTGAAGGAGCTTTTGCGTCCGGGTCTTGAGAACTTCAACGAGAAATCGTTTGACGACAACAGCGAGCAGTTCATGACTGGTGACTTTTCAAGCGATTTGGGTGATGATTTCTTTGGCTTCAAAGAGTTGGGATTGGATAAGGAGTTCAAGATGTTGAGCAGCTCTATTCCGATCTACTTGTTGCACTCGAGGCTCCACAACAACTACAGTGCCACGGGAAGTGTGAACAAAAAGAACAAGTACGAGGATCTCAAGCAGCTCAAAGACCCACGGTTGTATGCCTCGGATATCCCGCACCAGGTGGGTGTGTTGCAGCCATTTTTCCACCATTTGCTCGAGAAGAGCAAGGCATACTACGTGAAAAACCAGAAGAAGAAGGGCGAGAGCACCGAATTGCCGCCAAGTGACCAGTTACTTTTAGTAGAGGACGAGGAGTTGCCACAGAAACAGCGCAATATCAGACCCAGATTGCCGCCCACAGGTAAGATCGCATCGGTGAAGAAGAAACTCGTGGTGAACGCTTTCAGGCTTCCAGACGAGGAGGTTGTATGAGTGGGTTAGAGAAGCTGATGGGAAAGGTCAAATAAAGTAAAAGGAGCATATGAAGGGATATACTATAGTACTTAAGTAGCAGCATGTTCAATAGAGATCTCGTTGTGCTAGATGTAGCACCATCAGTCGCTGCTATGTGGGTGCCTCTAGGCGCAACCCAGGCGCGACAGAGCCCATGATCTTCCACGTGAGCCAATATTGGGCCAATATCTACACCAAGTAGCCCGTATCGCATCTCTTCCCGACGCCAACACATAGCTCTAATTTTCAGAGGAAATGTCCCTCTAAGACTCATCATGGCCGCCATATCTCCGCCCCACAGGCCCAAAACTGTCCCGCTAGCGACACTCTCCAGGGCAGAGTTGGCCCAACGCGATATCTTTGGACGCACCATACTCCATATACTCATCCTTGCCAACAGATACGACCTCTTGAAGCTGCTTTTCAAGAACCCTGAGTTCAAAAGCATTTTGGGCGCTACGGACTACGAAAGCGGGTGGAACTGCATGCATTATGTCATTTTCCACAAGCGACTACAGTGCCTTAAGGCGCTCATGGAGCACCTAAAGGCCGGCCCCAAGCAGCTCAACCCGGCACTCCTAGAACTTCTAAGGGCCAAGGATAGGAACCGCACAACTCCCCTACAGCTTTTGGATAACGACTACAAGGACTTGATGTGGTTGCCTGCCTATATCAACGAGAAGAACGAGTACCACGTGCGTGCCAGATACGACACGCCGTCTGTAAAGACACACACGTCGTCTCCAGGCGATGGCTCTGAGATTCCGGCGCAGGCTGAAGGAGCTGATGACCACTCGCCAGTACGAGCAGGCCAGGCTTCCGTGCGTGGGGCTCACGACTGGTGGCTCGATTCACGGGGTGGATCTGAGGTCATGGTCTTTGGCTCCAACCAGAACAACACCCTCGGCTTGGGTGACTCCAAAGATAGATCTGTACCCGTAAGAATACCCCACGAGGACTTTAGCAGTGGTTTAGACAGCTCTACCATCCAGGAGACGCTCTCCGCTCCGCGCTATAGGTGCTTGAAGATATCGAAATACCACTCCATGATTCTCACACAGTCACAGGAATTGTTTTCATGTGGAATCGGGTCTCGAGGGAGATTGGGACACGGAGTCGACAAGCTAAGCCCCTGCTTCCGCTACAGAAAGATAGAGTTTAGGGACGGTTCACAGATCGAGTGCTTTGACACTTCCAATAACCACACGGTGGCTCTCACCACCGATAACGAACTCTTTGGCTGGGGTCTCAACACTTTCAGTCAGCTTGGGTTCTCACTGTCACTGAGCACGGCGCCCGGAACCGCTTCGGCCAAGGGGTTTGTGGAAGTTTTTGAGGCTTCTCCACGACGTATTATGTCCACCGATATCAAAAAGAGCAATCAAAAGTTCCAGGGAGTGGTGGTATCCAAAATCCACTCGGTGGCTTATACGAGGAATGAGATCTACTCATGGGGTCTCTGTTTGGGTCAGATGGGCATTTCTGCGGACTCGCATTCCTTCCCGGGCGAGTACAGGGCCCAAGGGGTGAGCGCAAAGGGCTATATCCAGCAGACGCCAAAGCGTTTGGCGATGAGAGACCCCATAAAACTCGTCAACGTTTGCGAGACCTGTACTTGTGTGGTCACTACAGACAACGATATTCACATCTACTACCAGTACCACCACACTAAACTTCCCCGGATACCCTCCAAGTTCTCCACTAACGAACACTTTGATCTTTTTAAGCCTGCTACTCTTACAGAAGCAATCCAGATTAAGAAAGTGTGTATGAGAAACCACGAGCTTATAGTCTTTCTATTGCATAATGGAGACGCCGTGAGCATCAGCTTGAGCAGCCCGGAATTTGAAGAGTTTATGAGCTCAAAGGGACAGACCAAGCTCAAATTCTCCCAGGTGTGGAAGGCCCACAGCCACGACATGATTCTCATTGATATGGATATTTCTTCGGATGGTTCCTTGATCTTGTGCACCCGGAACGGCTCTGTTTTTGTCAAGAACACCCAAAGCAGGGCAATGCAGCGCAAAAACTCCATGTCGGAGGTCATCTTAAGTATTCCCATCAAGAACAAATTCAACATGTTGGATAATCTCAACAAAATTTCACGGGTGAGCTGTGACGACAATTTCACCTCTTTTGGTTTCATCAGGGACGATATAGACATGGTACCAGTGAATTTGAGCAAAAACACCTTTTTCCAGGACTTGCAGTCGATCCAGCCGCTTCACGAAGTTGATATTTACCGGAAACAGAACGAGCTTTTTTCTGCTGACGAGCAGGATCATTATGTCGCAGACTTTGTGTACTCACGCATGAAGAAACAGAAGAAGCGGTCATTGTTGGAGACCTTTGGTGGCCTCAAAATAGAAGCCCATGGTGAGGAGGAAGATGGGGCTACACTGGACGACGCACTATTGAAATTGAACGATGTGTTGCTTCGAGCACACTCGCATCGATTCAACTCGGCACTTTGCAAGCCGACGAGAGCTAAGGACACCTTTCAGGCCATTTCAGAAACCCTAAGACAGGAAATGATGTCTAAACTAAGGCTGGATAAAAAGGTTCTTCTCGAGAAGTTTTGTCCAATCGATTTACAGAAGGGATGTGACTGCTCCATACGACTCGAGCGGTACCCGCAGCACAGGTTTGGGTTCCATAAGTTCATTCTTGCAAGCAGATCAAAATTCTTTGCTAAGATCATGAATCCGGAGCATCCTGGCGAGTACTTCAAGCAGGAGGGCGTTGAAGGCCGATACGACCCGGAAACTAGCGAGCTCGTTTTCAGTTCGGATGTGCATCCCAAGTCGGTACTTGTGCTACTCTACTTCATCTATGTGAACGATGTGCTCAATGTGTGGGACGAAGGCGAAGAAAAGGCCGTTAAAAGTGATTTTGATAGATTGGTAGCTCTCTTTGGGCTTGCTGATGTATATGGAAACCTATCCAGTGGTCAGGTATATCTCACACGCATCAGAGAGACGCTAGACACAGAATCTGGCCAGGACGTCGAAGTCAAACTCTCCGACGGCGTGGCGAAGTGCCATTCGGCAATTCTACGGGCCCGGTCAGCCTTTTTTGAGACAATCCTTTCTGAGCGCTGGGATTCAGGAGTGAAGGTCATATCCTTGGAGCACGTAACCAAGTTCCAATTTGAAGTCATTCTCAGGCACTTATATGGCTACGACGACATATCTGTTTTCGATGAGTTTAAGAGCGAAATTGCATCTATTGCCGAAGTTGACGAGTTCATCAACGGATTACTTGAGCTAATTGACATTTCCGATGAGCTTCTCTTGTTTCAGCTCAAGAGCCTCTGCGAGGTGGCAATAAAAGACTACACAAATGTTAATAATGTCTTGATTTTGCTACAGCTTGCGGAAAGCTTGAGTGCTCAGAAGTTGTTTATGAACTGCTGCTGGTATATTTATAACAACTTAGAGGTACTTCTTTTGGACCCAGCGCTCAAGGATATTCCCATTGAGCTCCTTCGGAAGCTTGAGCGGCAGATTAAGTTCTTTGACCTCTGCAAGCTGACCGATTTTTCTGACGAGCAGGGTGGTTTCAGTGAGTCCATATTCACGAATTGGTTTGAGAGAAGTTCGACTTCCATGGTTTCTCGATTTTGCTCTGATTTGGGCGACTTCAACAACATTTTTGTGGCCTCTAAGAACGGATACGAGAGCTTTGAGCCCTTAATTGAGCTCAGAGAACCGAAAAGGAAGGACCGCAGGACTTACTCCAATGGAAGTGCCAACAGGAGCCCCAGTGTGTGCTCTCTTGCCAGCGGATCCCAGTCTGACCTTAGTTCCAGCATTCTCAGCTTTCGTAATGCTATGGACGGCAGGAAGGGATCAGCCAGCTCGGCGATTGAGGACGAGGAGGACTTTGAACCGGCTCTCTCAGGTCGGAGGAGACGGCTTTCCAAAATGGCTCCAGAGAAGGAAGCGACTATACCTCAGGCCAATGGCAGACGGTCAATATCTCTCAGTGAGAGTAAACCAGTTGAAGCCAGAAGTCCTATAAACGGACTCGGTAGTCAAAGCAACTGGGCGAAACCACCCTCTGTTGCGACCAAAGAGCAACCTGTCCTAGGCTTAGAACTGGACTCCAGAAAGGCCAAGGTGAAGGTGGTACTGGCACCTCGGTTATCCCAAAAGGAAAGGAAGAAGTTGGCGCTCAAGGTTGATAATAAAAGCAACGAGGAAATACCGAGCAATGGTGTTAGGTCGTCTCCCTGGGGCTCAAGCAGCAATCTAGTGCCCAATGCTACCGGAGTGGGCTCTAGCTCGAGCACTATGCCCACGGAAGGCCCTGGCTGGGGGAGCTTGGCCAAACTTCCGGTTCTTGGAAACGGCAGACAGAAGCTGAAAATTGCAAAATCTCCACCTTTCGTCGCCGCAGCGATGCTGGCGGAGCCCTCGTTATTGGAGATCATGACGGAGGAGGCCTTGAGAATCGAAGAGCTGAAGTTCAAGGAGTCCGAGCGCAAGTCGCTCCAGGAAATTCAGCAAGAGCAGGAGTTTGCCAGATGGTGGGAGCAGGAAACTGCCAAAGTGCAGCTGAGCATTGCCAATGGCAAAGGTACGGCCAAGAAGAACAGAAAGGGCCAGGTCAGAAGGTCGAATCAGCTTTGAACATTAATGTATATATATTTATTAGGTATAAACAGTCATACTTCTACGTCGTCTGGAAACCATCCATATTCTTCCAAATCCACCATTAGCCCCTCCAGAACAGCCACATTCTCCTCTCTGAGTCGCTGGGCTTGTCGCAACTGGCCATCCGTCTCGCGGGGGGAAATTTTGCCTGACGACAGCACCACTCTCCACCAGGGAATTGCCTTGCCCTCCAATGTCTCTTGAGGGGGCAACTCGCGGTTCAATGCTGCTACAATCATCGAAAGATTCTTCATAGAAGAACCCACTTGCCTAGAGTTCTGGGGCTTTCCAACAAGATACGCAATATGGCCCATGTTAGTAAAGAGTAAAGACTTAGAGATGGTACATACCGTAGGTAGTCACCTTTCCAAGGGGAATCTGCTCGGTCAAGGTATACACCGTAAGGTAGAAGCCCTTTGACTCATCAGAGATCTTCATTGGCCAGAGGTCTATGACTGGCGTTACCTGATGAGTTGAGACACTTGGCTCTATACAGGGGTATTTTCGCAGCGCCCCTCCTACACATTCTGTTATCCTTTAATTTATTCCATATCTTCATTTTCTTCCATTCACCTCTAACCTGCCTCTTCACTTGCATTGTCTCTTTATGCTCCCCGCTTTACCCTATGTACGCTTTTTACTGTCCGGGAGCGCTCAAGTACCTCCTGTCGACGCGATGAAGGGTACGTAAAAGGTCAAGAACTTCCTGATAGTACTCCTCTCTTTCAGCCTCACTGCAATTGGTAAAGAAAGTCTTATCTCTGGCGCCAATTTTCACGAGCCTGTCTCGATAGTCGGGTACTAGCACTGTTAAGCGCTGCGTGGGGCTAAGCCCTGCAAAGACATGCGCATGTCCACGGAAAAACTCCAATTTGTAGAGCAAGGTCTGGTGGAATGTCATGAGCAGCGACGTAATTTCAACAATCTCAGAATTGCTCCAGATTGCTTGCTGCTCGCGGATAAGCGTATTGGAGGAAGGCAATAACGTGAGAAATATGAGAAGGGTATCTTTCCAGAAAGAGCTGACCATGTCGCCAAAATAGAACCACCGGTCGTCCTTATTGTCGTCGTGGACCAAAACGTACTCGTACTCGCGTGTTCTTTCCACCGCGACTGTGATCACAACCTTAGTTATATCTCCGAAAACGCCACTAATGCCACTCACGATCCCATTCGTGAGTTTCACTAGGGAAACAACTTTCTGAATCGCACGTCCTTCCAAACCTCGTGCTCTTTCGTCCTGTAGCATATTGCGCTCTACCCATCCTGTAAAGCGATCGCCCGAGAAAAATACCACTCGAACTGTGCTGTAGAGCACCCACACTTTCAAAAGGTAGCTCCAGTTATTAAGCACCACTGAGTGCAACCCCAACACGTAAATGAAAAATGAATACCTCACAATCGTTCCAAACACTCTGTCGGCGTTCCGTTGAACTAAGCCCACCAAATGCTGAAATATTAGGGACTGGTAGTTTGCTCTGACCTGGGGAACTGGAATGTTCCTTGGAGCTGGGGGGACGACTTGGAGTGGTATAGCCGGCTGGGGCGCAGGTGGGGCTGGATTTATCACTGCATTCACTTGAAGCAAAGACTCCCATGGAACGGTCGGTGATGGTCTGACCCCCTGACTGGATCCCAGATCGGCAGAGTATTGAATTTCCGGTGGCTGAACAAATGAAGCTCCCGTAATTGGGTCCTTAAAAGCTGACTTGAGCGATGAGGAGCCAGCGGAATTTAACAAAACGTAGGGAAGATGTAGTCCATTGTCCACAATGATGCATTCATCGGAACTCAACAGCACAGAAGTAGTGGAACCCCCATTATCTGCCACCGAAAAGTCGTAAGTAACTTCAGTCTGCTCCAGTTGTCCTGAGAGTAAATCGTCTTCGTCAGTGTCTTCTGGGTGTAGCTCCCGGTCCACAAAGTAGGGGTGGCCTTCTGATTCAGGAATACTATTAATCCCATTGGCAGCAGGAGAGGAGTGTGAATGCACTGGGAAAGCCTCGGATTGTGTCTCTGTCTGCCGGGCAAGCTGGGGCGACTCCGATCCAACTATCGCCCCCGGTACCTGCTCTGACATTTCCTCTTCTGAACGTACAGTCTGCTCGATACTTCGCTCTGGCGTGGACTCCCTTTCCAGTATATGCTCCAGCTCTGGAATATGTGTCGGCTCGCAGTCCCCCGCATTGCCTGGCTCGTTTCTGCTTTCTAACTCCGGTGACTGAGGCTGTTCTTCCACAGCTACCTGTTGCCGCTGTATTGGCACCTTCTGAGCTGGTGCCAGCGACTCACCCCGAGGCTTAATTCTGAACCCATAATCCAAAATGAATGTATCGCCTGGCGAGTTTAATATCTCACTCATAGGAGCGCCCGTGTCCTCAAGTTCTGTGAGCTCATGGATCAAAATAAACGCTTCATTTGCTGCCAGGCCGGCCGTTGGATGTACAAAGCCCAAAGCTGTGCGCTTGACCGCGGCAAATGTGGCCAATCTATCGGTGGAAAACTCGTGCTTTATTCCCTCACGGGACCTTAGCTTGAAGACAACCGTATCCGAAGTCCACTCAATTGCGTATAACTTGGTAAGATGCTTTGGTGGTAAGTCTAAACCAAGAGCCAGCGATAGCTTATCGGTCCTATTCAAGAATTTGAAGTCGGGGGAGCTCACCACCTCGATACAGGCACGTTCGACGTCCGTCTGGATGGCACTTATAATCTTTTCCACTGTAGAGTCGAGTGATTCTCTTAGTATGAGGTCCCGACCCTTCCAGTGCACTGATATGTCAAAAAGTTCGGGTTCCGGGGTTCTGTTGGGGATGTTGCGGTTGTTGACCAAGGCCAAATCGACCACAATCTTCAAGCGGTCGGTCGAGGTCTCAGGCCCAAGCAATTGTTGAAAGGTTGAAGATCGCATCACCTGCTCACCATTAAGAAGGAGTTTGGAAAACATTGGCTTTATAAAGTAGTCCTTGGACTCCCGCCAGAGGTAGTCCTGAAGGTCTCCCCAGGTGTGCTCCAAGGTGAGATTGAGCTCAATTTTGTCGTGGAGATCTTCTGGTGGGAACAGAGGTGGCACATTAACGTACTCTATGGCAATTTTAACACGCACACCGCGCAGCAAGTCGTCCGGGGGCTCCATGGGTGTTGTGTAGGTCTATGATGGGGGCTAGCAAAGGATCACCAATCAGTGCCACCGGTGTGCGAAGTTGCAATCGGGCGCGGGTAGAGGGCGCAAAGGCTCTGACTACCGGAAGCTGAACACCAGAGCATTTCCTTTCCAGGTCCCTAGCGTAGTCATTATTACTTTTAGCTCCTCATCTACCCATCTTACGTAGTCTGGTACCATACTCTCATACTTTTGTATACCCTATTTACAGATAACTATATACTCTATTTCTTAATGGCATGGTATCTCTTACCCCTAATACCAAGCATATTGTGGTTGGCCTGGAAAGTTTCGGTAGGATTTATGTCCACTAAATCAAGCTTTGTCGAACCAAAAATGTTCTCACAAGGCTCCATCAACACGTCATATTCATCCGCAAGAGGATGGTTCTGGAGCCACTGGTATTCTCGGTTCAAGTCTTTGGCGTGGTAGCCGGTTATAAATACAGGACACTTGGATTCCAATAAACCTTTCAAGGCCTTGTCCCAGTAAATGGAATCAGCGGTGCTAAACCCAGGATGGAACAAGAAGAACGAGTCCAAGTATGGGTCAAAGGGGAAAAGGTCTCCCATGTCGTAGATCTCGTGGAAGTACAACGAATGGTAGTGCAACGAGAGCTGCTCGTCAAATCTCACAGAGATCGGTCTGCCGTTCGTGTTAGTGTTCCCAAACTGTCTTGTCTTGGGATCGAAGTAGCTCTCGGGGCCGATAAAATGAATTTCAAACTTGGTCGTGGGGAACAAGTACGCAAACTGCTTCCACACATACCCTGGTAACATGGACTCCATCTTGGCACCAACAACAAAGATTCTCATGGGTCTTTCTTTGAACACGGTGGAGGACTCAGAATTCTTGTTGTAATTTGGATACAAGGTGTATTTTAAGGCGGAGAGAGACTTGAGACCTTCCAAAGTCAAGGGGCCCTTAGGGATCATTTGGTAGGGCGTAAACTGGTGGAAAATCGACGCCATGGTTATTGGGTACGTCAATACTTTGGAGGCGGCAGCCAAATTGAACTCAGTGTTCATGGGACTGAAGTCACGAGTGTAAAAGAAAGCATCCCACGATGACAAATTGGGGATACAGTCTCTTTCCTGTTCACCGGGGAACACAAATTCGTCGAATTTTCTGCCTGAGCGCAAATCGTGCTCATAAAGGTTGACTTTCTTCAATAATTCATATGTTTTCTTCTTATGATACTCCTCGTCATCCTTCCATGCCTGTTCAGAGTGGTGGGTGGGGATCCCAGAATAGGGACAGACGTAATTGACCGATTTTCCGGTCACGGGACAAAGGGCCTTAGTTCTGATAAAAGCTGCTCTGGTCCGAAGATCTTCATAAGGCGATTCATCCCATGAGTAAAGCTTTCGGCTCTCGGATTTATTTTGTTCGCCATCGCTTAATGCAAGCAAGCTCAACGCCCCCTTGAGCAAAGAAAACTGCCTGGTAGAGACGAAGAGGCTCAGCGCACATGAGGTGGTGCACACCCGCATACCTGCCTGTGCTGCTACCAATAAAGACATTTTGGTAGCCGTAGAGGAAGCACTAAGTGAAGATCACCAAGCAATTTTGGTGTTGTTCGGTGAGATTTTCTCCAGTGGTGCGAGTTGTGTGTAGGAATACGAGCGATGATGGGAGCGATAGAGCCCGGGGCTCGGCATTCCCAGACACGATAAGCCTGTACCTACGAAAAGTAAAGCAGTATGGAGCTTCCTGGTTTCTACGTACTGCTGTAACTTTGTAAATTCCGAATTGGCTGTGCATTTGTTGTGTATTTATGTCTCTCTGGAGATCTCCTGCCAGTGCGCCCATTACGTCCCGCATCGCTCCCAGCCAGTGCGCGACACGTTGCCCTCCTCCTCTCCAACCCTGTTCCTATCGTGTAGCACTCTATGTTAAACTCCTTGGCCCCTCATTTCACCTCAAAGCGATTAGCACATAAAGAGTGTATTAGTACTCTATGGGCATATCCAGCTTGATGGAGGATCTTCCACCATAGCCTCTAGGATCACTTGGACGGTAAATTGAAGCTTCACAACTCGTCATGAATGTGGTCTGCTGGCTCACCATTTGTATCTTTTGTTTCCACTGCTTCTTTGATCGTTTCTCCATCTTGCTTGCCAGCCTTCTCAGTGGGTTGCTCGCCCTTTTCTTGTCCTTGTACCACCGATACTGTCTGGGTCTCCGGGGGAACGCTCAAAGTGACCACCACTGTCCGGGTCTCTGTGCGCACCTCGATGTCATCTGGCAGCTCTTGGCTTTCGTCTTGATGCTCAATGAAGAGCTCAAAATTCATGGCTCCGTTAGGTGCGCCGTAGCTGCCAACATCAACTGGCCGGCCCTCTTCGTCAATCATCGTTTCTGGGTCTACTAATTTGACGTCAAGGTGCCTGTTCTCGTCGCTGCCATCTCGCTCCATCCTCACTAAGGTTTCGAATCTTCCGCGGAAATCGTAAACTTCAAACCACAACACAAAGGAGTCGTCCCACAGAATCAACTTTTGCTGCTTTCCCTCCGGGACTGGAACGGGGGAGAGAAGCTTTCTGTCAATGGAGTTTCCAAAAGTGTAGCGGACCCGCTTTATAAACTCTTGGTGAGTGCCAAACTCGTCGTTGTACACGATCACGTGTCTCATGTTGAAGTAAGCGTTTGCAGACTCGCGAGGAACTTGTGACACGGCAAGGAAAAACCCGTTTCCAAAGGGCACGAGGGTGTAATCCGTTAGCGAGATTTTGTAGTTCCTGTCTATGGGGAAGATGTTTCTTGGAGCAAGCGAAACCGCGCTGGAAGAATCGAGGAAGGCCTGTACCGAAACTTCCTCAGAGCTTTCGCCTGCCTCTGGCCCAATTTCTTTGCATCCAATCTCCACAATCTCGTCGGCAACATTTTTTGGTTCAAACTCCTTCAATTGACAGAGCTTAGGAACGTTGATCACCATCTGATACTCACACGTCTTGATCTCGTGTACATCGATTATCCCTAAGCCGAAAGCGTTCTCGCACTTGTAGATGATATCAATGGAGCGGGGCTCCAAAGTCCAATCGCAGATCTCTCCGTCTGTCAAAGTGTGCTGAATGAATTTTTGGTTGTTGTGAGGGTTCTTCTGGTGTCCCAAGGCGAACGGGTTCACAGTCTCGTCGTTGATGATGAAATCTGCGGTCAGAAGCTGGCTTTTCGACTTCCATTTCGACTGGTTTTCAATCAACGGTGATTCAAAGTCGGCCCCGGGGAACCTGCCAAGCACGTAGACAAAATCCGGGAATTCAGGCTTGTGCTTTCCAGTCTTGATAAGGTATTCCATGTCCTGGTGGAACTGGATGACTTTGTCGCCAAAACAGAATCCAAAGGACCAATAGCCACCGTTGAGGTTATAGTGGAATAAACACTCTGTAAGAAGCATCGACAGAGCCACAATCAGCACCGCTTGCGCCAAAAGCTCCTCGTCTGTTCGCTCCGTGCCATTGCCTGGGGAGGCAACTGGCTCTATGGCCGATCTCAGAATGCCAGACCTAATTTGGTCAGGCTCGCTTACTGTAGGAACATAGCAGAGGAAACTTCTGGACTCCTGGCCCGCTCCTAGCACCTCGAAGTGGCCATCGTGGGCATCAACGTCAAGCGCTAGGTACCGCTCCAGGAGCTCAGTGGAGATGTGGGCGCCGTGGAATTTCACGGCAAATTTCGTGGGAGCTGGGGCAAGCTGCACTGCGCTGGCTGTGAGGAAAAGAGTGCCTAGTAGAAGGGCTAGCAACAGATGCCGTGCCATGTTGGGGCAATGGGTGGGCAATGGATAGATGGTGAGTGGGGAAGGGAACAACCTTTGTTCAAATGCAGGAAATGCCGATTTCAGAACACTGTGGGTGTTGAATCAGCACGTAACTTCGCTCGGCTCAATGTCAGCTCCGTGACTCGGCTGTGGTATCCGTCCTCTTGATAGTGGCAGCTGATCGTCACTGCCTGGCCTGCGATTAACTGGGTGCAGGAGCACCTCTCCAGGCCCTGAGCAGAACTCACCACTCCCCTTGCCCCTCCCAGCTACTCCATGCCCCATGAGTTCCTCTGATAGCAGTGAGAGCCTTGGCACGCCAAGAGATGCGCTCGTCGGCCTTACGACCCCTAATATCGCCCAGGGTGAGCGCAATGCCGTGTCTGGTCGTTCGTCGGATTCAGACGACGAGAAGTTCACAGACGCCCACGACACAGCCGACACAGGACTGAAAAATGCCCCACTCTCGGTATACGATATTTCGACCGACTTAGAGTCTAAATTGAAGGAAATAGACCAGCAGCTCAAAGACCAGGATCAAGAGATAAGCGACAGAATAGATAAGGTGCTCACAAAGTTGCAGGCCCTAGAGAAGAAAGCGCTGGCTTGACGGGCCGATCCAAGACCCCAAATAGGGCATTGTCCTCTTGCTGATGCTAGTTTCTGGAACCTTAGACTGTGTTCTGGGCATGTTGTCTAGCCACATTCTGGTGGGTCTTAACGACATTCATGTACTGCATATAAAATCTTCTTCTTGGTGTAGGATGTGCTCTAGTCTCTGTGTGCTCTTCTATCGCTTACTAGCTTCAGTATCCATGGGCAAAGAGCGAAAATCCAAGAACCAGCTCCGGCGGGAGCGAGCCAAACTCAAGAAGCTGACTGTGGAAACTCTCCCGCAGCTGCGGGCCCCCGAGCAGCCATCAGAGGCCCCTGAACCAACTGCCCTGCCCTCTGGCGACCAGCCCCAGGACCAACCCGAGGGCCGGACCGAGGACCAGTTTCAGAACTTAGAACCTGCGGCCCTGCCTCCAAATCTTGCAGAGGAAGACGAGCTCTTTTCTCAGTTCATGGAGGTGTTTCTGCGTTTTGAGCGCTCCGAGCCAGAGCCGCTGACACCAGAGCCCAAGGGTCAAGTCCAGCTGGAAACGCTGGACTCAGAGCTGGAAGAGTCTGACACTGAGACGGCACTCTCAACGCGACAGTTCAGGAAACACAATAAGGTGTCACTTGCGGACCTCAAGACAAGCACAGCGGTTCCCCAGGTTGTGGAGTGGTACGATGTGGATGCGAGGGACCCCTATCTTCTTGTGACAATAAAATCGCAGCACAACGTGGTTCCAGTTCCCTCGCACTGGATCAATAAGAGGGACTATCTTTCCGGGCGGAGAGGCGTGGAGAAACAGCAGTTTCAGCTTCCCAAGTTCATCCTTGACACAGGCATCCAGGAGATGAGAAACGTGACAGATGATCAAACGTTGAAGCAGCAGCAGCGGGAGAAAGTCCAGCCCAAAATGGGCAAGTTGGATATTGATTACCAACGACTACACGATGCATTCTTTAAGTTCCAGACCAAACCCCGGGTGTTTGGCTTTGGCGACGTTTATTATGAGGGCAGGGAGTCCACCGACGAGTACCTGGAGGATGCACTCCGTATAAAGCCTGGAGTGCTATCACGAGAGCTCCGCGTGGCGCTTGGGATGTCTGAGAAGGACATGTCTGCGCCTCCGCCGTGGATTCAGTTGATGAAGAAGATCGGCAAACCACCCTCCTACAAGAGCTTGTACATCCCGGGGGTAGACATGGAGTACTCTAACAGCGGGTACGCGGCTGAGAGGAGCGAGGGAAGAGGCGAGGGCAAAAAGGAGTTGGTGAGAGAATTGTGGGGCCAAATGGTCCACGAGGAGAGCTCGGAGGAAGACGAGGACGATGAAGAGGAGCCTCAAGAGTCAGACCATGACCAGCAAATTTCAGAAGACGGTTCCCAAGAGCCTAAGGAACTGTCTCCGGGTCCTGTCAAAGTAGAAATCGACGGCTACGGAGGACACTCAACCGTGGAGCGGGCTCCTAAAGCCGACAAGACCGGCACGTCGCGGCCGTTGTACCAGGTGCTCGAGGAAAAGAAAACAAAGGACGGTTCGCTCGTGGGCTTTGGCTACGAAATGAAGCCGGCACCAAAAGCGGAAGCCGGCGCCGAGGCTACAGCTCTGTCGGCTCCTACAAAGCGGAAACAAGCAGATCCCAGCGGCCAGAGCGCCAAGAAGTTCAAATTCTAGCTGAAGGGAGGCATTTGGAAATCGGTGATGGCATCAGAACCGTTGGAGAAGAAATTGGCAAAATAAGACTGGGGCTGGCTCTGCGACCCCAGCAGGTCAATGTCGGACATTGCTGCCAGTTGGACTGGCATAGGCTCGGTAGCATGAGAGTTGCTGTTGGACTCCAAAAGGTTCAAGTAGTTCAAGATATCGAGGTCAATCTCCTGGAAAAGCTCCTGGATGGAGTGCAGGTTCTCGGGACTGACACCGGAAGCAACGTTGGAGGATGTTGCGGTCGAAGCTGGACCTGAGGGTACTACTGTGGCTGAAGGGACCCCGGGCCCTGGGGCTGAGACTGGGATTGCTGGGCCTGTCACTGGCACTGTGGGACCTGTCACTGAAACTGTGGGTCCTGGCTGAGGACGTGTGGACGTGATTGTCGGGAGTGAGCCGTTGGTGTACAGGGGCCCTGCTGGCGGGTCCAGACGCTTGTCATTGCGGAGATCCAATTCATCGTGCGGCATTTCGAGCGTCTCGATCTCCTGGTGCTTGCTCCGGTCCATCAAATTGATCAAAAGGCTGCTGCGTGTGACTTTGACGGGCTGGTCGAGCTGTGTGGGCGAGGAGCTGTACTCGTTTGACACCTTGATCCACTTGCTTACCTTGGTGAGGATGTCCTTCATGGCGAGCCAGATGTCCAGGTTATATCGGCGATGGTTGTCGGTGATGATGGCCCAGATCTTCTCGAAATAAAACTCGGCGTTGATGCTGATTTTGCTGGTGTTTGGGTTTGTTCGGATCGCAGCCTGGGCCTTGGATAAGAGCTTGAGTCGGATGAGCTGGACAATGGCATGCATGGGACGATAATGCACAAAGGTCGGGTAATTGACCGTCTCCTTAAGATTGAGGTGGATGTACACGTTGAGAGTATTCTCACAAACAGTGATCAACTTAGTGATGAGGTTGATATATGTGATGTCGTCATAGCTGGAGCTGCCGAACGATGACCTTTTCTGTTCGTACTCCTCCAAGTGGACCGTGAGGAGCTTGTCATACATGGCAAGCAAGATCTGGTAGTACAACACCGAGAGTAAACTGGCCTCTTTGGGCTGGGAATCGCCCTTTTTGTCCATGAATCCGCTCTCGGTGAGCACCCGGTGGAGCTCCTGCTCGTAGTTCTCGGCAATGAAAAGCAACTTATCGAGCGGAAGACAGGTTGCGCTTGATACGGCCATGAAGGTGGAGGCAGTTTTCGAGCGAGCGGAGGAGGTTTTGAGATTGTCCACCCCGTCGATATTCATCACCTGGTAGATCTCCTGGCCCAAGCGGATCGCTCGCGAGCAGTAGATCAAGAACTTGTCTCCGCGGTTAGGTTGTGCGGCCTGGGCCAACTTTTGGGCGGCTATCTCGTGGTTGGTGGTCCACTGCACCACCTTGAACCGGTACAACGAGAGCCCCAACGAGCCGCAGTTGCAGTAGATGCTGAGAAACGTTCGCAAGTCGTTGCGCTCTTGTGAGTCGTCCTCGGTAGAGTCTGACGCCTTATAGCTGGCGTTGCAGTCACCCAAATCAATGCACAACGACACATCGAGTGCCAATAGCAAGTTCACCGAGTTCTTGAAGTGCCCCAACTTGTTGGGCGGGGGGCTCCACACGGATAGAATAATACAGATCTGGACCAACTGGATGGTGAAGCCGTCAGCTTGGATGTAGATGCGATGGGACAAGAAGCGCTCCAAATAATGAGAAAGTAGGCTCTGGAGCTTCTTGTTGTGTTCCTGTGACTTCAGATAACCGTTGTTGTGGATCATTGTCACCGAGATGCACGCCAAGAGAAGAAGGGGGTAGCTGTTGAGCAAGTACTCGAAGCTGCGCTGAGACTGTGGGAACGAAATTATTGGGTAGTAAGGAAGAATCTTTTGGATGAAGAACTCGTAACGGGCACGGGCCTCACCGATATCCAACAATTTGTAGGTGAAAATAAGCTCTTTGGCCACGTTTTGTGTGTACGGGATGGAGGGATAGCGGTCGTCCCTGGTGGCGCCCACCAAGTCGCTCACCCGCAGAAACGCCGACGACAAGCTCTGGCGGAGAAGATGAAGCAGCTGTAATTTCGAGTCCAAGGACCCTGCAGTGACGGCAGTTTCGTACTCGCCCAAGGTCTGGTGCACCGCCTCCGTGAGCGAGCGGAGCTTCTGTACGAGGTCGACGTCGGTGCCTTCTGTCGCCAGCAGATTGCCTTCGGATTTCTCCTCGCTGGGACCCTCCAGTTTCGGCCTTTTCAGCCCAGAATCCTCGCTTTTTATCTTGGACCGTTTCCTCCTGGCAAATTTGGCTGTTGGGTCCTCGTCAGGGGAGCACTCCACCCCTACTGCGAAGCACCGCTTGCACGATTTGTAGGTGGGATCGGCATATGAGCAGCGCATCTTGAGTCTATGGCATCGGGCACAAGCCCGGACCTGGCGCCATTTGGACTCGAACTCTTCGTCCTGGTTCTGCTCCTCTCGGATCGCAGCCTGGAACTTCCTCATGGCAATGGGGCAATGTGGTGATGGACTCGCTGGTTTCACTGAAATCTACTGGCTGCTGGTAATAAATACTTGCTGGAAGCAGCGTTATTTCGGTCTATTTGTTAAGTACTGAGTAAGTTTCCTCTGGGTGTGTACGGGGTAAGGCCCTTATCTCATCGGCGATCCCCGAACTCCCCCGTTCTGGCCGATACGCGCAGGGCTGGACCCTGCGAAGGTCTACAGGAATAAGACCAAGCACGCTGAGAGGACGGACTAATGGGTGCTCTGAACAGTTGGAACTCACTAGCTATTGATTGAAACACAGAGCAGAGTCTTTCACCCGGAGAAGGGCTTGGCCCCTCGGCGTCTTAGAGCAGACTGTCTCTGCGATGTGACAGTCGAGGCGACAACAGTCTCAGACCTCCGTCATTCCTTCTGATTACTTTGCAATAAGCTCTTTTTGATCTCGAGCTCTCATCTCCTCTTCCATTCCACCCGCTACACTATATCTTCTAATTGTATATGTACGAATACCAGCCGATGCCGGACGATCCTATGCTGCGATCTGACGATCGACACCAACCCAGTCCAAACTGAGTTATATGACAGAGCTGCTGAGCTCGATTACTGCAACACCTCCAAATTACTGCCGAACAGCTAGAAATTGATGTCGGGCTTGTCGTCGGTAATTTTGTCCACCTTGGCGCCAAAAGAGGCAATACACTTGGCCATGGTAGGCGACGATCTCGAGATCACGTCCGTGAAGTAGAAGTTGCTGATAGGGTTCAGCAACTGGGCACCAGCGGGTGCAAATCCGGCGTTGAGCTTAGACAACACCTCGGTTACACCAACGTTGGCAACATCGTTAGACACTGTCTCAATCACATCGTGTCTCACCAAGTGAGGCGCAATTTCACCCATTCTCGACCGCACAGCGTACAAGTCGTCATAGGGTAACTTCACATCCAAGTACTCAGATAACGCTCTGATGATCTTCCAATCCTCACGGGCCGATCCTGGAGCATTGGTGGCAGCTCTGGTCACCTGGGTTCTGCCCTCAGTGTTGACGTAAGTGGCAGATTTTTCGGTGTAGGCAGAACCAGGCAAGATCACGTCAGCAAAGGACGCGCCAAGGTCTCCATGGTGGCCCTGGTATATGACAAAAGCGTCCTTAGAAATGTCCTTGTTCTGTAACTCATCAGCCCCCAAAAGGTAGATGAATTTAGGCTTGGTCTGTTGAGTCTTTTCCGACAAAGTGGTGAAGCCAATGTCCAAGGCAGCAGCACGAGAAGCTTCTCTGTGCAACAAGTTGAATCCATTCCATTCGGGGGTGCTGAAGTTGGCATTCTTACTGGTGAAGTCAGCCACAATCTTGTAAATGGCCCTGGCATCTTCCAGCTCGGCAACACCAGATCCAATGATAATCAAAGGCTGCTTGGCCGCGGACAATTTCTTACCGTAAGCACCAGCAAGGGCCTTCTTCAACGCTGCGGCGTCGGCACCGAGGTGCTCATACTTGAAAGTCGAGTCGAATTCGGCTCCAACATGTCCGATTTCGAGCTCAGATCTCAACCACACCTTTCTGATTCTCGCATTTAACACAGCAGCCTCGTGTCTCGGGTTAGTGCCCACAAGCAAGATCTGGTCTGCGTCTTCAATGCCATCGATCGTTGAGTTGAAAATGTAATTGGATCTGATGTCGACACCGTGGGCCTCTACGGCCTGTTTCACGTCGGTAGTGACGTTTTCGGAGCCCAAACGGTTCGTTAATTCTTTCAAGAGAGTCATCGACTCGGCGTCGGCCAAGGCACCGGCAATGGCCTTGAATTCGTCGCCAGAAGGTCTGATTTTAGCGTAGGCGGCCGCAATGGTCGATAAGGCTTCGTCCCAGGTTCCCACCTCGAACTTGTCGCCGTTTCTGATCAAAGGAGTGGTCAAGCGCTGCGTCTTCAACCCGTCACACGCAAAACGCGATTTGTCTGAGATCCACTCCTCGTTGATCTCGTCGTTAAGACGAGGCAACACACGCATCACCTCGATACCACGGGCGTCCACGCGAATGTTGGAGCCCACAGCGTCCATCACATCGATGGTCTCGGTTCTCTTCAATTCCCAAGGTCTCGCTCTGAAAGCGTAGGGCTTCGAGGTCAAGGCTCCCACAGGACACAAGTCGATGATGTTTCCGGACATTTCCGAGTTGATGTTGCGTTCTATGTAGGTTCCAATCTGCATGTCATTACCACGGCCAGCAGTTCCCAACTCGGGAGCTCCGGCGACATCGTTCATGAAACGGACACATCTGGTACAGTGGATACATCTGTTCATCGAGGTCTTCACGAGAGGGCCAATAGCCTTGTTCTCCACCGCTCTCTTTCCCATCACTTCCTTGAATCTACCCCTGTCAGATCCGTATCTTTGCGACTGTTCCTGTAAGTCACACTCACCACCTTGGTCACAGACGGGACAGTCCAAGGGATGGTTCTCTAACAACATCTCCGTGACGCCTTCACGTGCCTTTGTAATTCTCTCGGATTTGGTGTTGACCACCATGCCGTTTTGCACGGGCATGGCACAAGAGGCGATCAATTTGGGCATTCTTTCAACGTCAACAAGACACATTCTGCAGTTTCCCGCAATCGCAAGCTTGTCGTGGAAACAGTAACGAGGAATGGTCACGCCGGCCTTGTCAGCGGCCTGAATGATGGAGGAGCCTGCCTCGATAGACACTTTTCTTCCATCAACGGTCACCTCCACCTCAGCTCTGGCAACAACTGACGAGGAAAAGTGACGGCCTATGCGGGCCAACGGTCTCAAGGCCCTGGCTGATAACATTTGTACGATTTTTCGGCAAGATTTTGGTGTATTTGGGCCTCAATGGGTGTTGTATCGGGAGCTAGTAGTACGCTCCTTCTTCTCAGCAAAACTTGGCTTCTGAACGTGAAAGGCCAAAAACTGGTGCTGTGAACTCCCTGAGGATGCTTCTATGGTGCCTGTCGAAGAAAATGTAGTGCCGAATCCTAAACAGTGCCAATGCTTACGCTGGGGAGGTTGGATTTCGGTTTGTATACAGCATTTTTCTCATAGTAATGCGAATGATCGCGCTGTGATTCGCTGAATTGGGGCCGGGTAATGGTTCCGCTCACGTCACGTGAATACCTTGAATGGTGAGCAGTGATTTGGGCACTTTTGGTAAGCAGCGTAAGCTGAGGAGTAGCAAGATGATTGGCCAGTAATGAGCTGGAGATGTGTGAAAATTGTCAGTCGGCTGTTTTGCGACAAACAGATTCCTATTTAGCGGCCGTTTCGCACCAGTCAATCGGCGCTAGCGGCTCTTAAGCCACGCTACTCAGTTGTTGGCCCGCTAGTCCTACACCTATCCTTCACGCTACACTTGGTCCTGATTCACTTTCACTTTTTTTGGTCATCTGACATAACTAGCATTATGATGAGACCCGGTACTATGTAATACCAGTATTTCTGTATCCACGATCTGTTATCTTCGGGTTCCTCCTCGTTGCTTGCAGCTTCTTCCTTTCGAATGGCTCTCTGAATGTGTGGAGGGCGCATTATGGGCGAGGGTCCGAGATTGGGCCGTCCTACTCTCACAAAGGGCCCCTTAGGGTCTCCACTAAGCAGAATCAGCACAATGGACCCTGAGTCCTTGTAGAGGACAAAATGAGGGCTGTTTTGGCCCGTGGTCTTGTAGTAGCCGAAACAACGGTGGCTGGGAAGGTCGTCGGTGCCAATGCAATACTCCGATTCTGGGGTGAGATGGGCTGTCTGAACAAAATCATCGTTTTCTATGTGCCCGAGCTCGATCCTGGACAGCTGGTCCAAGGAGCTGGCGTAGATGGCGAGACGAGCGAATGCCATAGACACGAGCCAGAGGAGAAGTGTCCATCTGGTGAGCATCGTGGCGCTGCAAATAAGGAGAATTGGGTAGTGATGAGTCTGCCGAAAGTGGATGTGAGTCTGGCTTGATTCTTAGAGCTGTGTCTGTTGTGCTGTATGGGCCCTGTGTCTCCGGTGCCTTGGGTATCTCCTGTCTTCTGGGCTTTCCCTGTGCCAATTTTCGCGCCAAAACCTGGCGAGCCCGCCGCTGTATCGTCAGGTCGACACCTCACACCCCACACCCATTCGATCACGTCACGGATCTGCCAGGCAATGCTCCCGATATGCCGAGCCCCGAGGCCTCATGTCCCATGCATTCCCCGACATTTCTGCCGACATCTGTCAGTAAACAGCGACTTGTTGAACCAAGTGACCACTCCCGACGTGTACCTCCAGCTCGCAAAGTTGGGGAACAAGGACGTGGCGTCCACTGTCTCCAAAGGGACGCTTTTCGAGCTTTTGACGAGAGAAAAGCTCACCCTGATGGTGTATTTTAAGGATCTAGTGCATTGTGGCGGGGCCGGTGATAAGGGCTTGGATCTCTATGGAAAGTGGGATTTGGGGCCCTTCTGGGACCAGTCACCGGTGAGACGCGACGGAGCAGCACTCAAAAAAGCCAAAAAATTGGAAGGCACGATGGTCAGGCCCTTGTTGCCATACACGAGGGAGTACCAGCAACATGTCGAGCCCAAAAAAGTGCCGAAGAAGAACGCAATTCTGCTCCGGAACGAAATTCACGTGTTGGTACAGTGCAAGGATACGCGGATGGCCATTGCTGGGAAGACGATCCGGGAATTGAGCGGAATCTACTTCCAGCACGTCACAAGTGCCCGGGATATGAAGCGCACAGTGATGGTATTATCGGCGTCAAGTGACCTCACCCCTAAGGGAAAGGTTGAATTCGACACTGCCACTGTGCCGTTGATATTTTGCAATATCTCGCCGCTCCGACTACAACAGGGGGACCCCTACGATATTCGCAACTGGCGTGGGGGCTCGCTCCAGCTTTTCCACGCCAACGCCTGTGCCAGATTGTTGCTTGATGGGTTAAATATGGATCACCAGGTGTTAGAGATTATACAGAGAGGTGACAAGGTGCTAGACTACAAGGAGCAAACTCAATGTACATAGATGGGTATTAGTGGTTCATGGGCTGGCGCTCACGATGGCGGTTCTGGTGATATAGCCAGTCAAGGTCACAGTGGTCATGGTGGCGGAGTCGTAAACAGTCGTGTAGTGTTTTCTGGTCACGGTTGTGGAGACCTTAACTTTCACAGGGACGGCGGTTTCTGTATCCGACGCTGCTGCAGTTTCGGTGTCTGCCTCTGTGGCAGGTCCTGTAGTTTCGGGAGTCAGACTGGCTTCGGCCAACGCAGTGGTGGAGGGAGAAGCAAGGGTTGGAGACGTCGTAGTCTCAGCTGGGCTTGTTTCTGCGGTCTCTACTGGGGTGGTGGCTTTAGCAGTTGTCTGGGTTGTAGTTTCGGCAGTGGACTGGGTGGTGGCCTTTGTCGTGGTCTGAGTGGTGGCTTTGGTAGTTGCCTGAGTGCTGGCCTTGGTGGTGGCCTGGGTGGTGGCTTTCGTAGTGGCCTTGGTAGTTGCCTGTGTAGTGGCCTGGGTGGTGGCCTTGGTAGTTGCCTGGGTAGTGGCCTGGGTGGTTGACTCGGCAGCCTTCACGCTGGTAGTATCGTCGGAATCACCGCCCAATAAACTCTTCATTTGCTCGGCATAGTTCTCACCATCATCGGTGTTGGCCCACGCCTGGGAGGCGTCCCAAAGCGAAATTCCACCAAAAGAAGAACTGTCTATGCCCGAAATGTAAGTGGCCACGGTACTCGCGCTTACATAGCCCGTAGAAGCGGCAGAAGAAGAAGCTGCCAAGCCCACGTAGAGTTTAATATCCTTGTTGGGGGAGGTATTGGCGGCGTAGTTGACCCAGGTGTCGAAATTGAACAGCGAGCCCAAGGCGCAGTAGTTATTGTAGAACTGGATAAAAGCAAAATCAATGGATACCTGGGAAAGAAGGTCGCCCACCGAAGCATCGGGGTAGGGACATTGTGGGGCGGCAGAAAGGTAGTAGGTCTTGGAGGAGTCCTGGCTGAACAAGGAGCGCAAGGCATTGCCAAGGGCCACAGTTCCCGTCTGCTGGGCATTCTCAAGGTCGAAATCGAACCCGTCCACCACTGCGTCGCCGAAAGGTCTCTCGGAGTCGGACCCACCTCCAAATTTGTTCCATAAGGTGGTGGCGAAAGTCTCGGCCTCGGAGTCCGAGGTAAAGCCATAATTTCCAGTCGCGCCGCCCATTGAAAGAAGCACAAGTTTGCCGTTGGCCTGGCACTTCTGGATGCTGGTGGCAATAGCATCACACTGGAGGAGCCCATCGCTGAAGGTATCGGTGCAGGCGTTGGCAAAGTTCAATTGTAGGGAGGGAAAGGATGAGAGGAAAGCGAGAAGGACAATGTCCACGGCATCTGAGTCACAGTAGTAGTCGAGACTCTGCTGAGAGCCAGCGGAGTTCTGGCCCCAGTAAACGGCCACATTGGAGCTCAGAGAGGCCAGAAATGCCCAAATTTGGGGTATAAAGAGAAGAGAGAGAAGTGTTCTTAGCATGGGGTATCACTAGTGAGGGTGGGGGTACCGAAGACTGAAAGGAGTGGCAGACTTGGTTGGTATGAAATTTGGGAGTAATGAAGGACTTGGCCTTAGTAAAGGAGTGAACTTAGGCTATGGGACTAGGGACTTTCAGGCAAGGTGTCGGGCCCTTCAACTTATATACATAAACGGCCCGGCTGCACCGTGTCTCACCAACTGCAACCGCATAATAGCTGCAAAATCATCACTATGTCACTCGCAACACGGTTTTTGCTGGCTATGAAACCTTTTGGGCGCATCGTGATCTGAAACAAGTAACTGACATGTCCTGATACAGTTCCTTTGCCCTGTTGAGACAGAAAGTTGCAAATTAGATCTCGATGATGCGCGCCGCATCCGAAAGAAGGCAAAACCAGCACATCGGCCCAGGCTAAGAACCGCGACCCACACAGAGAAGCTCTTGACAACGGTGGCAGGTGCTCAGCTGGACATTGTGGAGCAGGTTACAAGGGAGCTCCAGGGGTCAAAGGGAGCAACCGACTATTGAGGGCATTGTGGCCTTAGTGGGGTGCAGTTATTGAGGCTCCTGAATGGTGCGAAGGGCTCGCGAGCCAGCTGCGGGCCAAGGATAGAGGCTGGGCCGCAATCTTTCGCTTGTCCCAAAAAGGCCCGCAGCGGGCCGTTTCGGGTTGTTCTTGGCTCAATGAGTTAGTTGAGAACTATAGAGAGTGGAGGTGAGTGGGCTGACGGAAGGTAGATGAGAGCGAAGGGGCGAGCACAAGAGAGTGGGCCAATTGCCAGACGTAGGGAGCGTGGAGCGTCTTCATGGTTGGCAGGAAGTGAGAAGGGGTGCCTAGGCAGTAAGAAGGGGTGCCAGGGGGAGCGAAGGGGCCTTGGGATACGCGGAAGGGCCCTGAGACAGGGGAACTAGGGCGGATTCGCGTACTGCCTCGCAACGCGCGCCTATGCTGGGCATTATCCGCTCCAGCTTGCAACGGTGCTGGAACACACGCCGATCGCAGCATGGCACATTCCATGATCTGAAACATAACCTCCATGCGACCAGTCCCGTAGGTAACATCCATATACCGTGAACATGCGGACATAAGAAATATGGAGATACATTTGGCTTCGAAGAGAATATGCAGGGGAGGATTTGGGAAGGATGGAGAACACCAAAGCAAGAAGCGCTAGAATTAGAAGCTGGTTAAATGAAGAATGACAAACGAAGAGTGAGCAAAACAGAGAGTGAGCTGAATGAAGGGTAGCAGAATGAAGAATTAGCCAACAAAACACGCTAAACATAAAAGTATCGAGCGAACTAGAAAAAGCACTTAGCCAGATTACGATATTATTGGGAGACACGTAAATAGGTTGAACAGGGTCAATTGAACAAGAGATTGGGGAAGACAATGCCGCCGAGGTGAGCGTGTCTGGTCCGCTAACTGCTGGCGAAATATTCTACCTCAGTCAGCATTAACAGTCTGAGCTCCCACTGGAGCTACCGTCGGAGCTAACTCACATGGTATCTGCACCGGCCCATGTGACGGCTTAGAGTACCCGTAATTGTCTTCTCCATTACTAATGACGTAAATGTGGGTATTTTCCACCCCTATTTGTTGTGCGCGCTTCAACTGAACACTGGATAAGGGTGTAAAGGAGAGCGGCCTGGCTTACGAACATTGGAATGACTTCAAATGGCAAGTTTATAATCCCCTCATATTTCTATACACCATAATTCATCCCTTTCCCTGTTTGAGAATTTCCTAGGGTTTCCTTGAATCATTAACCCTTAATTCCCCTCCCTATTGTTACGCTCAACTTCGCCGAAATGATTTGGGGTTCTGCATGTGACTACCCAAAATGCTCGTATTTTCGGCGAAATTTCGCCGGTGCCCAGAACGGCTGCGTTCCACCAATAGGAGACCAATCTGGGCCCCACAATTGCCACAAATAGTGGCCTGAATAACTCCCAAAAAAATGTATATAAAGGGTGCCTGCGCCCAGGGCGTTTCGGGTCTTTTCCCTAAGTTAATTCCTCTATTTACTGATTTACCTCTACTATGTCTGCTTCTGTTCAATTCAACTCAGAGAAGGCCGTCAAGAAGGGCAACACCCTCTACACCAAATACACCTATGAGAATTCCATTGTTGAGACTCTGGACTCTGGTGCGTTCTCGGTGACCCCCACTTCCGTCGACTACCAATTCAAGGTCGACTTGGAAACCCCAAAGACCGGCTTGATGTTGGTTGGTTTGGGCGGTAACAACGGTACCACCTTGGTGGGCTCCATTCTTGCCAACAAGCACAACATTTCTTTTGAAAACAAGGAAGGGGTGGTGAAGCCTAACTACTACGGTTCTGTTACCCAGTCATCTACCCTCAAGTTGGGTGTGGACAAGACTGGCCAGGATGTGTACGCTCCTTTTAACTCAATTTTGCCATTTGTTAGCCCCAACGACTTAGTTGTCGGAGGCTGGGACATCAGCAGCGCCAACTTGGCCCAGGCCATGAAGAGGGCAAAGGTTTTGGACGTGACCTTGCAAAAGCAATTGTACCCCCACATCGAGGGTATCACCCCCTTGCCTTCCGTCTACTACCCTGATTTCATTGCTATCAACCAGAAGGAGCGTGCTGATAACGTTTCCAACTTGGAAAACGGTGAAGTGAGCACCAAGAACAAATGGGCCGACGTGGAGAAGGTCCGCAAGGATATCCGCGACTTCAAGGAGAAGAACAAGCTCGACAAGGTGATTGTTTTGTGGACTGCCAACACCGAGCGCTTCTCTGAGTTGATCCCAGGCATCAACGACACTGCAGACAACTTGTTGGCTGCCATCAAGAACAACCACGACGAGGTGTCCCCCTCTACTGTTTTCGCCGTGGCTTGTATCTTGGACAACATTCCTTACATCAACGGGTCCCCACAGAACACCTTCGTTCCGGGAGCTATTGAATTGGCCGAGAAGCACAAGAGTTTCATTGGTGGTGATGACTTTAAGTCTGGCCAGACTAAGATCAAGTCTGTTTTGGCCCAGTACTTGGTGGACGCCGGTATCAGGCCCATCTCTATCGCCTCTTACAACCATTTGGGTAACAATGACGGCTACAACTTGTCGTCTCCCAAGCAGTTCAGATCCAAGGAAATCTCAAAGCAATCTGTCGTTGACGACATCATCGAGAGTAACCAGATTCTCTACAACAAGGAGAAGGGTGACAAGATCGACCACTGTATTGTGATCAAGTACTTACCTGCTGTGGGCGACTCTAAGGTCGCCATGGACGAGTACTACTCGGAGTTGATGTTAGGAGGACACAACAAGATCTCCATCCACAATGTGTGTGAGGACTCCTTGTTAGCCACTCCTTTGATCATTGATTTGGTTGTTATGACTGAGTTCTTGTCTCGTGTGAGCTACAAGAAGACTGCTGATAGCGACGACCAGTACGAGAACTTCTACGCCGTGTTGACCTTGTTGAGTTACTGGTTGAAGGCTCCTTTGTCCAAGCCTGGCTTCAAGCCAATTAACGGTTTGAACAAGCAGAGATTGGCTGTGGAGAACTTGTTGCGTCTCTTGGTTGGATTGCCAGTGAACAACGACTTGAGATTTGAGGAGAGATTGGTTTAGAGCATAATATTAACGATACGTGAAGAAGTGTAGGATTAGGACCTGGAGAAGGGTCGTCTTTTTACGTAGTGTAAAACGAAACAGGCCAGCTATAATATGACGTGTTGATAGTTCATGCTCCATTTGCGTTAAAGGCTCCGGGTCCACAGACTTCTGCCCATCCAGCTCAGGTTTGGGTCACTACTGGCACTGCAGACTTGTGGTGAACAAAGAATGTGCCACCTGGGCTCTTTCAGCTCATCTCAGATCTTGGCTTCGATCTTTTAGATACTCTTCAGGTTGTTTTCAGATTCCTCAAATGTTCTTCTTTTCCTGTTACAATTTGGAAATCCTAGGCGAATTCTCTCGGTTCAATGCTCTCATCTCCGACCAATTCTTGTCCTCATCTCATTCCCGAGCCTCATCGCATCTGTTCATAGCCCCAGACGCTCCAGCCTCAGCGAACTGCAGCCTCGGCTCGGCACTCGGTCTGGGGGGGCATCAGCCCCATGCCTCAGCCCCACCGGCTGGTAGTTCCGCGCGACCTTAGCCGTGCTACCACATCCAGGGCATTTTCTCTAGCTGCCCGTAAGCTCCTGTCTTCCCCGTTCCATGTCCTCACGCATCGCGGCAGTTGTAGCGCTCTTGGCCTAGTCATTCGTCAACGGGCAAGCCCCTCAGTCACGTGGGCCCATTGCAACCCACCAACATGACTCTTCGTTCGCCAATCCAGGCACTTACTCGCTAATCTACATAATATCTCTGATATAGGGCAAGACCAGGTGCAAACAAGGCCCATGGCGAAGTGTATATCAAACGTCACCCGTAACGCTTCCTATTTGGGCAATTTCACCAAATGCGTTTTGGGTTCCCCTCGTTTCGCACTGCGATTTGTGTCACAATTTTGTTGGGTAACACCTAGCAAACGGAGCAGGCCTGCAGGCAATGTCATTAGGCTGCAATTGCAAGAACCAGCACCGGGTGCTAGAGGAACAGAGGGGGCTGAGAGGATCATCGTTAGAGCAAATGTCAAAATTGCGCGAGAGTAATTCCCGAGGGGACCAATGCTCGAGTTTGGTGTTGCTTTCGCCCTTTTCTCGGTGTTTCTGATTTTAAATCTCAGCCAACAATACCCTGTAGCCCTCACCAAGCACATGATCTCTACGATGGTCAAGCTCTCTACACGTTGCTGGCCGAAACGATGGCGGGCGGGGGAGACCACGTTGTGCGGTATCTATCTAGCAGCTTGCAGCAGCTTGGAGCGGAATGGTGCAGTCGTGGTGCCCATGATTGAAAATGGCTCAGAAACTCAAGGCCAAGGCACTCAGCCAACAGTGCCCCATTGATGGTGATGCACTGACCCATGATCTAATGCTACAGCCATCTATGCCCGAGCAAATAAGGCCCCGCCCCTGACACATGACGTTGGTATATCCCGATTCTTTTTCCTTCGTAACCTCTGGTATTTTATTTTTTCTTGGTCGCTTGTAGGCTGTGATCTCCTTGCACATTAGCATATTCTCCGCATAAGTTTCCGGGGGGCAAGGGATATATAGCATTGCGATCTCCTTCTCTTAATACATTTCTTGTATCATCATTAACTGCTGATTTGATTACAGTTGTCTGTTACTTGAGAACTCGTTGACCGGTCACTTACCTCCGTCAATTGATCGCAATTGTCTCTCTAAGTCCGTTGCCACCCTATCATTGCCGTGCTATCATTGCCACTCTTCCTGTGCCAGTCCACCCGCTCCCTCTAGCCGCAACTACGTTCTGCTATTGAGCTCCAATTACGGTTATTTTATAATCCCACTCACTTTCCTCTTACTCGAACGGGTTATTGTCAGTCTACCCCTCGGTGAAGGATTTGTACACAAGATCGCCATTTTTTTCCTTTAATTTTGGGTCGTATTTTGCTATTGTTACTGTTTTTGCTCGACCTAGAAACAGAGGACTATTACCACTTCAGGGCTAATTGAGTGCCATTTTCCTCCTTTCGATATAAATTAAAAGTCCATTCCCCGGAAACAACAGTGACTTTCTTTTGGAACCATCTTCATTTTTGTTTTTATCAGATCCTAAATTACAATGGCTCTTCTTACTGTTCCCGTCGGTGAAGCCGCCCCTGGTGAAACCGCCCCGAGAAGAAGGGTTGCTCAGAAGGACAAGGCTGTCGTCAGACCCCTTGACTCTTCTGCCTCCACCTTACCTGAATATCTTGAAGAATGTGTCAAGAGAAACGGTAAGCGCAAGGCCATGGCTTGGCGTGACTTGCTCGAGATCCACGTCGAGAAGAAGAACATTACCAAGGTGGTCAAGGGCAAGGAAGTTCAAGTTGAAAAGGAATGGCTCTTTTACGAGAACTCCAAATACAAGAACATCACCTACCCAGACTTGCTCGATTTGGTCAATGCTTACGGCAGAGGTCTTGTTGCTATCGGCTTGAAGCCTGCCCAGGAAGACAAACTCCACATTTTTGCCTCCACCTCGCACAAATGGATGCAGACCTACTTGGCCACCCAGAGCCAAAACATTCCCATAGTCACTGCCTACGACACCTTGGGAGAGTCTGGCTTGACGCACTCCTTGCTCCAGACCGACTCTAACGCTGTCTTTACCGACAACGCCTTGATCTCTCAACTTATTAACCCCTTGAAAAAGGCTAAGTCCATCAGGTTCATTATCCATGCTGACCCAATCGACCCTAACGACACCCGCTTGGGTGGAAAGTTGTACTCGGACGCCCAACAGGCCAAGGAGAAAATCTTGAAGTCCAACCCTGAAATCCAGTTCTTTTCGTTTGATGACGTTGTTGAATTGGGAAGAAAGAACACTGACATCCCCGCCCAGAAGCCTAAGCCCGAAGACTTGTCCTGTATCATGTACACTTCCGGTTCCACCGGGGACCCCAAGGGTGTTGTCATATCCCACGAGAACATTATTGCTGCAATTGGTGGTGTGTCTACTAATGCAGGTAGAGACTTGGTCAAGAACACCGACAGAGTCATTGCATTCTTACCTTTGGCCCATATTTTCGAATTGGTATTCGAGTTGGTTGGCTTCTGGTGGGGTGGATGTCTCGGTTATGCCAACGTCAAAACGTTGACAGATGTTTCCTGCCGTAACTGTAAGTCTGATTTGGCCGAGTTCAGACCCACCATCATGGTTGGTGTCGCAGCAGTGTGGGAGTCTGTCAGAAAGGGTGTTTTGGCCAAGGTTGCCAAGGTTCCTGGCTGGAAGCAGAAGTTGTTCTGGGCTGCCGTTAAGGCCAAGCAGTCCATGGCCAACTACAACCTCCCAGGTGGCGGTATTTTTGACATTGTTTTCAAAGAAGTGAAGTCCGCCACGGGTGGAGAATTGAGAGTTGTTTTGAACGGTGGTTCTCCCATTTCCAAGGATGCTCAAGTGTTCATTTCTACCTTGATTGCTCCCATGTTGGTTGGTTACGGTTTGACTGAGACCTGTGCCAATACCACAATCGTTGATCACAACCACTTTGAGTACGATATTGCTGGTACTTTGACCGGAGCCATCACCGCCAAGTTGGTCGACGTTGACGAAGCTGGTTACTTTGCCAAGAACAACCAAGGTGAAGTGTTGTTGAAGGGTAAATGTATCACCGAAGGATACTTCAAAAACGAGAAGGAAACAGCCGACAGTTTCACACACGATGGATGGTTCAGAACCGGTGACATTGGTGAATGGACCTCTAACGGTGCCTTGAAGATCATCGACCGTAGAAAGAACTTGGTCAAGACTTTGAACGGTGAGTACATTGCCTTGGAGAAGTTGGAGTCCATCTACAGATCCAACCCGACCGTGTTGAACTTGTGTGTGTACGCGGACCAAAACAGAGTCAAGCCTGTTGCAATTGTGTTGCCTAACGAGGCGCACTTGAAGAGCTTCTTGGTCAAGGAAGGTATCTACCTGCAGTCTGAGGTCGATTCTAAGGAGTTGTCTCAGTTATGTCACGATGACAGAGTTTCCACAGCTGTCTTGAAGAGTTTGTTGCATACCGGTAAGTCTCAGGGCTTGAAGGGTATCGAGATGTTGCAAAACATTGTTTTGTCCGATGAGGAATGGACCCCACAAAACGGGTTTGTTACTTCGGCTCAGAAATTGCAGAGAAAAAAGATTTTGGGTGCAAACAAGGAAAGAGTCGAGGAAGCCTACAACAACTCTTAGGGTGTTTTCTTGGTTAGTTTATTAGGCTGTCATAATTATACATTGTTTATAATGCTTGTATTCTATCTCTATTCAGCCACCATAAACTCCCCTGAAACATTGTCTGATCTGGCTGGTAGACATGTTGTCGTGGAGACACAACTGGAGCAAGATTCTGCACTTCTGTGGGTTAAGGTAGCCACCAGCAATGTTAGAATTGAAGGGCTGCTGCTCTCCAGAGCTAGAGCTTTTGTAGCTGGCGGGGAGCGATCCTCTGGGAACCATGCCGTCCATGGACCTCTTAGAATACACCACAGGAATATCGTCAGATTCGAGCAAATTTCCAATGAAGTCAAAGGTGGTCGACGCTAAGGATCCCGCTCCCATAGTGGCAAAAACAAGCCCTTTTGCACCCAATTCACGCACCGTTAATTCGATCATTTTGTTGTTGAGGCCCTGGTGTGCAAAGATTATTGGTACCTCAGGTAACTCAACCGGCCCAGGATGTGCTTGAAGGTTGAAATAAGTGATTCCGAGGGGCTTCACAGGTGGGAAGTAGTAGTGGATCTCGTTGTTAACGAAATGCCCAATATCTCCATGGTTCGATGACTTGAAAGTATCCAAAGAATTAGCGTTGGATTTGGTGATATGGAAACCTGAGCCGATTCTGTCGTTGAGGGCAATCAAAATACCCCTTCCCTTGGACGTTTTATCTGCAGCAATGGAAATTGCCTGGTACAAGTTCATGGGACCGTCAGAAGAAATGGCAGTGGAGGGCCTCATGGAACCACACATCACGATAGGCTTGTTGGTTATCACTGTAAGCTGCAAGAAGAATGCTGTCTCCTCCATAGTGTCGGTACCGTGGGTGACGACAAACCCGTCATAGTGGTGCAAGTCCTCCACTATTTTCTGCTCTAAAAGAAGAAGCTCTTTGGTACCAATTTCCTTCGAATCAACGTTCATTACCTGTTCATATTCCAAGTTACATGTGGTTGAGAGGTCCGGGATGGAATTGATGAGGTCCTCAATTGTCAAATCAACTTTGTACCCTGCCGTCTGATGGGCAGAGGATCCTTTGGATGCAATAGTTCCGCCAGTTCCAAGAACTTTTATTGTGGGTAAGGTGTCCGCCGCCGGCGTACCTACTGAGCCGGTATCGGAGTGAGCGGTGCTAGCGATGGAGTTGGACCGGTATCTGATCTTAAACAACGGGCGGTCGATATGGAAACTGTCCACATCGATATCATATTCTGAGCCGTTGTCTGAGTGTGCCATCGCTTTAAAAATGCAATTTTTCCTCTTTCTGTGGCCTGTGGAAAGTTTTTTATAAAAGTATGGGGGGAAACACGGCTTTTGGTGAAGAGTTCCTGTATCTAGAGCTCACTATGGCTTGTGGCAACTGAAGAGGAGAAAAGCCTTAGAGGCTCAGCTCTGACCAACCAGTCAACAACACACCATGGGCTTCTTTTCGAAACCAGAGACGCCGGATCTTCCGCCGAAGAGATCTAAGAGAGAGGAATGCTGGGGAGCAAGAGATAAATTCTTTGAGTGTCTAACTGCCAACAACATCGACAACTCGTTGGATGTCAAGGTCAAAGACACGGTAGAAGCCCAGTGCGGTGCTTTGAGATCCGATTTCAAAAATAAATGTGTTGCCAGCTGGTTCCAGTACTTCCAAGAGAAGAGATATAACGATCTTACTCGCCAGAAGTACATCGAGAAGCTCGAATCGGAGGGAGTTAAGCCTTTGCCTTTCACGCTTAGCAAATGAGATTGTATATAGTCTGTAAATATTACCTGGAATTGGCATGTAGAGATGTTTTTTAGCTTCCTCTGCCACATTTATACCTACATCTTTCCATTTCCTGTGAGTACTATTAAGAAGCGGAAATGATAACTGGCTCGTTTGCCACCACGGGCGAGACCTCACAGTCAAAAGGGTCAAGAATGCTGCCCCACTCGTAAATGCCTTTCTGCACCACCGTAAAGCTGATGTCAAAAGCCTTGGACTCACCACTGCTAATGGTGCCAATATTTCTCTGTGCAATTCCGTGAATCAATATGCGTCTGTCGATAGAGATCTGGTTTTTGAATGCAATCGGACCGGGTGCCACGTTGGCAGGCACAGGAACGCTCCTGAGAACTCCGTGGATGTCCTTTGGTGAGTTGTTGAAGATTTCGGTGCGGAGAGTGTAAAATTCCTCGGTTTTTAAGCGGTACTGAGACTCTTCCCTCTTCACCACTTGTTTGGTCTTATTGGCCTCAATAAATATGCTGTTGACCACATCCACTTGTGACTTCAAAAGCACCCTGGCCATTCTGTTGTTCAAACGTATAGTTCGAAAGTCTATTACCCCAGCCCTGCTGGTACCTCTGAAGAGTTCTCTAGAACGCCACAGTCCCCGGAGCGACTCGAGAACCCTGTACCGCAACCAGAATAACTGTCGCATGTTCAGATCTTCCTCCTCTGTTATTGAGTAGTTTTTGATGAACTGCTTGTTCATTAACGAGGGAATTCGTTTGGAAAAGTCCATGTCATCTTTTAATATCCGCTTAACAGGTAAGAACACCCGCGCCGATTTGCCTGCTTGAATGGACTCCTCAAGGCTAAAGTTACTCTCCTTGTACTTGATATCCACCCAGAGTGTTTCGGACCAGGCATTCTTCACGTCTATCATCATAACGCCGTAGTTACTCACTTTGTCCTCTTTTTGAATTGACTCAAACACCTCGAGAAGCCTCGATATTGTCTGACTTTGGGGTTTCTTTTTGGAATCGCTGCCTAGATATCCATCAGTGAAAAGCTTCCACGCGACCTCTTGAAGTGGTAAAATATCACACCCCACCACCTCTATTGATGGGACAATCGTGAGATTAAGGGGGACATGTACGTACTTCACAAACAGCTTCAGATCGTCTTGATCTTTATTGGAATATTCCAAGATCATCTTCAGCTCCCTCATGCCCTTTTTTCCTGTGATTTCGTACTCAATTGTGAGGTCAGCCTGAGGTAGGATCTTCTTGTACTTATCAAAGATTTCTTCCTTGTTCAAGATCCGAAAGGGCTTGAATTTGAGAAGGTACCACTCGAGCTCATATACCTCTGACGCAAGCATGGAGCCTGTGTTAGAAAGCCTTGAGTTCAACGGCTCGATGGTAGAGTCCCAAAAGGAAAACGAAAGGTAGTTTATCTCTTCGTTGGACTGGTTAGTAAGCTGGATGGAGAAGTGGTACTTCTCGCCCTCGAGAAGCATCAACCAGCCGTTATGGATCAGAATGCTAGTGAGTGAGAGTGTCGGTTGTTGTCTGATCACCGAAAGGCTGACTTTCTTTGATTCTGTGCGGATGTTGTTCTCCTCCAAGTTGCGAACAAGCTGCGAAAGGGTACCATTGCTCGAAGGGGCTGTGGCCCGGTGTTTGATTCTCTCAAGCGCAGGTGGTGCCTCGCTATCAACAATTTTGAAAAGCTGGGTGGCACAATTGGAAATTGAGATTTTTAGAGCAACAACATTGAGCTCTCCGGTATTGAGCGGCTTGAAGGAAACTAAAAATTGCCGTGATGAAGTAGGGCCTATAAATAAATGGCTGCTACCGGTGCTCATGGATGTCACCTGACTAAGGGCAGTTGTGGGCCTGCTTTTCTGCTGTAAAGAGCCTGCCGGCGGTCTCGGAAACGTCCTGCTACTCTTTCCAAGAGATGCGGTGGAACCTCCTCCCACTGCTACCAAAGACACGGGGCGTAACAAGTTCCTCAAGGTTTGTACTTCAACGCTTCCTTCAGTGACGATTTCTATGTCGTTGATTTCAATTTCAAATGCAAATGGGTTTTGTAACAGTACCTTCAACTGGCACACGTCGTCTTGGATCAAGATTTTGTCGCGGTCGAATTCCGTAGAGGATTTGTCTTTCGAATAGGGGTCGAAAACAAACTGCTTGCCGCCCTCAACTTTGGTTTGGCTTGATTTCATGTACTGTGCAAATGGAATTAAGTCATCTTTCGTTCTAGAACTAACAAAGGACACATTGCGCACCAAGTAGGGGTCCCAGTAGGGGCTCGGTACAACTAAGCTGTTCCTTCGTGAGTGGCGCACTATGGAGTCAAACCTCTCCTTGGTGTACACTTGGTCCTCTTCAGTGAGACAATGAACATACCTCGTGAGCAAGAGCGAGCAAATGCCGATTGCACTGTAATAATCCCCTGTGTTTTCCGATATGCGGAGACAGATTTTGAGTAGCGGAAGCTGGAGCGAGGCCCAGTTGGTCCTGGCCTGGATGTTGGAGCAGTCGGCAACGCTTTCAGGCTCGTTATTGATCCCATATGCTTCAAAAAGCGTCTCGAATATGCTAATGGTGCCAAATGTGTGGTCTGCCTCCTCGTAGATAGTTGGAACATCTTTTTCTCCAAAAGTCGATAGGATAGCAACCAAAAGGATACGGAGTATGAAAGCACGCTTTCTCTCCAACAGCAAGTCGGCATAAATGTTTGCCAACGTGCAGTAAACTTTGCATTGCTGGAATATGTTCATATCAACCAATTGGAGCGAAAATACCTTGTCTATCTCTTTCATTATTTCGGTCTTCGAGAAGGATCTGGAGTCGTCTACTGTTCTGTTCTTCTGTGGCACCGGAGAAGAGGTAACAATGCTCTCAAGAACAGAGTGGTCACACTCTCCTGCTGTATAGACGCTCACCATAAATTTAGTGAATCTGAGGAGCGTATCCACATAGACAATATCAGGCACCATATTCTCGTAATCGTTGGAGCTGTACTGGAAGTTCTGCGTTATCTTTTCCGAAATCACCCTAAGTAATTCTGGAAGAGAAAAGCTTTCGGGACTGTTTGCCTGGTTGGAAGTTGGAAAATGAAATGTGACAAAGCTGCTATTGGAGTTTCGAGGTGAATACAACGAGTTTCGAGGGTTACTCTGGGATGATTTCTGACTCTGGCTCATCTTGAACTCGGACGAAAGCCTATGGGTACTGGAGTCTATGCTGGGGGTTGTTTTGGATGCCGAGAGTTTGCTTTTGGGGATCTGTAAGATCGAATGTAGAACAAAAGTTGGGAGCTGGTAGGGCAAATCAAGGTATTGGTGGAGGATTACGCTGATGGCAATGCCCTCGAGAGCGCTGCCTAACCAAAGATAGTCATCGCATCTTTTCAACTGGACACTAGCTTCTGTGAAGTAGTTCAAGGCATCGGTGTACTTGCCTGCCAAAAGGAAGAAATTACCCATGAGCTTCGACTGGCGGCCGTTCTGGCGCTGTTGGATCTTGGATTTATCAGCTAGTATTGAACTGGTGCCGTTAGGGCCTCCAGAAACACTGGCGCTCACCCCAAACGAAACCTTGAACGAAGAGCTGGAGGAGAGTCTCTTCTGGGCTTTTGCTATTGTCTTAGGAAGCATCTGGCTGCTGTTATTGATCAGGACTGGTGATCGGAGGGTTATATTACTGTAGGAAGATGCGTAACTGTCCAAAGCGCTGAGAAAGTTGGCTGCAACGCCGCACATGATCGTCTGAATGCTGTTGGGCCCCGTATGGTAGAAGGTGTGCTTCACCGAGTGGTCGCTGGAAGGACACACCTTTTCGATGTTGGAGGTTTCAAAATATATGCTGTTGTGTACTATGGAGCTCGGGTATCGCTTTTGGAGACGCAAATTGGGCGGGGAGGACTCGTTCAATAATAGGGAGGAGCTAGTGCCGTTCTGAGTGTCGTCCTGAGCTGGCGGTGTTGTTACATGGCCATTGGCTCCGCCTAATGCGGAGGGGGGATCATGAACAGCATCCTGATCAAATTTCCCTATTCCTAGGACCACGAACACTTTTCTGTACGGCTCAAAGTCGTGTAGGAAGAGAGTCTCGGAATCTGGAGGTTCAGTGGTGAACTCGAATCGTATACGGCCACTGGGGAAGGTTTGGGAATTGAAAAATGTAAGGTGTGGCAGAGGTGATACGTCCAATAATCTCACCTCGGAGCCATTAGGCCTTAATTCTCTCAAATATGCTTGGAAATGGATTTTGGAGCAGCCTCCTAGCGGTACCACAAGCACCTTTACTATCGAAGGTGCCGTCAAACTGTAGGAGTCGGCCATCTTCAAGACCCGTGGTATTCTCAAGAGTGATTCTGGTGTCAGACCAGTCCAAAATCCTTGGCTCTCCCTTCAGAATCCGCCAGTCAATGGCCCGTGATCCCAGCCCTGCTGTTGATCTCCATAGTGTGTAGCGTGCCGTGCACGACTTTTTTGAGGTTGACAATCGAGCGGCAAATCTGAGGCACTCTACGCTTCAACAGGAGCCAGACGGTGTGAATTACTGAAGAAGTCAAGTTTCTTTCGGTGAGGATCTACTTAACTTGACCCTTTGACTTTATTTCTGTTCCAGTTTGCACGATGGCCGGCTTGAGTTTTGATAATTACCAGAGGAACCTGTACTTGTCCTCCAAGGGCTACGGTACCCCTACTGCCACTTCCACTGGTACCACCATTGTGGGATGCAAATTCAACGGTGGTGTTGTTGTATGTACTTTAAACAATTGGGCAGATTAGGCCCCTGATCTTTCCGATCCACCTACTAACCCTTCAGATAGCAGCAGATACCAGAGCCACGTCTGGACCCATAGTGGCGGACAAAAACTGCGAAAAATTGCACAGATTAGCCCCCAAGATCTGGTGTGCTGGAGCCGGTACTGCAGCGGATACAGAGATGGTGACCCAGCTCATTGCTTCCAACTTGGAGTTGCACAGCTTAGCGCAGAACAGCGAGCCCCGCGTGATCACTGCGTTGACCCAATTAAAGCAGCATTTGTTCAAATACCAAGGCCACATAGGAGCCTACTTAATTGTGGCGGGCACCGACCCCACGGGGGCGCATTTGTTGTCAGTGCAGGCTCACGGTTCCACGGACATTGGTCAGTACCAGTCTTTGGGATCTGGTTCGTTGGCGGCGATGGCAGTGCTAGAGACCCACTGGGTGCCAGACATGACCAAGGAGCAAGCCATGAAGCTTTGTGCCGATGCCATTGAGCTGGGAATCTGGAACGACTTGGGTTCTGGTTCCAACGTCGATCTCTGCGTCATGGAGGTGGGCAAAGATGCCGAGTTATACAGGAACTACTTGACTCCAAATGTTAGATCGGAGAAGACCAGATCCTACAAGTTCGCCAGAGGCACTACTGGAGTGTTGAGAGAAAGTGTCCGCAACATCTTGGACATTGAGGAGAGCGTTATCACCTTCGCCACGCCTGATGCAATGGAGGTAGATGCGTGAGAAAGGGAAATAAACAAAAAGCAAATGCTGAATGTAGTGCTCTGATATCAAGCGAAGTCTGCCATGGTTACGCCACAATTTTGCTATCATTGAAGGAGTGTGCCCTAGCATTAACCACGATTGTTCATCATAGTACCATTCTAGAAGATTCCACATGCAGTACTATCGGTCCACGACATATATGGTCTAGCTTCACCAATCTTCAGCAACTAAATTTGGCGTAATAAAGCAAAAAAATGGTAGTGAACAACCCCAACAATTGGCACTGGGTCGACAAGAACTGCATTGACTGGACCAAGAACTACTTCAATGAGAAATTGAACGGTCTTTCGGTGACACAGGACGATAAACTGGTGAAGGTCAAGTCGGTTTCATCGATTGAGGGAGACGTGGAGGTTTCCCAGCGCAAGGGTAAAGTTATTTCTCTTTTCGACTTGAAAATCACTCTTGATTTGGCGGGTTATGCCGTCAGTGAGCAAAAGGAAGAGGGCCCATTCAAAGGGTCTATTGTCATCCCAGAACTCGCGTACGACACCACCAGCGACGAGTTGCAGTTTGACGTTAGCATCTACAATGAAGACTCGACCAATGAGGGCATGAGAGCCATCATCAAAGCCAAGTTGTTGCCCAAATTGAGACAAATTTTGCTGCAATTCGGGCCTGATTTGATTGAGACCAACAGCGCAGACATTCAGATCTCAAGCGACAAGGTCAGCTCCACATTGACCAAAGAGAATCAGACGCGCAGAGAGACTTCTGGGACTAAGAGTGGCACTACTGCCAGCACAGGTGCCGGTTCTGGCTCATCTGTGTCCCCCAAGCCAGCCGCTTCTGCCCCTTCGGCGGCGTCTCTGTCAACGCCAAAATACAACACCTCGACCCTCCATCTCGAGCCCACTTTCAACACCACTGCGGAACAGTTGTACATAACCCTTCTTGATGCCGCGCGTCTTGGTGCCTGGACCAGATCGCCTCCCCAGATCGAGGCTTTCCCACCTTCTGAAGGGTCCACTTTCAAGTTGTTTGGCGGCTCTGTCAGTGGAAAAATCTTGAAGTTGGTCCCCAACGAGGAGATCTCGCAGCTTTGGAGATTGGAAGACTGGAAACAGGGTCATTATGCCCAGCTAGACATCAAGTTGGTGCAAGGAGCAGGGGAGACGAAGATGGTGGTGAAGTGGTCTGGCATTCCTGTTGGAGAGGAGGAGAGAGTCCGTGACAACTTCGAGAGCTACTACATCAGATCGATCAAGATCACCTTTGGTTTCGGGGCGGTGTTGTAGGAAGAAGATTAATAGAAATGAGCAGAAAGAAATTGTAGAGAACGGGAAATAGATCGCAATGCAAACAACGAAAGACAGAGACCAAATTGGCAGCGACGAAAATGGCAGGGACGGCGTGAGATGGCTCGAGCCTGCCAAGAGTTCCAGCAGCTGACAAAGCCTGGGATCTGAGTAAGCGCAGATGCCCCCAAACATGCAAACGGCAGGAAAAGCGGCATTTTTATAACAAGAGCTGAATATCCGGACGTCTAAGCTGCGGATACTTCTACATTGTGTCACTTGCTGCTGCCCTTGCCCTCCTTTGTCCTGGGGCAACGAGCGCTGATCTTCATGCTCCGGAAATTTTAGCCCGATCCAGCAACTGATAGGCGCACCGACTATAAATTCAGGCTGATGCCGCCGTTTCGCTTGCTGAACATCTACCCATTCTACTACCAATTTTCTAGCTATGTCTGATACTACTGGAAAAGTGAGTTATTTTGCTTTATGGGGCCCCGAATGGGGAGCCTCGACCCTCTTGGCTTTTTGCTGGCCAATTTGGCCCTCTGAGTGCTGAGCAGTGGCCATCAACGATCCGAGCCATTTTCCCTTAGTTGCTCTAAAACACAATTCGCCCCTGATTTTTGCTAATGGTGCATACTAACGCCAGACTATTACCTGCAAAGCAGCTGTCGCCTGGGAGGCAGGAAAACCTCTCGTCATCGAGGACATTGAGGTGCTCCCTCCCAGAGCACACGAGGTGCGCATCAAGATCCTCCACACGGGGGTCTGCCATACCGACGCCTACACCTTGAGCGGTGTGGACCCAGAGGGAGCCTTCCCCGTCATTCTCGGTCACGAAGGTGCCGGTATCGTGGAGTCTGTGGGAGAGGGTGTGACCAGTGTCAAGGTGGGTGACAGTGTCGTGGCCCTCTACACCCCAGAGTGCAAGGAGTGCAAGTTCTGCAAATCTGGCAAGACCAATTTGTGTGGAAAGATCAGAGCAACTCAGGGTAAAGGTGTTATGCCCGATGGAACCTCCAGATTCAAGTGCAAGGGCAAGGACTTGTTGCATTTCATGGGATGCTCCACCTTCTCGCAGTACACCGTCGTTGCGGATATTTCCGTGGTGGCAGTGAACCCTAAGGCTAAGCCCGATAGAACCTGTCTCTTGGGCTGTGGTATCACTACCGGCTATGGAGCTGCCACCGTCACAGCCAATGTCCAGGAGGGTGACAACGTTGCTGTGTTCGGTGCTGGGTGTGTGGGCTTGTCCGTTGTGCAAGGAGCGGTGGAAAGAAAGGCAGCCAAGATCATTGTGGTTGACATCAACGACAAAAAGAAGGAATGGGCCGCCAAGTTTGGTGCCACTGACTTTGTAAACCCCACCACTTTGCCAAAGGGTACCACTATCGTGGACAAGTTGATCGAGATGACCGATGGTGGCTGTGACTACACCTTCGATTGCACTGGTAATGTCGATGTTATGAGAAACGCATTGGAGGCGTGCCACAAGGGTTGGGGTACCTCGGTCATCATCGGTGTTGCTGCTGCCGGCAAGGAAATCTCCACCAGACCTTTCCAGTTGGTGACCGGAAGAGTGTGGAAGGGTGCAGCTTTTGGTGGTGTAAAGGGCAGATCGCAATTGCCTGGTATTGTTGAAGACTATATGTCAGGAAAATTGAAGGTAGACGATTTCATTACTCACAGACATCCTTTGAAGGACATCAACACTGCCTTCGATGACATGCACGCTGGAGACTGTATCAGAGCAGTTATTGACTTATAAAGACTAGTCCCGGTGCGGATGAAGCTTTAGTTAGTGCCGGAAGAAAATGTTAGGTTTTTATATTGTACGTAGGTTAGGGATTTGGCCAGAGGTACCGTAGCGGTTAGGGTTGCTTGGGCTAGAGTTACTGTGGAGGTTAATGGTGTGTGGAGGTTAAGGGTGTGTGAAGGTTAATTACGTTGGAGAGGATGTGGGAGAAGGTCAAATCGAATTGGGCTAGCTCCCATAGTGAATTGCAATCATTGATAGTTTTAGGGATGTCTAAAGTTTCGCATCATACCTCTAAGGACCCTTGATCTCCCCTGTTAACCGCTTCTACTGCTCATTTTCAAAGGCCCCAATCCAGAAGCGCGCAATTACCTGGAGCGCCTACTACTGCCCTCAACAACTTAACAAACATCAATTTCAAAGATAATATACAGCAGCTCTTATTGACAAGCTCCCAGATCTCTTCAAACTGGTCCCGGTACTGGACCGATCCACCTGCACACAGTCAAAAGAGTGCCGCCGCGAATCGGAAGAACACGGCCTCTACTCCGTGAAGTCCGAAGGCATCAATTCCGAGCGGTGCTCTAAGCTCAGTTGCAGGAAAGCAACTGCTCGCTGAACGGTGTCCGAGAACGGCACACCGGATATCCCGTAAAATGCGCTAATTACCCTCATCCCAGCATCTGTTCACGTTACCCGTTGCAGACTTTTATCGATGCCCGTTGAGTCCGTAGCAGTCGGCACTCATTTGAGGAAGACATCCACACACCCACGCTGTGCGAGGGGGCTCTCGGAACCGAGCGCTCCTTCCAGCGCCGATGATTGGCCGAAATCAATAAATTTCAGTTTTCCGGTATATAGACCCGATGTCAAGGAACATCTTGGTGCTATCAATGTGAGAGCTTTTTGTATTAGCGCCATGCTCGGCTCCTTGAGCACCATTTTGTATCAAGAGAAGAAACGTTTTTTCTCCCTCTTTTTCTTTTATTTTTTTGTTTCTCCTTAGCTACTCCCTTGATAATGTTTAGACAATTAACTAAATCTGCTATCCAAGCACCCAGATTCACCAGATCCTACGCCGTCGCAGGTCAATTTACCGGTAAGAAGGGGCCTAATGGTAAATACACCGTCACCTTGATTGAAGGTGATGGTATCGGAGTGGAAATTTCTCAGGCGGTCAAGGAAATTTACGCTGCTGCCAACGTCCCAATTGATTGGGAACCTGTTGATGTCACGCCCTTATTAATCAACGGAAAGACAACTTTGCCTCAGCCTGCCATCGATTCCGTTAAGAAGAACTTGGTTGCCTTAAAGGGTCCTTTGGCTACCCCTGTGGGCAAAGGTCACACCTCCATGAACTTGACCTTGAGAAGAACCTTCGATTTATTTGCTAACGTTCGTCCTTGTAAATCAATTGTTGGTTACGACACCCCTTACGAAAACGTTGACACCGTTTTGATCAGAGAGAACACCGAAGGTGAATACTCTGGGATTGAGCACACCATTGTCCCTGGTGTGGTTCAGTCTATCAAATTGATCACCAGACCTGCATCCGAAAAAGTCATCAGATACGGTTTTGAATACGCTAGATCTATCGGAAAGCCTCACATATTGGTTGTTCACAAGGACACCATCATGAAGTTATCTGATGGTTTGTTTGTTCAAACTGCTAAGGAGGTTGCCAAGGAATACCCTGACGTCTCTTTAGATTTCGAGTTGTTGGACAACACTTCTTTGAGATTGCCTTCTGACCCTTCGGACTACAAGAACGTCGTTATGGTTATGCCTAACTTGTACGGTGATATCATGTCTGATTTGTCTTCCGGTTTGATTGGTGGTCTTGGATTGACCCCCTCCGGTAACATGGGTAACAAAGTCTCCATTTTCGAGGCTGTTCACGGTTCTGCTCCCGACATTGCCGGGAAAGGCTTAGCCAACCCCACTGCTTTGCTTTTGTCTTCTTGTATGATGTTGAGACACATGTCTTTGAACGCCGATGCTGACAAGATTGAGGCTGCCGTGTTGAAGACCATTGCTTCTGGCCCAGAGAATAGAACTGGTGACTTGAAGGGTAAGGCTACCACTAAGCACTTCACCCAACAGGTGATCGCTAATTTATAAGTAGAGTAACAACTTATCCATAACTAGTCCTGATGTCTACGTAGCAATCTGGCGGTTCTGTCTATTTATGCGTTTCCATATGCTATGTGCTCTTCTTGGCAGGTTCATCTACCACGACTTTGGCAGGTTTCTCGGTCTTTTCGGCTAACTCCAACCCGCTCAAACCTCTTTCAAGAGACAATTCATCGAGAATCATCCCCGTTCCCTTAACGATGGCCAAGTGCTCCACTTCGTGGACACGGGCCTCGTACTCCTCCAAAGTTTCCTCTTTTTTCAACTCAAGTTCCCACACAAGAATGGGCTCGCCCCTGTCCACTTCTGCTATCACTCTATGTATCATCACGCCTCCTTTGGTGATTTCTCCGTCCTGTCCTGCTTTCCAGGCTCTATCTATGGCGTGAATGCCATCGAAGGCACCAGGCAATGCCGGGTGAAGATTAATTATCGTGATACCAGCCTTCTCAAGAGGTGTGAGGATCGTGGGTGAAAGAATGAGCATCCAGCCGGCACATACTATGAGATCGGGCTTCTTGTAGTCGGCAAGCTTCTCGCCGCTTATGTCGCCATAGATCAAGAGATTTGCTAGATCTGCATTGAACTTCTCTCTTCTCTTTGAACGTTCCTCTTTCTGCTCCTTGGTGGTGCCTTTGTAGTAATCTTTCAAAACATGTGTTTTGGTGGCAATGTTGGCCTTCTCAGCTCTCTTTAATCCGTAGGCTGACGTGCTCGATGAGATCACCTGCGTGATGGTTCCTTTGAGTTCTCCCTTTTTTTCTGCATCTATGAGTGCCTGAAGATTCGAACCCGAGCCCGATATGAGCACAGTGATGGTGAGGGTCATATGGAGATCTTTTACAATATGGAGGGGTACCTTGAAGCGGTTAAAGAGGTGGGTAATTAGCGTGAGTGACTCGGACCTTGTTGCAGAATTGGTGTTCTGAAATGAACTGCGGGCTCAGAATTACCGAGATAGTAACGGCCGCATTTGCAGCCGATCTCTTCAGAGCAGCGGTATCGAAGCCTGGACTAAGGCTCTGTTCCTGGAATCTGGGTGCTGTGTAATAGACTTTCTGAAATAGTCGGCTTATGCAATTAGGGCCGGAATGTGATTCCATGCAACCTGGAGTTCATTTGGCTATCAGGCAGATACTCGAGAACGCAGAGCTCTCAGTACACACATAGGCCCGGGTTACTTGTATCAGTTTGAATTAAGTTCAGCAATTAGCAATTTAAGTCTAGACCGGTAAGGAAGCTACAAAGGTACTTTAGATTATAGATCTATTCACACTGAAGTCATTTTTCATTCATCTACATAGTTTCATTCGTCTACATAATTTCATTCATTGTATATAGTTTTACTTCTGTATTTTACAAGAAAGAGCAATTATTAGCAGCAACACTTCGTCATTGATTTTTGGTTCAAATTTCCATTTTATATTAATGACCTCCTCATCAATATAGCTCTACATGTCAATCTTTAGCATACCCAAACATACCATACATCATCACTATTGATTACCCCAACATACAGATCAAGAGCCATCACGTGAGCTAATAGTAATTTTTCACCTCCGTTATCACGTGGTCAAGTTCAAGAGATAAGGCCCCACTGTACGTCCAAATTGTAGAGCTACGTAGTGAGGAGGAAATGCAATAGCCATCCAATACTAAGTGCAGCTACCGAGCCGATGAACCAGTTGGCGCATCGCTAACCGCTCCGCTTTTGATCTGGTCATGTCTTTCGTAATCTCTAGCCAGCATCAAATCCCAGGCTTGAGAGATCAGCCTGCTCCGGGTAACGCGTAAATGAGAGGCCGGACTTCAAATTACCCGCGATTTAATATAGCACAAAATTATTTAGGGAAAAAATTTTCTCTGTGAGGCTCCCATCGCTGTAGCTCCTACCATTCCCCTCGTGTCGCTGGGACTCCTGTAAAGTTTTTTGTTCAATCCTTTCTCTGCTCCTTTTGTTTTTTGGTTTGGTCCAACAAAAGTTCAAACAAATTCAAAATGGGTATGTACCGATATATTTAGGAGGCCAGTGTCTTTGGAGCTCATTACCTATGCCTAGTACCACCAGTGGCAATCTAATCGCTTAGTTATTGGCCAGGGGGCTTCTTCTTGTCTGTGCAAATTTTGCCCCTGCCTATCAATTGCCCTGGAACGCCACCATCGGTGTCATGGGATATTGTGCTTCCAATTATCACGAGGGTCTCCACACACTGAAGGCAATGAGCAACGCCAGTTCTTGTCCCTTTACTACCCTTGCTCCCCTGAACTCCCACTAACATTTAGTCGCTTTTACAATTGAACAAATCCGTGATTTGATGGACAAGGTTACGAATGTTCGTAACATGTCCGTCATTGCTCACGTCGATCACGGTAAGTCTACCTTGACTGACTCGTTGGTCCAGAGAGCTGGTATTATTTCTGCCGCCAAGGCCGGTGAAGCTAGATTCACTGATACCAGAAAGGACGAACAGGAAAGAGGTATTACCATTAAGTCCACTGCCATTTCCTTGTACGCCTCCATGACTGACGATGACTGTAAGGAAATCCAGCAGAAGACTGTGGGTAACTCTTTCTTGATTAACTTGATTGACTCCCCAGGTCACGTTGACTTCTCCTCTGAAGTCACCGCTGCTTTGCGTGTTACCGACGGTGCCTTGGTCGTTGTTGACTGTGTTGAAGGTGTGTGTGTCCAGACCGAAACCGTCTTGCGTCAAGCTTTGGGTGAAAGAATCAAGCCTGTCGTTATCATTAACAAGGTTGACAGAGCCTTGTTGGAATTGCAGGTTTCCAAGGAAGATTTGTACCAGTCTTTCTCCAGAACTGTTGAATCCGTTAACGTCATCATCTCCACCTACGTTGACCCAAGTATTGGTGACTGTCAAGTCTACCCTGACAAGGGAACTGTTGCTTTCGGTTCCGGTTTGCACGGTTGGGCTTTCACCGTCAGACAATTCGCCAACAGATACTCTAAGAAGTTCGGTGTTGACAGATTGAAGATGATGGAGAGATTGTGGGGTGACTCTTACTTCAACCCTAAGACCAAGAAGTGGACCAACAAGGACAAGGACGCTGATGGAAAGACCTTGGAAAGAGCTTTCAACATGTTCGTTTTGAACCCTATCTTCACCTTGTTCTCTTCTATCATGAACTTCAAGAAGGATGAAATCCCAACTTTGTTGGAAAAGTTGGAAATCAACTTGAAGGCCGAAGAAAAGGAATTGGAAGGTAAGGCTTTGTTGAAAATTGTCATGAAGAAGTTCTTGCCAGCTGCTGACGCTTTATTGGAAATGATTGTCTTGCACTTGCCATCTCCTGTCACTGCCCAGGCTTACAGAGCTGAGACCTTGTACGAAGGTCCTGCTGACGATGCTTCCTGCATTGCCATCAAGAACTGTGACCCTAAGGCCGACTTGATGTTGTACGTCTCCAAGATGGTGCCAACCTCCGATAAGGGTAGATTCTACGCTTTCGGTCGTGTTTTCGCCGGTACCGTCAGATCTGGTCAGAAGGTTAGAATCCAAGGTCCTAACTACGTTCCAGGTAAGAAGGACGACTTGTTCCTCAAGTCCATCCAGAGAACTGTTTTGATGATGGGAAGATTCGTTGAACAGATCGATGACTGTCCTGCTGGTAACATTGTTGGTTTGGTTGGTGTTGACCAGTTCTTGTTGAAGTCTGGTACCATCACCACCAGCGAGGCTTCTCACAACATGAAGGTCATGAAGTTCTCTGTCTCTCCAGTTGTTGAGGTTTCCGTTGAAGTCAAGAACGCCAACGACTTACCTAAATTGGTTGAAGGTTTGAAGAGATTGTCCAAGTCTGACCCTTGTGTCTTGACCTACATGTCCGAATCTGGTGAGCACATTGTTGCTGGTACCGGTGAATTGCACTTGGAAATCTGTTTGTCTGATTTGCAGAACGACCACGCCGGTGTCCCATTGAAGATTTCTCCTCCTGTCGTTTCTTACAGAGAGACTGTTGAGGCTGAATCCTCCATGGTTGCCTTGTCTAAGTCGCCAAACAAGCATAACAGAATCTACGTCAAGGCTCAGCCTATTGACGAAGAAGTTTCTTTGGCCATTGAGAGTGGTAAGGTTAACCCAAGAGACGATTTCAAGGCCAGAGCCAGAATCTTGGCCGATGAGTACGGTTGGGATGTCACTGACGCCAGAAAGATCTGGTGTTTCGGTCCTGATGGTAGCGGTCCTAACTTGGTTGTTGACCAGACCAAGGCCGTTCAGTACTTGACTGAAATCAAGGATTCCGTTGTCGCTGCTTTCCAGTGGGCTACTAAGGAAGGTCCTCTCTTCGGTGAGAAGGTTAGATCCGTCAGAGTTAACATCTTGGATGTTACCTTGCACGCTGATGCTATCCACAGAGGTGGTGGTCAGATCATCCCTACCATGAGAAGAGTCACTTACGCTTCCATGTTGTTGGCTCAGCCCGCCATTCAGGAACCTGTTTTCTTGGTTGAAATTCAATGTCCTGAGAACGCCATTGGTGGTATCTACTCTGTTCTTAACAAGAAGAGAGGTCAAGTTATCTCTGAAGAACAGAGACCAGGTACCCCATTGTTCACCGTCAAGGCCTACTTGCCAGTTAACGAATCCTTCGGTTTCACTGGTGACTTGAGACAGGCTACTGGTGGTCAGGCTTTCCCTCAAATGATCTTCGATCACTGGACCAACTTGAGCGGTGATGTCACTGACCCATCCTCCAAGCCTGGTGCCATTGCCAAGGAAAAGAGAGAACGCCAAGGTTTGAAGCCTGAAGTTCCAGGTTACGAAGAATACTATGACAAGTTATAAGCTTGATAGTCAAAGATGATCTGTTTATAGTTCTAATAATATTTGGATTTGCTGACTTGGCTTGGTTCACATGATTCTTTAAGGAATATATGCTACTGTTCTGAGATGTAGAGGAGGATGAAGCAAGAGGAGGGGTTGAAACGATAAAATGAAGAGAAGAATGCCAATAGAATTCTATCTACAATGAGGCAGCCGACTGCTAGTGTCATCATTCTGACTATTGCTTCAGCGGTGTTTTAACCCTTCCAGGCCGCCGGCAGGCCACGGCGTTTGAGACAGTCATTATGCCACATCGTCGCTGTCATCTCTTGACTATCGCAGCTGAAAAATTCAGCTTAGAAGTTCCTCTTTTGGATGAAAGTTTTTCTTCATTATCCGGACTCGATAGCATCTCGATAGTCAAATTTTCAGCGTTTTCTGCCAATCGTTCACCGCTAGAGCCAATTTCCAGGGTCTTAGCGATGCGCCGGAGTCGATGTGCGCGCATTGTGTTTCCCAAAGAAGAAGGACATACCTCGTGGAAAGCATTGCCCAATTAGGTCAGATAAGCCGTGTTATCTGGCTGCCAATGCACCCTATATAAGGATCAGATAGCCCCCACTAATGATCCTCTCGACAACTGCGAACTAAAACCCGAGAATTCATCATGGAAAGATTACAGCAAATTGCGTTGCAAACCACCTCTGCGGTTGCCCCTCCACCCAGGCCCTCTCACCCATTGGATCCGCTCAGTGCCCAGGAGATCCAGCTGGTCAGCAATGTGGTCAAGGCCCACTACAAGGGCCTGGACATCGTTTTCAATACCATCACCCTCAGGGAACCCATAAAGAAGGCATACTACAACTGGAAGGAACAGGGTGGCCCCTTGCCCCCACGTTTGGCGTACTTCGTTATCATCAAGGATGGATTTAATGGGCTCCACGAGGGAGTGGTTGATATTCCCTCCCTCAGCCTTGTCGAATTGAAGGAGACAGACTCAGCGCAGCCCATTTTGACCGCCGCTGATCTTCAGGACACTGAGGATATCGTGAGAAACGATCCTGCTGTTATTGAGCAGTGTGTGCTCTCTGGTGTTCCGAGGGACGACATGCACAACATCTACTGTGACGCATGGACTATTGGCTACGACGCAAGGTGGGGGGCCTCCAAGAGACTCCAGCAGGCATTGATGTACTGGAAATCGGACGAAGATGACTCGCACTACTCCCATCCTTTGGATTTCTGCCCCATCGTCGACATGAACGCCAAGAAGGTGATCTACATCGATATTCCCAACAGAAGAAGAAAGGTTTCAAAGCACAAGCACTCCAGTTTTCATCCTGTGCACATCAAGGAGAAATTTGGCACTCCTGAGAACCCCTCGGGCTACAGAACCGACGCCACTCCTTACAATGTGAGCCAGCCAGAGGGCGTGTCGTTCACCATGGACGGCCACGTCATGAGCTGGTCCAACTTCAAGTTCCACATCGGCTTCAACTACCGTGAAGGAATAGTTTTGAGTGACATCACTTACAATGACCACGGAAAGGTCAGACCCATGTTTCATCGTGTCTCTTTGTCGGAAATGATTGTCCCTTACGGGTGTCCTGAGTTTCCTCACCAGAGGAAGCACGCATTGGACATTGGAGAATACGGAGCCGGAAACTGTACCAATCCTTTATCCTTGGGCTGTGACTGCAAGGGAGTGATCCACTACCTCGATGCGCATCTCACTAGCAAGGACGGCCTGCCAGTGACAGTCAAGAACGCGGTATGCATCCATGAGGAGGATGATGGCTTGTTGTTTAAACACTCGGACTTCAGAGACGATTTCCAAACCACCGTGGCCACCAGAGGCAAGAAATTGATCATCTCCCAGATCTTTACCGCCGCAAACTACGAGTATTGCTTGTACTGGATGTTCAGACAAGATGGTACCTTGAAATTGGAGGTGAGATTGACTGGTATCTTGAACACTTACGTCTGCGATAAGGATGAGAGCCCAGGGGTGTGGGGAACTCAAGTATACCCCCAGGTGAATGCCCACAACCACCAGCACTTGTTTTCGTTGAGAATCCACCCCAGAATTGACGGTGACAACAACTCTGCAGCCACCAGCGACGGCAAAGCTTCTCCTTTCCCCACCGGTGCCCCTGAGAATATCTATGGAAACGGTTTCTTTGCGGAAAGAACAGTTTTCAAGACCGTCAAGGACTCCTTGACCAATGCCAACGCTTCGACTGCCAGAACCTGGGACATTTTCAACCCTAGTTCCATTAACAAATACTCAGGAAAGCCTGCGTCGTACAAGTTGGTGTCGACATTCTGCTCGCCTCTTTGGGCCAAGGAGGGCTCTTTGGTACGCAAGAGAGCACCATGGGCCGAGTATCACACAGAGGTGGTTCCCTACAAGGACGAGGGCAGCGGCTACGGCAGATTATATCCTTCGGGAGACCACGTTTGTCAGTGGGGAGGTGACGGTATGATTGGGATGAGAGACTGGATTGGAAGCGGAGAAGATAAGGTGGAAAACACCGACATTTTGTTTTTCCACACCTTTGGTATCACCCACTTCCCAGCTCCCGAGGACTTCCCTGTGATGCCTACAGAGATCTTTGACCTCATGTTGAGACCAAGACACTTTTTCACTGAGAACCCATGTCTTGATGTCAAGCCTTCTTTTGCCAGAACGACCAAGGAAGTTAGGACGAACGCGAAGGGTGTTGATACCTGCAGCTTGAATGTTGACAAGACCTCAAGACTTGCATTCAGCAATACGCTGTCTGGGTGTTGCAAAAGATAATTAATATGTTGTTCAACGGGTGTAGAGCGAGTAGATAAGAAGATTTTGTGAACTGAAGCTGTTGGGTTGGGGCCGGGAGCCGAACCTGCACCCAGCAGCCATTATCTGAGAGCAAGTTGCGATGAGCTTGAGCATATCTACGACCACTCAGCACCATGAAGTATATCATAGAACATATGGAGGAGGGGTTCTCGGAGTGGGTGATTTTGGAATACTCGCAAATCATTAGAGAAATTGGGAAGAATAACTTGATCCTCACGTCTTTGCCGGCTGCAACCACCGAGAAAGACATCCCCCAGAGCCTTTTAGACCTCGGGCTCCAATGGACAACCAAGGAGTGTGTCGAGATAGAAAATGGCTTGGATACCTCGAAAGTATGTTTGCTAGACCCAGCTGCCAAGACCGACTTGGTTCCCGCAGATAAGGCTCAGTTCGACTACTTTGTGTTTGGGGGAATCTTGGGCTCGCACCCGAGAATCGATAGAACGGGCATACTAAGGGAAAAATATGGATTTGCTGGAAGAAGATTAGGAAAGTTGCAAATGACCACTGACACTGCTATCAGAACAACACAGCAGATCATTGAAAAGCAAAAAAAGTTTGAAGACATCATTTTCTTGGACTACCCTGAGATCAGATACAACAAGCACGAGTCCACTGAAATGCCGTTCCGCTACATTGTGGACCAATCTGGCGCCCCTATCCTTCCTGAAGGTATGTTAGACCTCATCAAAAAAGATGCCGAGCAAAGCATCGACGACTTGTTATTAGAATGAGAATTGAATGAATGAGATAAACGACAAAGTAATGTTCATATAATGAGTCTATATCACCCTTAATTGGCCTTTTTTGGCGCACTCTGCTTGTAGACGACCACCTTTTTGTGGGCGTCCAGTTGGTCTCCCTTGGAAAGAATCGCCTTAAGTAAGAATCCAGCCGTGTTCTCGTCCTCAAAGTATGACACATGGGCGCTTATGGCTGACACAAGAGAGATATCAAACACCCCCATGGGCAAACAGTAGTCGATTCTACCAGTTCTGTTGAGTCCCTTAAGAGTGTTCCAATCATTTTTGCGCATTTCGACCACCAACTTTTGCTCTTCCTTTGTCTCTCCGGTGCCCGTTAACCCTCGCAAGATGTCACCCAAGGCGTTTTCATCCTCGACCTTGTGAGACTCCTTCTTCTTCTCCTTCTCCTCCGAATCGAATCTCTTGAATCCCCGCCACACATCATTGAATTTCTGCTGGATTCCTCCTGTAAAAGTGGCCAAGTCTTGCATCTGGGAGTTCAAGCCGCTGAGAGCAAACGGCACAGACTCTGGCTTAAAATTGGAAAACCGGGGCGACACTAAGGGCTCCATGCGGTACCCGACAGGATCACAGGGATGGAATATGTTGTATAAATCGTTGCATTTAGGCGATGAGAATGTGTTCGACAGGTCTCTGGGATCGAAGTCTTCGGACACGGCCTCACGCGACACGATGTTCTGCTGGCTCAAAAGCTTGAACACACCCACGGGCGATCCAACACAGAACAAGCCTTCCGTGTCAAAAAGAAGATCTTTCTTAAGGTCACGATCCTTGTCTTTGATCACGTTGAACTGCTGCGATACAATGTCGAAAACGATCGCAGATCCCAAGGAGTGGCCAAGAATGTGTACCTTGCCGCGGAAATTTGGGTTTCTCTCAAGATACTTCTTATACACACGGTTCAACTCCAATGTGACAACCTCAAACACCTGATAGATATAGTGCGGCTCGTAGTATAATAGTACATCCAACACCACGTCTCCCAAAATGCTTCTTATGGGCTTGACTCCGTCGACAGTGATTTGCGAGAGCATGGGCAACCTGTATTTGCCCTCGTCGTCGTAGAGCTCAAAGTTCTTGGATGGCAAAAAATCGATGCTGTGTCTCCAGGTGATAGGGAGCACCTGAATGCTGTTGTTAGAGAGCTGTTCTGGTGACAATTGATCAGGAGAAGTAGAAGAGTGCGCCAATTTCGCAAATGATGGCTGCTTTTGGTAAACCTCCTTCATCACCTTCCTGAGAACATTGATGCTGTGGGTGAAGTCAATCAGCTCGTATTTACTGCCCAAAACCTGTCCAATCCCGTGGACACAGAGCACCAAATGATCAATACTTCTGTCAGACGTCTTTTTGGACGTCTCGTGGTCGAAGTCCGACTCCAAAACACTCCGCAAATGATCATTTTCTTTGTCTTTGCTTTCCATAAGACTTGGCTTGTTTCTGTCCTTCGTTGGGGTAAACAACAGGCTAACCTCAGTCTTGAGAGAGTCTGCCAATCCTGGCAAAGGGTTCAGGGGAAATTTGTCAAAAATGGTAGAGCTGAGCTCTTTGGAGTATCCTCTCTGCAATTTCTGTACACCTATAAGAGCCACCGGGCTTGAAGCAAAGTTCTTGATCACCTCGAGCTGAAAAGTACTGTTCACTGAGCTAGGAAAGATTGCAGCTGTCTTCTCGTCCACGTATACGACAGCCTTGTCGTCTCCAAGCTCTATGACGTTGCTGAGTTCCAGCAAATTGAGATCTCCATCTTCTTTGCTCTTCTCCTGCTGCTCACGGTTGAATTTGAGAATGGCATCCTTAGAGAACCGAGATGGCGTCTGAAGCTCGGTCTCTTTCTTCTCGTAGGGCTTGCTCTGCTGATAGCCTTCCTCAACGATCTTTGCTAAATCGTTTGCAATCGGAATCCCGTCTGAGGTGAACCATGTACCTCGCCGAACTTCGTACACGGGGCCCTCCCAATACACGGAATTGAGGGTCATTTTGCCGAGGTCCACCTCAAACAATTTGTCCTCGTTCACCTCCACAAGGGTGTTGTTTTCAGAACTGAATCTCAGGAACTCAGACTCTAATCGATTCGAGTCATAATCTGAAAAGGGCATGAACGCCTGAGGGTCCTTCTCTTTCTTGTAGTTGTGCCATTCTGGCTTGGATATGGGCACGTCGGTGGCGTAGTACCATTTCACCGAAAGTGGAGGAGGAGAGTGGTACTGCCGGAACAGAACCACCAACAGAAGCCCTCGGCAATGTCTCGCAGAGTGCCAGACTCTCAAGTGCATGGTTTCAACGATGAAGCCAGTGCTCTTTGAGTGATTGCTATGGTAAGTGGTTGCAACTAGGTCAGTGTGCAGGAACGAAGCATGTGAATGATAAAGAGAACGTAGGTGAAGCTACGCTTAAAGCAGTCAGTCGCTCATCGACCTACAGAATAGTCAAAGAGGGCCATATGTATCGTCTCTGTTATGTAACACCCTCTCCTGGAGGGATAAACGTTCCGCTGGGCCACTTTAAGATGCCGGCTAGCGAGAAGTCGCTGTACTTGGAAGAGCCCATGATCTTCTTGCCGATGCGTAAATAAATAGAAATATCTCCATCTTTGTCCTTAGAACCATACTTCAATGTGTCCTTAACCAACTTTGAGAGCTTTCCGGAGCTGAAAAGCTTGGTAAGATTCACTTTAGTGGTGTCACCTATCCAGCGCTCCACATCGTTGACCAAGAGCGAGTATCCGTTGTATTTGTGCTGGATTTTCTCTTCAGCTGCACTCAAGCCGCTCGTGGGACTGTCATGCCAGCTCAAAAGGCCCGAGACAATATCAAAGGAGTCGAAAATTGGCGGAATGATCTTGCCCTTGGGGTCGTCCCGTTTCAAGGCTGTCACCGTCTCGGCGATCGCTGCCAAGCCCCAGCGTGATGCTCCGGAAAGAAAAAGCCCCAAGAGGATTCCCTGGAACATAATCGCTGTTTTTCCCCTCGTGGCACATCCTGGAATGAGTAGCATGGCCAATATGTAATGGTGAATTCTCAACACCAAGCCTGGAAGAAATGAAATCAATACCAACCCAAGAACGAATGAGACATATATGAGCAAATATTTGCGAAACCGACCTGAAAGCCAGATCTTGTAGGCCTGAACTAGTGCACATACAAAGATGGTGCATATTATGGACCCCACAGCCAAAAGAGCGCCAGATTGGGTCCTGAGGTCCAGAAGTGTGAGTCGATCAACAGGTAAGCGGTCGAAGGTCATATTATTCAAGATTCCAAGCCAGAAAAATGGGTAGAAGAGCACCATTCTGTACACAACTGAGGGCTGGGGTGTCTTAGCACGCTTCTCTGTCCCGAGGGTCCGCGACACAGAGCAGTGCCAGAGCACATAGAGAATGAAGCACGAAGGGAGAAACCGCTCAAGACCAAGCGAAAGCAAATCGGACAAAGTCTCGGGAATGGAGGCATCCACTGTGACGGGCGGGTCTGTAGCTAACGCGATGGTCCAGAACCCGACGGTGGAGATGGTCCAGTAAAACACAAGACCGGAGCCTAAATAGAGCACCGGCAATCCCATGACAATATTGAGGATCAAGACCATAAACCGTGGATCGTAGCAGTAGCTATACTCGCCCTCAAGTGCTTTGAACACAAAGGACGACTCAAAAAAGGACAGAAAGGGGATGGAAGCAGACACTCCGTAGCGACCCATAGTGGACAGAAAGTTGACCTGAGACCCTGAGTACTGGATCCGCGTACACCCGCCAAAAAACGGAGAAATCGTTCCACTGTGTATGGCTGCCCCACATGGGAAGGAATCGGCCCGGTATGGGTACGATAACGTTGTGGGGTCGTCGCTATCCTTCCGCTGTCCACCACCAACAAAGTACCCACGGTATTTGATCAACTGGTCCCCGATGGGGATCAACGAGAAGGTCCAGGATCCTCTGTCGCATAGAGCAGGACATCGGAACACCACGTCCTGATCCTTGAAGGAGGGACAGAGTTCCCCGTCCAAGCCACAGGCGCCGTTTTTTCCGTTCCAGAACGCACGCTGCTGCTCACAGGAAATCGCCACCACTTTGACCTTAGGGTCCAGTTTGCTGCTGGGAGGCAGCGTGAGGTACGGGAATAGAAGAGTGTAGAAAAGGAGGGCCCAGAAGGCCCAGTACATCACCACTGTGGCCACAAGGAGCTTTTTGGGCACCGCCTGGGTAAATTTGGCCGGAAATGTCTCAATGCCCTTGAGCCATTCAATCTGGGCCGGCGGCTCGTCATGTGCCTTCTCAGGACCTTGCCACACTCTGTTCAAGAAACGTAGCGCCTTTTGGCTAGGGCGGGTATCGTGGTACTTCAACGAAGGAGCGGGCGACGGTGAACGAGAATGGCTTCGTGTAATGCGCTGTCGAGCCTCTGCGTCATAAGAAAACAACCTCTCCTCCTCAGCTGTGCCGGGGAAACTGTCGTTGGTCTCGGTGTAGTCATAGGGCTTGGACTCAAGCTCGTCCATGGGTATGTCCGGTTCATGATTGCGCATGGCGCCTCTTCAGCGATCGTAACAGCGGTAGAAATAGAGCAAAAAGACGTGAAAGGACCAATGTGTAGAGTCTATGGTGACTGAAACCCAAACACTCAGTCTAATGAGTGGGATGTGTTCGCCTAGAAAGATACGTGAGCGCTTGGGAATTGGAGCTAGTGGGCCGCAGTCGCGCGCTCTCCCCAGTAACGAGTCATCTCTTCACCTCTACACCACCCCCAGTCCCAATTCTCGCTACCCCTACTGTTCATACAAACGCTCGTAGATTCATGGATTAATAGTATACAATTAGCCCGAGCACATGGTGCACGACTCAGGGTTGTCGATCGCACAAGCAATCACCTTGGAGCTGAAGATATCCGCCTCCAGCACTTCCTCTGTGGCCTCCAGTCCTTCCTCTGCGGCCTCCTTCACCTCGGAGTCCGAATCACTGATCTTCAATTCGGCCACCGAGTTTTCCACCGAGGTGGGCTCGGTAGAGGGTGACTTCGAGTCGTTGTCACTGGTGGCACTGACCCGAGCAATGTACTTTCTCTGCTTCAATTTACTCAAGGAAGCCACTGCATCTCCAGCTGCCTTGACTGACGTCTGGTCAACTGTGAATTGGATGGCCGCAGCCGCTGCTTGTGTTCTCAAGTAGTACATTCCCGTCTTCAAACCCTTCTTCCATCCGTAGAAATGCATAGAGGTCAACTTACCCATGGTTGGGTCTTTAATGTGAATATTTAACGACTGCGACTGATCAATGAACGCAGCTCTGTCTGCAGCCATGTCGATAATGTGCTTCTGAGAAATTTCCCAGACGGTCTTGTACAACGCCTTGATTTCGTCAGGGATGTTGGGCAAGTTCTGAACAGACCCGTTGTTGGCAATGATATTGTTCTTCATGTTGTCGTTCCAGAGACCCAAGTCCACTAAATCACGCAACAAGTAAGGGTTAACAATCTGGAACTCACCAGCCAACACTCTTCTCGAGTAGATGTTGGATGTGTATGGTTCGAAGCACTCATTGTTACCCAAAATCTGCGAGGTGGAGGCAGTGGGCATAGGTGCAACTAAAAGCGAGTTTCTCAAGCCATGCTTGGCCAATTTCTGCTTCAAGCTGTCCCAGTCCCATAACTCAGTGGGCTTTCTGTTCCATAAGTCAAATTGCAATAAGCCCTTGGAAGCTGGCGAGCCCTCGTACGATTCATAGGCTCCCTCAGCTTCTGCAAGCTCAATGGATGCCTCGACAGCACCGTGATAAATAGTCTCGAAAAGCTGGATGTTCAACTCCTTCGCTTCCTGAGAGTCGAAGGGCAATCTCAATGCCATGAAGGCATCGGCTAACCCTTGCACACCCAAAGCAATGGGTCTGTTCCTCTTGTTGGATCTTTCGGCCTCAGGGACTGGATAGTAGTTGCGGTCAATAATTCTGTTCAAGTTCTTGGTGACGACCTTGGCAATATCGTGCAATCTTTCGAAGTTGTACCAAGAAGACTCTCCATCCTTCTCAACAAAAGATGGTAAGGCAATGGAGGCTAAGTTACAAACAGCAACTTCTTCTGGGGTGGAGTACTCAACGATCTCACAGCACAAGTTTGAGGACTTGATAGTTCCCAAGTTCTTCTGGTTGGTCTTCTGGTTGCAGGCATCCTTATACAACATGAAAGGAGTACCGGTTTCGGTCTGGGCCTCTAAGATGGCGTACCACAACTTCTGGGCCTTGACAGTCTGTCTGCCACGATTTTCACGTTCGTACTTCTCGTACAATTCAACAAACTCATCACCGTAGACGTCAGACAAGCCAGGAGCCTCGTTGGGGGAGAACAAAGTCCACTCACCGTTCTGCTCGACTCTCTTCATGAACAAGTCAGGAATCCACAAAGCAGGGAACAAATCTCTGGCTCTGATCTCCTCCTTACCGTGATTCTTTCTGATGTCGATGAAGTCGAAGATGTCGGCGTGCCATGGCTCCAAGTACAACGCAAAAGCACCTGGACGCTTGTTGCCACCCTGGTCAACATAGCGCGCAGTGTTGTTGAAGACACGGACCATGGGAATGATCCCATTTGAGGTTCCGTTAGTACCTGCGATGTAAGCACCAGTAGAGCGGATGTTGTGGATGTGCAACCCAATACCACCAGCACTCTTGGAGATTAAGGCACATGTCTTCAAGGTATCGTAGATACCATCAATGGAGTCGTCCTTCATGGCGACCAAGAAGCACGAGGACATCTGGGGGTTAGGAGTACCGGCGTTGAACAAAGTGGGTGATCCGTGGGTGAAATATCTCTGAGACATCATGTTGTAGGTCTCGATAACCCTCTCAATATCGTCTCCATGGATCCCAAGAGCAACTCTCATGATCATGTGCTGGGGTCTTTCAGCGACCTTGCCGTTGACTCTGAGCAAGTAAGATCTTTCCAAGGTCTTGAAGCCAAAGTAGTTGTAGTTGAAATCACGATCAAAAACAATGGCGGAGTTCAACTCGTCGCTGTGGGCCTGGATGATATCGTACACTTCTTTGGAGATCATGGGGGAGTGTAAATCGGTCTTAGGATTGATATAGTCGTAGAGCTCCTTGGAGACCTGGCTGAACTGCTTCGTTGTTTGCTTGTGTAAGTTCGACACTGCAATTCTGGCAGCCAAAATAGCATAGTCGGGGTGGATGGTGGTCATATAGGCGGCAGTTTCGGCGGCCAAGTTGTCTAACTCGATGGTGGTGACTCCCTGGTAGACCCCAGAGATGACTCTCTGAGTGATAGAAACGGCGTCCACATGGGACGAATCCAAGCCGTAGCACAATCTCTGCACTCTGGCAGTGATCTTGTCGAAGCGCACGGGCTCCTTATGGCCATCTCTTTTCAAAACGTACATGTTAGCTGAAGAGAAGTGATGGTGGGAGCAAAAAAAAGTGCGCATCAGATCTAATTTATAGACGCGTAATTAATAAGCGCAGCACAAAATCAAATCAAAACATAAACAAAGCGGCGCCATTATTTAATAATCCAGACGTGTCACACAGCTGATTTGGCCCCTTAGCAGGGGTTTTCGCGAGGAAAGTGCAAAGAAAACCCGTGGCAAGAGGATCTTGTGTTTACATTCACGAAATGACGCGTCAGGGAGCGTGAGCAAGCTGTGGTGAGTATAGTATGAGAGTGCCCGTGAGAGCAGAAGACCGCTCCTGACAGCTGAAAACCTCCGATGGGCAAAGGAATAGCTAATGATCGTGGCGTGCAACGATTTGACCAGCAGATTACAAGTAGGGCCAGAGGTTTAGGGCCACAGTTGTAGGTTCACACCAGCCCAGAGCTGCAAATCATGGTGATCCCGATTCGGAATCCTGTTCCGATAAGCGTACCTTAACTCCAAATTAGGCCAGCCGATCAACATTTCGAATGAGAGCATTGCCAGCATCGGTAGACCTGAATTGGATCACAGCCGTTCTCGGAGTGGCCTTGCGGGTCCTGGCCACATACTGTAGAGTGCCCTCGTTTCATGCACGGGCTCGATTTTACATTTACTGACACCCAAACATTCAGAGACCGCCCCCTAGACATATATCTAGGGCCATAACAGGTGGACACCGGCCTCAGGCCACTGCCAGGTCACTGTGGCCCATGCCACTAAAGCTGGGACGCTCAGAGGTAAATCACCTGCATATAATAAAAGAACAGATCTCATCCGGGTCGGGATATCCACGTGACCCAGTTGGAACATCTTCTGGTTGGTGGGTTCCCTCGGGCTTACGACCCCAGCAGCGTTCACCACCGACAACGCAGTTCCAACACAGGGCAGAATGTCAAACTTCACTACAGCTATAGCGTCTTTACAAGAAGGTCACAAGATGCTCTCTGCTTTTATTCGTATTCGACTGTAGTCACTCTTCGCTTGTTAAGTCCCTGCTTGTTAGTATTCGTCATTCTCAGCACCGATTCGGGATACATACGTAATAAGTTTCTCAAGATCAAAGTCCTCTTCTTTGGCAGGGGGCGCCGAGGCCTGGGGAGTGGAAGAGGCCACTGGAGTGGCCTTGGAGCGGGGGAACAACACCACGCCGGCTACCGATCCCAACGTGAGAATAGCAAGCTGGGGTTAGTGATATGCTTATATTGGGGCGTATTTAGGCTCAATTCTCTTGACTTACAATATGAGAAGGAACCTGTTTTCCAAAAATTGTGTAAGCGGCTCCCATGGTGTTTCGTCTGGGTGTGTATTGAAGAGTGGTGGGAAGAGAATCCGGTGACATGAATGAGTGGAGTTGTAGTAGCGGCTGTATACAGGATCACAATTCCCCAAGATCCAATAGGACCAGGCCAGCCAGGCACCTGTGGGGCCAAGTGGCTCCTTTCTTAATTAAAAACAGCTCTTCTCCGGACTTACTCATCATTCTGAGCATCTCTCCAGTAGTTCTCGCAGTGGAACCGGGCGAGCACCTGTAGTGCCTCCAGGTCGTCGCGGGACCGCATGGTGGACCATTTCATAAAGGAAAGATCCTTGATCTGGCCCTCCCACAATACACTGCATTTATTATGAGATAGGTCCTCTGGTGGCGAGTTTTCCTCTGCATCCTTGGGCACGACACTCTCGGTCCAGTTAATTCGCCTCGTGAGCAACTTCTTGTAAAACTGAATGCTTTTGGAGCCCCCCTCAACTATTATAAGATTGAATTTGGGGTTAAGTAGGCAGATTCCCGTTAAACCTAGCTGCTTAGCGTTGATATCCACCTTGTAGAAATGTCGGGGATTCGACATATTTAGTACCTTATACACGGTAGTGTAGTAGCCCTTGGAGAGGTCCGAAAGTTGCTTTTCGGCGATCTTAGTATGCCGCTGCTCCTTTGTCAATTTTCTCTCCTCGTTCTCCTTCATGTGATGCTCGTAGCGGTCCTCCACTTCCTTTCTGACCTTCATTTCAATGGCCGTGGGGTCCTGGATCGCCTCGTTCGTGAGCACGTTCATCAAGTTGGACAACTTGATTTTGGGAGGAGGAGGAGGGTCTAGGCCCAATTTTATGCGGTCCTGCTTCTCCTTGTGTTTCTCCAACCGCTCATTTCTGCGGATCTTCTTCATTTCTTTTTTGGTCAAGAACATCGGCTTTGTGCCTGTTGCTGTTACATGCTTCTCCCAGGGCGCCTTTAAAAACACCGGGTGCTGAATGTAAATCGAAACAGGTTGCTCCTCATTATCGTAGACCAACTCGTCCAAATTGTATGCGTTGGACTTCAAGTAAGGGCGGTCCCACCATTCTACTGCCGGAGGGTACGATAGTCTATAGAACTGCTCGCCAAGGGACTCGTTTGCCACCAATCCCTCGGCCTTTTTGCGCTCGAAGTCTTCGTGCTCCTTTTGCTGCTCCAAAAGTCTCTGTCTCGTCTCGTTGGCCAAGGCTATGTGCTTCCCAGGCTCGTTGAAAAGCAAGGGTCGTGGTCGCCGCTGAGACTTCGCCGGAATCGTTTCCGTGCTCTGATCAAGGTACGGGTTTATGGAGGCAGGATCGAACGCCCGGCGGACATTGGGCTTGAGAGGGTTGTATGAGGAGGAGAGCTTTGGCGTAGGAACATTGGCGCGTAGGAGGGGGTGAATCTCCACATCAAGGCCCCGCCCAGAATCCAGAAAAGAGCTCCCAGATTTCCCGCCAGTTACGGAAGTTATGGAAGAAATTGAGTCGGTGCCAAGAAGTTGGGTCAGCGTTCTGTTGTTGGTAGGCCTAGGAGTACCTCGCAGAGCTCTGTTGTGGGCCTTCTGTCTGAGCCGCTCCTTGGCCCTCGCAATGGCGTCGTTCTGAAACTGGCCATCACTACGAGCTCTTTTGGAGCCACTAGAAGCCTCTGAATCATCTCGGTCTCTTTTAGACAGCTCCATCTCTCGCCATGAATTGACCTTGGGCTTCGGGGCATCATTTGCAACTCCTACAATAGTCGTGTACAATAGCCAAAGATTACACAAAATGAAGGATCACTTCCTACTGATGCCTCCCCCAAGTCCCTACGTTCTCCCCAGCAAGCGTCTCATAGCATTTCTGTTCCCCGAATTACCCTTGAAAAGGCGACTATTTCAGTGGCAACGTATTCAACTTCTAAGGCGCAATTTCTTGCTTCCCTTTAACTCAGAATTACGTCACCTGAGTAATAGCAAGATACTGGCCTACGCTCCAAAACATATTACGGAGCAATTTTCTCTTACTTTTCATACAACAAAATGATCATTTCTAAACGAAATTACCTTGAAAAGGCCGAAATGGCCAAGCCTTTGAAGAGCCTTATAGACCAGATCACAGGCGCTGATGAGAAAGACCTTGCCACCGTTTTGAACAGCAATTGTCACTGGGAGAGACCCCGTGGCGATCTCTACCATTGGATTAGTGTTTTGAACGTTATGGACTCAATTTTTGAAGCTAGAATCAAGGCCTACGGCTTAGATGTGGAGTGCCCAAGTCTCAAGTTGATGGAATCCTTCGACAGGGAGCTTCTCATCGCATGCTTAAATTTCACCACCATTTTATTGGACCATTGCTCGAACAGATCCATATATAACAGCAGCGATAGAATCTATCATTTGGTGAAAACTGCCGATATTGACGTTAACCTTGCGGCCTTGGAGGTGTGTGTCTCTTTGGGTGAGAGATGGTGCCACACCCCCCAGCTCAAGTTTGCGGCTCCAAAATCAATCAAAATGAAGGTTTTTCTGATGACGAAAGCATTTCCACCTCCTGTACCGGCCCTGTTCAAATTGCAGGAAGAAGGAGAGCCGATCCAGGGCCACCAGCTCAGTCTTCTTGACACCATCGCACCGGGGAAGAAATTTCCATCCAAGTGGCGCCTGATAAACTTCCAGTTTTACCGGGAGGCGTCCAGATCACAGGAAAGCTCTGGGAAACGCAAAAAGAAGAAGAAGAAGCCCCTGGACACATCTTCGCCAGCCCCTGAGACCGAGACTCTGCCCACAAAAAACTCCGATTCAGATGGCCTTAGCACGTTTTCCCTTACCGACACACAAGTTCAATCCTTTTCATTGCAGAAAATTTTTGATGAGGGCATGAAGGTGATCCCTGAAACCCTTTGGTTTGACTTTGCCCTCCATGTGTTGACAGCAAAGGCATTCAACAGCAAGGATCCGAGCGAATCGTCACGGAGGCGCGAGCAGCTTTTGCGCATGAAGTGTTTGGCTATAGCCTTTGTCAGCTGCGTGTGTCTTCCAGAGTTTACTTCATCGCGGCTCTTTGAGCTCCAGCCCTATGTTTTCAGCTACCTCGTTGACCTCATACACCCTGAGAACACAGAGGTGGTATCACGGCCTGTTTATTTCAGCGCAGTGGCGGCATTAGAATGCATTGCACTCAAGCGTGGAGCCTGGGGCAATGATCTCATCCGGTGCCTAGGCGGCAATGTGAACCACGGGGTTCTTTTTCAGTGCATCAGGGCCATTCACAAAAAGGTGGTTAACGAAGAGGAGGACATATTTGAACAGGGGTATATTCATTTTTTCAACTTGGTGGGCACTTTGATTGAGCAGAAAGCGCTAGCGTCTAAATTGATTGCAGGAGGACTTTTGACGGAGCTCCTTGCTTTTTTCAACGTCGCCAGTAAGTACCGCTGGTTGATGTCTGCAGCGGTGCACCTTACGACGATTCTATTGGCATCAGTACCGAATGAGACTCTCGAAAGCTTCATAGCACAGGGTGGGTTTGCTTTGCTCATCGATACCGTGAAGTACGAGGTAACGTTTGCACTCGAGCACCCGAACTACGGCGGGGGTCCACCACGGGACTCGGTGGTCTACTATAGCATCCATTTCCGCCAGGCGAACTACATCCGCAATTTGATGAAGTTAGTATGTCAGTTGATCAAATCTAACGCTGGCGATCGGTTGCGCAATCTTTTCGACTCGCATTTATTGGAGAGCTTCAACCAAATCTTGACCCATCCCAAGGTTTTTGGACCTTTGATCTTGTCGTCCACCATTGACTCAGTGTTGTACATCATCCACAACGAGCCCACAGCGTTTTCGATTCTTAACGAGGCAGGGGTCATAGACACCATTTTGGACAATTTTTCCACTTACTTCATTCCCAACGATGACCTTTCCGTCAGTATACCAGAGGCACTTGACGCTATTTGCTTGAACTACGAGGGTTTGAAGAAAGTCACCGAAAAGAAGGCGCTCGAGACATTTTTCCGCTCCTTCTACGACCTTCGCTATGCCAAGGAATTATTCGAGGGCCAGACCATCACCCAGATCGGCTGCTTAATTGAGAAACTTGGTATGCACTATCCGACGCTCAAGCCTATCATAATGCGAGAGATTCGCGAGCTTGTACTCAAGTTGCCTCAAGTGGCCGACGAGCAGTTGAAAGGCATCTCGTGGCACAAATCACAAGGGACCAACGGATCCATGTACAGGGATCCACTGGAGTCCGCCGTGGACCCCTCGGACTCTGATTCCACCGAAATAGCCAGCTGGGAGTCGTGCGATGCTGCCTACTTGGTGGATAACTTCTCGTTGTTTTTGGGCGGGCTACTCCAAAACAGCGGCGACTGGCTCACACTCACCACCGAAGCGGTGGAATTCGAACACTGGACAAACTTCATGACTTTGACCCATGCGCCATTTGACTACATCACGTCAAATGCGTGTTCTTCGTTGCTAGGGGTCTTGAAATTCTTTGACGAAGAGCGGCATGACTACGGGCTCCCCGTGTTGTTCCGTTTGTTATGCCAGCGCATGAAGAGTCCTAGAGTGCAGCAGTACCTTCGGTACGAGTCCAGTGGAAGCTTCTTCGACCAGTTCGATACCAATGACCCCAACGAGGCCACAATTCTTTTGCAGGAGTTGAATGTGCTCAACTGCATGTTATATGCGCTCTCGGACATTTATGTGAAGCCGCTGGTGACATTCAATGAGCGGTACCACCAGATAGGCGATTTGTTTGGCACCAGTGACGGACTCAAGTTCATCGAAGATCTTGGGATGCTTCTCCGGCGACTGATAGAGGAGGAAGCGGTGCTCCGTGCGCGCTTACCGAAGGAGGTTGCTCGGCAGACAGCCCCATCTTTTGAGGTGTCCATTGATGTGCCTCCGCTCCAAATCTTTGCGGAGGAACCTAAAGAGGAATTTGAAAAGCAAGAGAACACGTGCGCCAAGTTCAAGAACACACTCCAGTTGCGTTACTTGCACTACAAGTTCCAGGGCTACATTCCCGGTGTTTTCAACTGCGTGGGCCGCGTGTGCATGCACAAACACCCAGAGTCCATGCTGGGCCAATGGAGGCGCCAGGCGGTAGCCATCACCGTGAAGTTGGGCCAGATCTTTTCCTCTGCAGTGAATTTGGATACAGAAGGCCAAAGCGACGCGTATGTTTTAGTTTTGGTTAACACTGCGCTCTTCTGTCTCTCGCATAAGCAGCTTGTGAAGCACACAGTGCAGACGCCTCTTGCGATTGCCTTTTGGCAGGCCGGCTTTTTCCAGAAGCTCCAGGCCCTCTGTGAGCGCTACTTTAAGCGACTTCTTCGGCTTGACCGCGAGGAGGCGAAATCCACGCGAGACTTGCGGTACATCAGCACCTCAGAGAGTCTGCTTGTCAAGAACATCGTGAGTCAGAGTCTCACCGTTTTTGCAAAGCTTGTCAATGCTGATAACTTTCCGCGGATTCCCTCAACGGGCTGCTATTACCACGAGGGTCTTGACGACGATGCTGAGACGAATTTAGTTCCTTCTTTTGTCGTTCAAACTCGCTTGATTGCCTTGGAATTGCTCGAGAAATTGGTGGGCACGCGGACCTTATCGAGCGACGGATATTTCGACAACGTTCCGTCACCAGTGGTGGAGCAGTTGGTGTACATTGCCAAGCACGTGTGGCAGGCTAAAAAGGAGGCATTGGACATTGATTTCACGCCTCTTTTGGTGGAAAATGTGTCACCTCCTGTTAGTTTGGTGCGCAAATTGCAACCATTTCTCACTCAGCAACAGATCGACAAATTGTTCGAAAGGGCACACGATTTGAAGAAATTGGCTCCTGGATTTGACCCCAGTGAGATCCCCGTTGAAGGCGTTACTGAAAGCCAGTGGATGAAGATGGTCCAGTTCCTCAAGGACGACGGGGACTTGGAATTCAAGCTCCCAGCATCGCAGGTCTTTTCAGGACATCTCTTGGCACAGCTCCGGGAAGCGGAGGCTCTGCATTTGGTGGACCAATGGGTGCAGATGGCGCAATGGTTCCCGCGCACCGTGGAGCCCATCGCAGACTTGCTTTTGGCAGTGGGCCCCAAGCGGAAAGACATCGCAGAGCAAGTATTTGGGACAGTCTGCTCGTTGGGCGAGACTGCGCCCGAGTTGGACCCTCTCATGCACTTATTCCGCATATTGGTAAAGGGAGGAAACCCGACACACGCGGAGGTGTTGGAGCAGTTTTCGGGCTACATGATCGGTCAGGTAGCCGCACATCCTGAAGCTGTGAATGCCGGCTGGTTTGCACACGGTCTCGCGGTGTTGGAGCAACTCTTGTGTTACCTGCAGTTTCCTGAGACGGAGCCCACGACTCTCTTGAAGCTTCCGTTTGAACCGGACCACGAGTTGCCTTATGCGCTCGATGATACCCAGCGGAGTGCGCTTTTTGAGGCGCTCTTGAAGTTGCAAGACGTGAGCAGCGTGGAGTCCGCCGAGGCGCTCGTGCGGCTTCTTATACTCTACACCCGTGATTCCACTGCTTCACGTGCCTACCCCCTCGCAGTGGCGCTAATTCGCTCGGTGGGCAAATTCATAGTGCCCGAGGCCAAGAGCACGCGCCTGTTCCTCCTGTCGCTCATAATTTTGGTGCGTCGTTGTTTCGAGACCCGTGAGGTGGTGGCCAGTACCATGACCGCCGAGCTCAGTGGACTCCTACGGGGCTCGTACAAGGTGAGCAGTGAGCTCCAGACGGTTTTGAAGGAGACGGCACCGTTGGCGTTCCGTGACCCTGCCGTCTACTTGGATGTCCTCTCGCGTGATTTGCGTATTGAGAACTACGACGGAAGCCCCCTCTACCTTACGAAGTTGCGGGTGTTCCGTAAGGATGCGGAGGGGGAGTACGGGGAAGGAGATGACTCTGTTGTGGAAGTGTTGAAGACACCAGAGCATTCAGGGACTGGTGCAGTCGCTGGAGCAGCCACCGGGGTGCCAGTTCATTCCTCTACTTCTGGCGCCACCACAGCAGACGTTGAAATGGAGGAGGCCAGCAGCACCGCCGGCACCAAAACTCCAAGCAAGAATCCCCCCACAACCCCAACCACCGGCATCATGCACGCTCTTCTTGAAGAGTTGATGGCGGTGAGCAAATTGGACTGGCTCCTGGACCCTGAGGAGCTCCGGCGCGAGTTGGACGCGTGCACCAAAAAGCCCTCGAAGAAGGCGCTTGCCGCTCACATTTTCAGGAACGAGAACTTCGCGCGGGCATGTTTCCTCCTTCAGACTATCAGCGAGCTTCTTGCATCCTACAAACAAGCGAAGCTTGAGTTCTTGGCGTTCTCGAAAAAATTGCGCGCAAAGTGCGACGAGGTCCGGCCTCGCTCCACGGCGTTGAATTTCTTGATCCACCAGTTGGCACCTTCAGAGAAGCTTGTTGAGGCTAAAAATGATACCACCCACGAGCGGCGGGCGGCTATTTCATCTCTCTCGAAGCTTTGTGCGTTGTCGTTGCTTTCCACGCCAGTGATGGAGAACAATACACCTGATGCAGCCCATGAGGATGCCGACATGGCGTTTATTCGGCGTTTTTTCATGGAAATTGTGACCAAAGTGCTCCGCGAAACAGCGGAGTCCCAGGCTTTGGTCGCTACGGAGCGGTACTCGAAATTGAGCGACGTTGCAGATCTCTGTACCGCCCTAGTGTCGCCCAAGTTTCGCCAGCTCATGGGTCCCGTGTTGAATAAGTCCGCCATAAAGTACGACCTGTACTACATTGGGCGGGCGATGATTGACAAGCAATTGCCTGTGCAATTGACTGAGATTGTCGCAGGTTTCGACCTCAACTTCCCCCAGATCTCGCGGGTCTCGAAGCTGTGTCTTAAGCCACTTGGGCTTATTGCCAAGGTCAAGAGCGAGTTTCTGGCAGAATTTGAGCGCGAGTTCCAGGGCGTCCGCGAGGAGGATGAAGAGGTACCGGAGGACATGGACGAGCGCGACGAGACCCCCGACTTGTTCCGCAACTCCGCGTTGGGAATGTACGACGTGGAGACCGACAGTGAGGACAGCGAGGGGTACGAGATGTACGACGAAGGCCCCCTCGAGGCGCTCATGGACGACGAGGTGGTGTCGGACGAGGATGAGGACGAAGAGTCGGACGACGAGTCAGACGAGGAGTCCGAGGAGTCAGACGAAGACGAGGAAATGTCCGACCTCAGCGAGGGAGACGACGACCTTGAAATCATCGACGCAATTGACGTAGGAGAATCCGATGCTGAGGACGAATTCCACGCGGCTGAGTATTACCCGGAAGACGACGAGGAGGAGGCTTCAGAGTGGGAGGATGAAGAAGAAGCCCCTGAGTGGGATGAGGAGCAGTTGGACGAGTGGATCCGGGCGTTTGATGATGGGGAGGAGGACGATGGTGAGGAGGACGAAGACATCGCCGAGGGGTCGGTCACCATCGGGCGACACGCTCCTCACGCCGCACATGCGCAGCCTGCGACATTCCGCGACGGCTACGTCGTCGACAGCGAGAGCGACGCGGACGAGGACGAGAGCGGGGCCTCTGAGGAGTTCGATGGCGATGCCCAGTACACGGACGAGGAGATCGACGGAATCGGGTCGCTCAACCGGCGGCGGGCACGCGATTTTGCTGACGCCTTTTTTGAGGCGTTGCGTCCGGTGATGGACCAGCCACACAGCACAAGCCTCTTGGGTGGCTATTTCGGCCGTCCAGACCACGACGACATGTTGTTCCACGGCACCATTCACGTGGGCCGCGACGGACACATCAGCCAGCTTGCTCGCGGCATCCCGCGCTTCGAGCGCACTCTCGACAGCATTTTGCAGTTGGGCAACAGAACTCTGGAGGAGGACCCCATGCACGCGATGTACATCCAGTCGACACGCGAGCGGTGGGCGGACTCGGCAAGAATGTGGGACGAGTCGACGCTCCAGCATTTTGCCACGCGTCTCATCCCCGCCATCCTCAACCGGATCGCTGCCGACAGTTTGGCGATACACGAAGCCAAGAAGTTGCGCGAGGAGGCGGCCAGGCGAGCACAAGAGGAGCGCACGCGCAAGAAGCAAGAGGCCGAAAGACTTCGCAAGGAGAAGGCAGCTCGCGAACGCGAACTCCAGGAGGCAAGCCATCCCCACGAGGAACGAGAGCCGGTGATGGTGATGCTAGGGGACCGAGAGGTTGACATTAGCGGTACCGACATTGATCCAGAGTTTTTCGAGGCGCTCCCCGACTACATGCGCGAGGATGTGTTCACCCAGCACGTGCGGGAACGGCGGGCCAATGCGTTCAACGACGGCTCCAGTGCACGAGAAATCGACCCCGACTTCTTGGATGCGCTTCCAGAGCAAATCCGCGAGGAGATTCTTCAGCAGGAGGCCCTTGCGGGGCGCTTTGCTGGCGATGATATGGAGGACGAGAGCGACTACGAGGCCCAACTCGACTACGACGAGGTGGATCACCCAGAAGGGGACGATGATCAGCACGAACATCAGGACCAGCGGGAGGAGCCGGCAGAAACTGCGCCGGAACAGCCCAAGAAGCGCGCCTTTTTCACGCCGCTCATTGAGAAGCCTGGCGTGGCCGCCATTGTTCGCTTGCTCTTTCTTCCTCAGCCCATGACCCAGCGCGAGCCCGTGCTCCACGCGTTGGAGCACCTCTGCCACAGCAAGCACACGCGAGCCGAGGTCATGGGGCTTTTGCTCTCGGTGCTTGCAGAGGGCCTCGTGAGCCAGAAGCTGCTCGAGCGCGCATTTTTCCAGCTCTCGGCCCGGGGTCACTCGCGTGCGTTAGGGAAGTTCCCTGTGGGTGCCTCTCCGCTCGGGATTGGCACCCAGATCATTGAGGCTATTCTCTTTTTGCTAGAGCGCAACGTGCACCTCCGCTACTATCTTTTGACAGAGCATGACAAGAAGAGAGGCACCGCCAAGTTCCCTATCAACTACCTCGTGGGACTTCTTGACAACGAGGCGGTGAAGAGTGAGCAGCCATTTGTCGATATACTTGCTCTGGTGCTCCAGATTGCCACCAAGCCCTTGCCGTTGTTCCAGCGTGCCAACGAGAAGCACCCGGATAGTCCACCCTTTGCTCTCCCACACATTTCTGACCACAACTTGCGGCAGATTATCCAAATCCTTATTTCCAACGACTGCTCTAAGACCACGTTCAGGACGACCATCAGCTGCATGCAGAACCTCAACCTGCTACCTCAAGTTCAGCTGGTGTTTTCTGCAGAGCTATCGGAGCAAGCCAACCGTTTGGGGAAGACTTTGATCGAAGATTTGGGCAAGTTGAAGCACGAACTATCGCAGTCGGAGACTTTTGATGCGGAAGGCACCTCGTTTCTGAAATTCAGTGCCCCGAGCTCTGACCAGGCCAAATTACTCCGCATTCTCACCGCTTTGGACTACATGTTCAATCTGCGTGGCAAAGAACAGGAGGTCGATGAGATCGAGGAATTGACAGAACTCTACAAAAACCTCGCGCTAGGATCGCTCTGGGACGCATTAAGCGACATTTTGCGTGTCCTCGGCGAGCGTCAGAACGTTACTACCGTGGCTACTGCCTTGCTTCCGCTTCTTGAGGCCTTGATGGTCGTTTGCAAGCACAGCAAGGTCAAAGAGCTTCCTATGCGTGAGCTGTTGCGGTATGAATCCAAGCGTGTGGATTTTGCCAAGGAGCCTATTGAGAACTTGTTTTTTTCGTTTACGGATGAACACAAGAAAATCTTAAACCAAATGCTACGAGCGAACCCGAACTTGATGAGCGGACCCTTTGGAATGTTGGTTAAGAACCCGAGGGTTTTGGAGTTTGACAACAAGCGCAACTACTTCGGGCGTATTTTAGACAGCGACCGCTCCGAGCGGGGAAAGTTGGCCATAACCGTGCGCCGAGACCAGGTGTTCTTGGACCTGTACCGTGCATTGTTCTTCAAATCGGTGGCGGAGTTCAGGAACTCCAAGTTGGAGATCTCGTTCAAGGGCGAGGTCGGAGTTGATGCGGGTGGAGTCACACGCGAGTGGTACCAGGTTCTCTCGCGCCAGATGTTCAACCCAGACTACGCTCTCTTCACGCCCGTGGCTTCGGACGTGACTACTTTCCATCCGAACCGCACTTCCTACGTGAACCCTGAGCATCTTTCGTTCTTTAAGTTCATTGGCCGCATCATTGGCAAGGCCATCTTCGACGGAAGCTTCCTCGACTGCCATTTTAGCCGTGCGGTATACAAGCGCATTCTTGGACGGCCTGTATCGTTGAAGGACATGGAAACATTGGATCTCGAGTATTACAAGTCATTGACGTGGATGCTTGAGAACGATATCACAGACGTCATCACCGAAGATTTCTCGGTGGAGACAGACGACTACGGCGAGCACAAGGTAATTGAATTGATCCCTAATGGTGCGAATACACCGGTCACTGAGCAGAACAAGCACGAGTACGTGCGCAAGGTGGTGGAGTACCGGCTCCAGACGTCGGTCCGGGATCAGATGGACAACTTCTTGATTGGCTTCCACGAGATCATCCCGAAGGACTTGGTGGAGATTTTTGATGAGCAGGAATTGGAGCTCCTTATTTCAGGGCTCCCTGACATCGATGTGGACGACTGGAAGAACCAATCTACCTACAACAATTACCTGCCGCTGTCACCGCAGATCCAGTGGTTCTGGCGAGCAGTGAAGTCGTTCGATACGGAGGAGCGCGCCAAGTTGTTGCAGTTTGCGACAGGTACCTCAAAAGTTCCCTTGAACGGATTCAAGGAGTTGAGCGGTGCTAACGGTACGTGCAAGTTCAGCATCCACCGTGACTACGGCTCCACTGACCGGTTGCCTTCATCACACACATGCTTCAACCAGATTGACTTGCCAGCGTACGAGCTGTACGAGGCACTTCGGGGCAATCTTTTGCTAGCGATCACCGAGGGCCACGAGGGTTTCGGGTTGGCTTAGTGCCGCTACATAGTCGGAATATTTATGTGCATTAAAACGTGTAGTCTCTAAAATTGGACCTCTTGCTCTAGCTGCTCGAGGTCCACCATGTGTTGCACCAACGAGAGGCTCTTAAGACGCTCTTGATCTACCTGCTCGTTCCACAAATCACACTCCTTGATCATCTCCTCCGGGTTGATCGTTATGCGGCCGCGCTTGAACACGTACTTGGTGATGACGATAGCACTCACCTTGGAGCCACTCACGAACTTTGACAAGACGAAAATCCACTTTTTGTCCCAGGTCAACACCTTGCTGTGAACTTCAAACCGCTGGAAAACGGTCATCTCGTGCTTGAAGTAGCTCTCGGTGGCGGCGACGGGGATATAGGGCACGTTAGACAACCCGGACGACTTGAAGTGGCCGTTTTTGTTGTGAAAATAGCGGTAAAAGATCTTTTGAAACGCCTTCGTGACCAAGTCTGTCCTGGCAATGTCCAAGTCTATGAAGTAGGTGGAATTGGACTTGTGGAGGTACATATCGATCTCTAGGGGCGACACATAGCTGCGGTACACCTGGGGCCTGAAAATTGCCAAAGGGTCAGAGTCCTGGGTATAGCCGTGGGTGTTTATCTCACCATTTCGGCGGTACGTGATGCCCTTAATGACCAAATTCCTGAGGATGCGGTAGTAGAACCGTAAAAGGTAGGCGAAGGGTAGGGTTTTGTAAGTGGAAAGGGCAAAGAGCGCGAGAAAAACCTTCGATTTGGGTCCTAGTGACATGGTGAAAAGCGGGCTACCAGAAAGCTGAAAGAAAACGCAATTGCCAATAGAGCAGATAGAGAAGACGGTAAGTGGCGACGCTGGTCTAGCTACCCAACAGAAGATGTGGCCTCGGATACGTTGCGACGGCTGTGAAAGTTCGGTCTCCTGCACAGGCGGCCCCTCCTTTCGCAGCCAGTGCCGCCCTACGCCAACGCTCTCTGCCAGCTGGTGCACCGACCGGTGCTTTTGGAGTTTCACGTGTACGGGTCGGTGGTTGCGGTTCGTGAATTCGCTGGTTGGGGAACCGTGTGCCAACTCAAGTGGGGCCTGCCAAGTGGGGCCTGCCAAGGTTTTGCTTAAATCCGAGCGGATATAACGACCGGCGAGCGCCATTTGTCAGCTCGGCCGAACTTCGTGGACGCCTGACTCCCTATAGCGCCAAGTTCCCACCCTTTTGCAATCGGCCACGGAGGGTTCAAGTCAAATTCACAAAATTTGACCTTGCCCTCACATGAGGGCCCCTGTGAACTCTCTGTGCTCTCCTGGGCCTATTCTAAATTCTGCCATCTCTAAGTAGCTTCCCATGGGTTATCCGCCCACCTTCCTCTTTCATCATTCTACAGAAAATCCTAATCCTAATTCCATTCATAAAATGCATACATCATCGTTAATGCTTGCTCATTTCCCCGGCATGAGGACAGAGGTTGGCCTCGATGTGGCTGGTGACCCACTCGTCCACATTGGCAAAGTGCTGATGACATGCCCTACAGGTCCCTGCCACCTTGTTTCTCTGGTCCTTCTTTGTACCGGACGGGTATTGGAAATGAATAGCCTTCAAGTGGTTCTTGAAGGTATCGCATCTCGAGAAGATCCCTGTCGAGTGGCAGCAGTGGTCGTCGAGGTCATTGCTCTTGAAAGGGCACTTGAACTGGCCCTTGTCGGAACCGGTCTCCTTCCAGTGGCACTTGACGTGTCTGAACAAGTCGTTGGGTCTGGCAAATCCTCTGTTGCAGTATTCACAGACGTGAGGTCTGGACGTAGGCTTGAGGTGTGTCGACTTGTGGGTAGCCAAGTTAGAGAAGAAGAGCTTGCATTCAGGACACTGTCTCTTCTTGCGCGGTTTCCAGGAGGGCTTCGAAATACCACCCATGGGATGGAGGCCCGTTACTGCTTCCGAGGCGTTGTGGGGGTCTTCATGCTCGGAGGTAGATCCAGTAGATCCTTCTTCTGCCTCGGAATGAACTCCCAGGCCCACCAGCGAAGGGGTCAACTGGATGTTGAGGAGCTGGGGCTGGTGCTGAGGCTGGTGCTGAGGCAGGAGCTGTCTGGCGGCTAGCGGAGAGACCAGGCCGGGCATGGCAAAATGTGCGGGATCGCTCGACAGTCTGCTGCGGCCTGAGGCCACCGCACAGAGAGTGGACAACCCGTCGCCCTTGTAAGAGGGCGACAGTATGGGGCTGACGAAGGGAATACGCAGCTGAGGCTGGAACGACGAATAGCCGGCTGGAGCAATCGGTGCGCTAGCAGCAGGGCCCGATACGTACACGGGCTCCATTTTGATTTGGGGAATCACCGCCATGGGCTGTCGTTGCTGGGGCGCATATTGCGCGCTGTATGGGCTCTGGGAGCGGTTGAAGTGGGTGTTCTGGTAGGGCGGCTGGACCTGGGACTCCTGGTTTTGGTAGGGGAATGCAGTGGATACCGGGAGGTCCAAGTCGAGGGAATGTATGGAGGGGAGCCGGTACTGGGGCGATCTATTGGTGAGGACGTCGGACATGGCAGGAAGTGAGGGAATTTGCAGCAGAATAGCGGGCCGTGAGCGCGCGGCGTCAGTTGAAATAGGGGCCGTGTGGTATGGGCCAAGTTTGGCGGCACTCAATGAGGAACCGGTAGAACTATGAGGAAATGGGGAGTTCAGCACTGGGACGAAAGGCCAAAGGGAAAGCTGAAATGACTGAAGACCTTAGTCAGCGAGAAAAGTGGTGGCGAGGTGAAGGCAAATAAATACAGGGCTAGGGAACAGCGACTCGCACTGGGAATTTTGTATATGGAAATAGCGCAAACAAGTAGGCGTTGAAATGGGATTTCCGAGCCAGTGGGCCTTCATCGTTTATATAGAAGTGAAATGGGCTTGGAATTTATACGGACGCCGGAACGGAAGCACACGGCTGAAGAGAGAGTTAACCCCGTAAAACCCGGGAGCCCTGGCCACTGCGCTGCTTAGTGAGACAGCACGGGCAGAATTAGGGGCGAGGCGCACGTCATGACGTAGAGCGTAGCGGCGCCGGCACGGCAGCGGGAACGAGGGCGAAAAAAAGAAAAATGGCCGAACGTGCTAGAAGGCACGGAAGTCGCCACCGAGAAAGGCGGAAAAGCGAGTGTCAGCTGGAGCTGTTGAAGCCCAAGAGAGCAAGTCAAAGTGTCGAAGCTCCGGGTCAGTCGGCCTGAAACCCAACCACGCCTGCGTTTTCAGGGGCTGGACAGCCGCGGTGGGTGCCCGCGACGGCCGTGGGGCCGCAATGACCGCAGCCGCAATGCCTCGCGCTTCTAACGACTTGGATGGGACATGGAGCCGACGTTGTGTTGATTTATTGCGCCGGTTCAGCCATTTTTGCGTCTTTTGACTTGCGCTATTTTCGGTCGCTTCGAGTCGCTTCCGCTCTGGTGTCCTCTGGCCGTCTGGTAGTCGAAGTCGATCCATCATCCGACGCGAGTAGGTAGCGACGCTGCGGCGAGCGCAGAAAATAAAAGCGCCAGATCTTCGGCCGTTCCCCTATTTTTCTTGGAGGGGCCGCTATTGTGTGCGGTTGCAGCAGCCGTGCCTCAACACGAAGCGCTTTGGTAATCGCCTCAGGTGTGGGTGCATGAGAAGGGTCGCTAATTTCGTTGCTGCCGGAAGAGCGTAGCCCAAGAGCCTCCGCCCAGCCCAAGGTCCAGACCCAGAAAGTGCCCTCGAGCGCTCTCAGAGGGTCGGCGTGGGCCATGTGCGGCTAGCAATAAGTTCCGTTCCGCGCATGGATACTGCCGAGCCAAGGCCCTGGCCAGAGGTGGGGCTACACGCCTAATTCCGCAGCAAGGACCTCAAACGACTGGGTTTCACCGTTATCGCACCACTCAGACCTCACAGTTCATAGTCCCAGCTCTCAGCTCGGCTGGTAGAGGGTTACGAGGTGGTGAACGTCGCAGGGCTCTACCGGCTGTTCCGTGGCCTATCCGAATCAGGAAACATGAATTGGGCGCACAGGCTCAGCCTCACGCACCAGAATAGCGCCGCAGCCGATCATTCAATTTTCGGCCACTCTGGGGCTGGTGAGGGAGGGGACCGCGAGAGGCTGGGGCTCCCAAGGGTTGGCCAAGAACGAGCACTAGCAAGGTGCGCTGTGCTAATAAAGAGGCCGAAAACTGTGCACTTTGCCAGCTTCTCGCTGCCCTCCCTCCTTCCCCTCCGGTCCCCCGCGATAATTCCCTCGCCTCTCCTTACAAATGCTGGATATGTCATCATCTGTCATCTCCTCGATCGGGAAGCCCCGAGCCACCGCCGGCCGAAAATCCGGCTTACGTAATTAATCTGGTCGTAGCTCGGAACCTGTTGCTGGCCGAACCCAGAGGCGGTGATCTTGGCTCTGAGGTGGACGACTGTCTCTCTACTCGGCTTAGATTTTTCTGACGGCTCTCTGTCCTGATATTTGCTTTTCTTCTGACAGTTTTCCCTCTCTTACTTCTTTCTTCCAGCTCCCTTCTCAGGTGCTGGGCGCAGTTCGCCGGCTTCCTTAGCTTTTCTCCGGTGTCTCCGGGTGCGATCCCCGACCATTGCCTGCCAGACAACCCTTAGCTCCTGTAACTCCGCAAGGCTCCACTTTCTTATTGTCCATTGGTCAGCTATGGGCCTCAGCCTAGTGCGGCTGTCCTATCTGACTCTTGCAAAAGAACAGCATCCCCACCGTCCCATAAATGTAGAGCCAAACATGTGATTATGGCCAACTGCTGGACTCATTCTTCCTACAAGTCTCAGGAGGCTACAGAAAGCAAACAATTAAGATTAATGAATGGCCAGTAGTCAAGAGCTATAGCTGCAACATCTGGCGGTATCACTGGACTCGACAGTTCAAACAAGAACAGGCCGCAACTGCACAGGCCTCGAACGCTCATCTGTTCTTTCGCTCCAGTTCTTCACTTCAACTCTTCGGCCCTGCCCAGCTCGTCACCTTACCCTTACGCCTTTCTGCTTCTTGGCTTGGTGGATCCCGCCTCCACACCGGTGGAGCCGCCAGATACTGTCTTGGCGCCCTTGGCACCCTTGGGGACCTGGGCCTTCTTGGATCCCTTCCTGTACACCCTGATGTAGAAACTGATGAACAAAACCAAGTAACTTGTCAAGATCAAGTACCCGTATGCGGCAGCCAACTCGCTACCGTGGCAGTCACCGATGTGGGGTAATGATGGGAAGTAGGCGTGCGCGTAGTGGGTGTAAGTGGCAAAGTAAACGAAAACCAAGTCGATCAAGAATTGGATGATCTGGAATCTGGTGACCCATTCTTTCCACCACACTCTGATGCCTCTGGCGCTCAAGAAGTAGTACCAGTACATGACCACGTGGACGGCCAAGTTGAGGGTGATGGGGACCCACTCGACCGACGTAGAGCCGGTCAATTGCGTGTAGCACAAAAGAGCAGTGGCCCCGTGGTGGTAAGTGTGCAAAAACAACAACTTCTTCTTCTTCAACACCAAAAACACCGTATCAATGAGCTCCAAGTACTTGGTCAAGTAGTTCAAGTAGTAGAGGGTGACCAACTTCTGGGAAAAGGAGTTCTTGTTGCAGATAGCGTAGAACAAACCGTGGTGATACAACATGGGGATCAACTGCTCGGCACAAAGTAGCAACAAACTCAACGAGAGGAGAGTCAACACGATGTTGTGGAGCTGGAACAAGAAGTTCAATTTTAAGGCGGGGGCGTTCACCTTGGTGGACAAGGCTCTACCGCCAAAAATCACCACATAGTAGAAGATAATGATCAGAATAGCGTGCCATCCATTTGCCAAAAAGGTGTGGTGGTGAATGAATCTGAAATCATCAGCTGGGTACCCCGTAGCAAGCTCAAACACCTTGTTGAAGATAGGCCACAAGTACAACCCAAAGGGGCGTTCCACGGATGGGGTGGAAATTTCTATAAATGAAGGAAACGACATGATGACACTGTGACCAGAAGAAAAAAAAAGGTGCCCGAGCCAGAAAGAAAAGATCCGCTGGTTGTGTTCTGTTGTTTTCTGGTGTCGATTGCTGAAAAAATTTTGGATCAGTACGCGTGCGATACGGTGCCAATCGGAGCGCCCCCAGGATCTACCAGGCGGTGCTATTGCGCCTGAGCCAAGAACAGCGCAAGTGGCTGCGAACTTCCAACAAAAAAGCGCTCAGGCACCCGGCCCCGAGGAACGTCTCCAGATGCTAAGAGGCTTCTGCCCTTAGCGGACGCTGATGTGGTGGCTTATGGACGGGCACCAGTTCCTCGGCTCGCGAGCACATGCCCGCGGCCTGCGGCTGGAACTTTCCCTCTCCGTTCAGCTGGAGCAACTGCTCGCTGCTGCTAGCACCGCCCATGGAGCTGATTCTGGTGCTACCGCTGACGTATGAGCCCATAGAACGTTCTCTGGCACCAGGGCGCTTAATCGTTCACATTTCTCAATTTCTCTCCCATCTGCTGCCTTCCTCTGGCCGCCCCCGATCTCCAGCCGCTGGACAGCAGTGCGCAGAACTCCTGGGCACTCGGGACGCTGCTCTAGGCTATCAGCCATGGTCCAGGATTTTCTTTCAGGCTCTTTGGTTGTAAACTTTTCCACTTGGCCTCAGATCTTTCTCTCGTGATACTCATACTCTCTCTCTCCTGATATGCATACTCTCGTCCTATACTCAAACCCTCCTCTCCTAGTCCTCTTTCCATCCCTCTACATCCTTTTTCTATTAACATTCTTCTTCATATACATTTTACGGTCTTCTTGCCCAGCTCCTAACTTTTCACATCCGCCCGTGGCTTCAAATTCAAGAAGTCGATCGACACAATGATATCATAGCCATCCTCTTCGCACGCATACAATGCCTCGTGCTCGTTGGAGTGCAAAAACCGGATGTTTTCGCCCACTAATGCCCGGAGCAAGTCGGTGGAGTCCAAGTCCCGTATCTCAATGAACCCAGGCTCGAAGGCAAGGAGATAGGGGTAGAACAAGGCGATGTTCTGGGGTGATCCCTCCCAAAAAATGCCCCAATCATGGCTCGTTCTCCAGCCGTTTCTGTTGATCAAGAATGAGAACTCGCTGTAGTTCAAGAGGAAGTTGAACCCAAGCCTGTGGATGGCCAACGGGGTTACCGACTCTCTCTGAGTGGCGAAGTCCAAGGAAGGATCTGCCTCATCCAAGATCGACTCCTTCTTGCTCTTCTCGAGCGAAAGAATCTCAAAGCCCTTCGTGCACCCAACACAGAGCTTGGTCTTGAAGAAAGAGATCGATACGGGGTCCGAATTGAACAGAAACTCGCGAATGTCATACTTCTTGTTCCGGTTTTTGGACGATTTGTTATCGAAAGGACTGGTGGGCTCAAAAACACTGATTAGGTACGACCCGTTGCTGCTGCCCTTTTTGGAGGCACATACTAAAAGTCTTCCGTCACAGATGCCCAGCTTGAAAAACGAGACCGAGTTCAAAATCGCTTTGCCACTGCGGGTGTTCTTGACGTGGTCCAACGAGTCCGTGCACGAAAGCTCGAACTCGTAGAGCGTCTTGTCTGAAAGAACCAACAACTTCGAGTACTCAACCAACACCTCGATCTGGGTCACATACAAGTTGCTGATCACCATGGTTGGGTCACTGCAGATTTTCTCGTTGGAAGTGGCGCTAATGGACCGCACAGTCGAGACCCAGACGCCCAGATCGGTGCCATACAAAAGCTTTTTGCCTCCGTAGCATGGCACCGCACAGTTGATTTTGTTGTTGCCATGGAAGCGACGGGTTTCGTATTTCGAAAGCGAGAAAATGTCGTTCTTTTCGATCAATTTCTTCTGCTGCTGGTGGATCTGAGTCAACACCTGCTGCTGGTTGGTGATATCGTCTGCAAAAAGAGTCGTGTGGACCTGGTTTTTGCCCAAGCCAAGGAAATTGAGCTGTAATTTGCCGGCCGAGGTATTGGCGTAGTCCAATTTGGGCGCCTTGAGACCAATATCCGATAAAAGCGACCCATCCAAACGGTGGCTCAAGACGGACCGGATGGTGGGAAACTCGTACGCGGTATTGGCAAACAAGAGCGGCAAATAGATCGGCTTCTCATACACCTTATGCTGGTCTCGTTTGTTCTGAACCTTGTGCTTCACTAGCAACAACGCATGCTCAAAAAGATACAAATCGATCTTCTCGTTGTCCCGTTTGCGGCTCAATGTGACCTGGTAAATGATACGGTTGGCGTAGGTCAATTTGAAGTTGTACTTCTCCTCGAGGGTTTGCCGGCCCAAGAGCCGGTGCAACACCATGATCTTGTGTCTGTCAGTGCTTTCTCCGGTCTGGATATTGATTTTCACAAGCACCTTCTCGATCTCCTCCTTGGCCTTCAAAAGGTTCTGGTAGTCGGGAGACTCGGGCTTGGTGTGTTTGAGGATGCCTAGGATCAAAAGCTGGTACCGCGCGGGACGCTGCACTCCCTTGATCAAGAAGGACGACAAATCCTGCTTGCGGGACTCCGGCTTCTTCTCTATGGCATCCAAAAACCGCGCGTACTTCAAGTTCACCTGCTGCTGTCTCTCGTGCTCAAAGCTTGCAAACACCTTGTTGCCTGAATACTTGATGAACGGTTCGAAGTTGCCCACGTGGTCCAAGAAAATGTCCGCAATGGAGTCGATGACAGGCTTCTGGGCCTGCTGGCGACGTGTGAGCTGCTCGCTCATGTTCTTGGCCAACTTGAGCAAGTCGTTGACCCCTCCAAACACGGTGCGGATGAAGATTTCCCGCTCGCGTTCGGGGATGATGTTGTTGGCCGGGTTGCGAAGCGGCATGATGTAGAAATCCGTCATGAACTCCAAGTCCTTGACGTAGTCGCGCTCCGTGTAGATGAACTCGTAGATCAACTCCTGGCGCATTTTCTCCGTCTTGTCAAGCTTATCGAGCACCAGTTGTGGCACCGTCTCGTGCCAGAGCATCTTGTTCTCCTCCGCGTCGTGGAGCGAGAGCCGCGACACCGCACGCTTGAGTCCGCCCTGCGGCTTCAAATTGAGCCGGGCCTGCTGCTCGAGCCGCCGGGGGCACGAGATGCTGTAGCAGAGCCGGTTGCGCGTGCAGGTGGGCGAGTAGCAGTCTGTGAGGATCGTGAACACCCCGTTGACGCCGGTAGCCATCGCTGAGCTCTTGTCGTTCATCACCGAGAGCGACGTCGAGCTGCTGTCACCGTTGGGGAACCCCATGGAGGCGGTGCTCCCTAACGTCGGCAGCTGAGCCATGTACTGGGCCTGGCTCGGCATTTGCTGGAGCTGCTGCTGGAGTTGCATCTGCTGGAGCTGCTGCTGCTGGAGCTGCTGCGTGTCCACATACGACCCGTGCTTGGAATTGCCCGCGCTGCCGTTGCCGTTGTACTCGTTGTAGAACTCCACATCGCTGTACACGTGGTTGAACGCATAGAGCTCATGCACGGAGTCACGGAGCCGGTGGTTGTAGGTGACGTCGTGGAAAAACTTCTGCGCATCCAACGACCGCCCCAAGAGCAACGCCAAGTTGCGGTCATTGGTGCGGATGATTCTGCAGATGATGTCCACCGCCATTTTGCCCGTGAAAGTGTCGTGGTACTCGAGGCCGTCCTTGGTGTTGATCGTGAGGATGATCGACTCCTTGAACACACGCGCCACACGCGAAAGCATCGCAGGGTAAACGCTGGGCTTTCGGTGCACGAGAGTCTTCTGGGAGCTCAAAGTGCCGCTGGAGACAGTGCGGTCCTTTCCGCCATGGGCGAGAGACGCCGACGAGTTGAATTTCTTGCTCGAGAGCGACGAGAGCTTCGAGAGCGACGTGAACGACCGCGACCGCGACGAGAGCGAGAACGTGTGGTGGAGAGATCCCGATGTCGAACCCTGGTGCTGGGCCCCTGCCGCCTGTGTTTGCTGGTGGTTCTGTGACGCCTTGCCTAGAGACGAAGCGGACATCGACTTGCTCCGGTGGTCCGACGAGGCCTGCGTGGACCCGGTCCAGCTGGCGGACGAATGCATCAGGACACTCGGGGAGGACACAATACGCCGGTTATTGCCGACAGAATTGGCAGAGCTGGCGTGGTCCATCACTTGGTTCGTCTGGATCGGCGGAAGCGTCCCTGAGGGGGCCCTTCTGGAGGTCCGGCGACCGGTGGCCACATCATGGGGTGGCGATTCTCTCGTCAAAGACAGTGCCGACGCATTGCGCCCGTTATTAGACCCGTACACCCTGGGATCTGCCTGCTGGAACCCCTGAGGCAGTGCCTGGGCGTATGGCTGTGGGGGATGCAGTGTCCCGCCCACGCTATGTGCCCTCTGGCCGTAGATTTGCTGCGGAACTTGCTGCGGAATTTGCTGTGGAATTTGCTGTGGAATTTGCTGTGCAATAGGCTGTGGAATAGGCTGCGGGACTTGCTGATGCCCCTGCTGATACTGGGGCCCTTGCAGGTGGCTGCCGGATGCTCCGAAGTTGGATGCCTGGTAATTCGGCTGGCCCTGGGGCTGCTGGCCATGACTCTGCATCTGGGGAGCAATGGCCACACGCTGGAGATTCCGCTGAAATTGTGGGGGGGCGGCTGCGCGGCTCTGTGGGGCCGGCGGGCCCTGGTGCGGGTACGGGGGCTGGTGGCCGGGCTGGGTGTGCGCAGACTGGTGATGGGCAGGCTGGTGGTGGCCGGCGTGATGGTGACTCGCCTGCTGGCGCTGTGGGCTGCTGTACTGGCCTGGGGCAGCCTGTTGGTGCTGGGGGGGGTACTGCTGATGCAGTGGCGGCGGCTGCTGTTGCTGTTGGTACTGCTGCCGCTGGCGGTGCTGCTGCTGCTGCTGCGGGTCCAACAGCGGGTGGGCCCCAGTTGAATAGGGGACACCGGTAGGGAGATGCAAAGGCGGCTGTGCCAGGGACGGGCTGCTTTTCTCGTACAACTCGTCGTCCTCGTCCACCATGGACAGCGGCAAGAGGTGGGCGGGAATGTTCAACATGGGCGGCTGCCCGTTGCCCTGAAATGAGTACGACATCGGGGACGTGGTTTAGGGGCGCTGGGCCGCAGTTTCAGCAAGCGAAAGCGCTCAGTTGACGCTCGGGCTAGCGTCCAGTATCAAAGACGGCCCTTCGACAAGGGGGCACCGCTACGAAAACGGCGGTAGATCGCCACCTCGGTTTCTCGGGGGCACTGTATAGGCAGAGCGGACAGTCTCGTGCCGTGTAGGGGTCTCTTAGTGAGCCGGCGAAGGCAGCTGGGTCTGTGCACTGAGACACTGAGACAATGCTCGTGACAGGGGAGGCCAAGTCCTGGGATCACAGGAAGGACGAAGTTCAATGGCCGGTGGTCAGAATCAGACTCTGCGATGCAGTTTTGTGCTGTTTCTGAGCAAAAGTGACGGGGGGCTCTGTGCTGAGCTCCGGTGACGAAAGCAAGGAGCGGATGTTTTTGCTTTGGTATCGAAATTGTGCCAATATGCCACCGCCTAAGGTTACACAATGTAAATTTGAAGCGGCACGACTGCGGCAGGGACAGGTGGAGGGCTCCGGAGGGGGTCTAGGGCTGGGCTGTGGGACTCGAAATGATGAGGAAGTCCAGTTCGGGGTTTGGAAGAAGAAGCAATCGCCACTGGGTGTCTGTGGTGGGTGATGTCTGGCCATGGCATGGACGTAGTCGCGCGCTGTAGCTCGCGCTCATTGGCGGCACTTTAGGGAGCATAGCCCCGTAGTGCCCCGCCGAGCGGCTCTGGGAGAAGACAGGGAGCACTGCAACCAGCACTCTTGGTGAACTGAAGCCTATCTGGTCTTATAACAGGAGCATTGGGCACATTCTTGGGCCACTGGTCATTTTTTCAGCTTTTTGCAGCTCTTTTGGGGCTTTGGTGGCACCGCTGGGGAGCCCTTGGGTCTTCCTTTCGCAGCTATCCAACGGAGATACCGCCAGCTCCCGCTACGCCAACCGCCGTTCGCACTCCTGAACACAACTTCCAAGTGACCAGCTCTGGCCTCTACACCCAGCCTCCCGACAGTTTCCAGCACTCGTCAGCTCTGCCTCAGCTCCTCGACAGCCCCTCATCCGCCGCAGCATCTACCACAGCGCCCACGCACCTCATTGGACTCTCTTCTGCCATGCCCGCGTACCACTCCACCTTTCTCACGGAGCTGTCCGACAACAGAATCATTGGCAACCTCGTGATTTTGCCCATCCATTCCAAGTACAGGGGCCCGTCGTACCCTCCACAACAAGAATATGACATCATAGACGAGACATTGGATCTTTTCAGGGCAAATTCGTTTTTCAAGAACTTTGAAATCAAGGGCCCAGCCGACCGGTTATTGATCTACGGGATCCTCTTCATCAGCGACTGTTTATCGAAATTGAACAAGTCTGTTAGCTTGAGGGAAGCCACGCGGATTTTGAACAACTTGGCGCTTGACTCTTTTGCACTTCCCGGTGAAATAGGGTTCCCCTTGAACAGCTTATACCAGGGGCCGGCCAATAAAAACGAGGGCGATCTCTTGCGCTCCTATTTACAGCAGTTCAGACAAGAATTGGCCGACAGATTGTTGAAGAGAATCTACCAGGACGAGAGCACCCCCAGCAAGCACTGGCTTGCGTTTACCAGAAGAAGGTTCATGAACAAGAGCTTATAGGGGAAGGGAGAAAGAGAGATAGGGAGAAAAGATAGGGCCATGTAGCCAGATCATTTTATTAAACGTTCTATGTCCACACAAAAGGAATCCAGATGCCCACCTGCTGCTTGTAGCGCGTGTACTCTTCGCCAAACAACCGGTGGACCAAGAACCACTCCTCGAACTGAATGCGGCGGCTGAAGAACCAGCTGAGGATGCCCGTGGTGAGCACCAAGCACGCCCAATTTTCAAGCATCAACTGGACCCCCACCACGAGGAGCCAGAACCCCAAGTAGCTCGGATGGCGCGTGTAGCCGTAGACGCCGCTGGTGACGAGTCGGTGGCCGGTGACCAGTCGGTGGCTCGGCCTGTCGGTCTCGATGTAGTGCGAGAAGGACTCGCCACAGGTGGCCATGGCCGTTGTCCTGAGCATCTGGCCGCCTGCCATCATCAACGTCCCTAGGACAAGAGACCACCTGGTGTTGCTAGGGGGCTGTAACAGCTCGACATTGAAACGGCTCTGACGGAAGAAGTACTCCCATACGGTGAGAAGCTGCACCACGAGGAACTCCTTGTCGCCACGGTGGCCCCAAAGAAGAAACAGCTCCGACGTCACCTTCGTGGGCTGGTAACGTGCCGTCAGCCAGAATTCCAAGAGAAAGTAGCTGCTGATGCTGATGAGGTACACGTAGAGCCGGTAGAAGGGCTGGGGGCGGGTCGCGAGGAGAACGCCTGCGGTGCCGATGGCGGCTCCAAGAAGACATGCCACCAGGCAGATGAGTGCCAAGGAGTTGCGTGACGGGTCGTACATAGATCCCCAAGAGTGGGGAGCTGGATCTGGGCAGTCGTGGTAGCGATCTAGGTAAGTGTTCCAACGTTCTCCGAACACTGGCTAAATGCTCGCTATTTTACGCTATTTCACGCTATCTGATCGCCAACTTCCCTAGATGCTCACTGTCTTACTTGTTTAACCCATTCTTCTTCTCCCAGGTCTTCACTGATCTCTTGGTGGCCGCCTCTAAAGAACTCAGAGCGCCCCCCGCCATGTCCTACGACCCCCACAAGGTCAATCTTTCGGTGGTGGCGCTCAAGGCAGCGGCATTAGGCACCGTCCTCCTGCTGAGCGCCTTGAGCGCAGCCCTCTACCCCCAGGCCACACGAATAGGCGTCTTTCTCTGCGCCGTCAGCATCTTCCACCTCCTCGAGTTTCTCTGTACCAGTATCTACAACGAGTCCCAGGCCGATGACGACTCTTTTGTGTTGAACGACCACGAATTGCTTGCAGTGTATGGCGCCTCCTTCTTGGAATACTGGGGCCACCAATGGCTTCCGAGCATCGCTCCCTTGAGTCTGATCAGCACCCTAACAACACCCGTGGGTCTTGGGCTCATTTTGCTTGGCCAGATCTTCCGCTCGGGTGCCATGGCCACCGCGAAGGAGTCTTTCAACCACTACATCCAGCGGGAACACCAGGCCAAACACAAGCTCGTGACATTGGGGGTCTACTCAGTGCTGAGACACCCGCTGTATTTTGGGTTTTTCTGGTGGACCATGGGGCTCCAGTTGTGGCTCGGCAACTGGATGATGTTGGCTGTGAGTGGCTACAAGCTCTGGCAGTTTTTCAGCCGGAGGATAGAGTTTGAGGAGCGTTTCTTGGTGCAATTCTTCGGTGATGATTATCGCGACTACCGGGAACGCACCGGGGTTCTAATTCCAATGATCGCCTGACCCTACAAAGCTGTAATGTATCATATAATCTATAGTTTCTAGATCTAATGAGGAGCCACTATTCTCAGGTGGGCTTGACTCCAAAGCCGTTGACGTTTCTGTACATCAAAATTCCATCATCTCCGTCCACAAATTGACAGTATCTGCGAGAATTCCACAAAGCAGACCACATGTTCTCGCCAGAGTACATGTAATGCTTACCCATGACCTTCTTGATGGCTTCGGAGGCTTCCCGGGCGTTGTAGAATGGAATTCTAGACACGTAGTGGTGCAACACGTGAGTCTCAATGATATCGTGCAAAATGTTCTTGCCAATGAATCCAAAGTCTCTGTCAATGGTGGCGGCAGCGCCTCTGGCGAAGTTCCACTGGTGGGCCTCGTAGTGGGGCATTTTGGGGTCAGAGTGTTGCAAGTAGGTGATGAACACCAACCAGTGGTTCACGAACAAATAAGGAATGAACCAGTTCACCAACAAGTTGAAACCACCAAACTTCTGGTACCAGGTGTACAAAACGAAAGACTGAATTAAAAGGCCGAGGTCACTCAAGATGATGAACCAGTAGTCTCTGGACTCGAAAATGACTGAAGAGGGGTTGAAGTGGCTCTTCTTCCAGAAGGGAACACCGGGGTGTGCCTGGCCACTGACGTTGGCAGTGATGTACAGGAGCCAGCCCAACGTCTGCTGGAAGATCAAGGTGGCCAAGACGTAGATGGGGGAGTCGGCGGTGATTTCTTCCAAGCTGTTGACTCCGTGGTCATGGATAAACTTTTCCTTGGTTCTGGGCACGAAAACCATGTCTCTGGTCATGTGGCCGGTGGCCTTGTGGTGCTTTCCGTGAGAGTATTTCCAGGAGAAGTAAGGGACCATCAAGTAAGAGTGTAAGATCCAGCCCACGGTGTCGTTAACGAGCCCGTAGTCAGAGAAGGCCTGATGGCCACACTCGTGAGCGAGAACCCAAATACCGGTGCTGAAGAGTCCCTGGACTACCGTGTACACTGACCAGAGGGCAAATCTGGCGTAAACGTTGGGCACAAGGTGGATGTAGTTGTTGGCCAAGTAGCCGAAGGTCACCAACCAGAAAATGTCTCTGGCCACGTAGTAGAGCGACTCAAAAACACGTCTCTCGTAACAGTGGGCGGGAATGGCCTTCAAAATGTCCTTGATGGTGTAATCAGGCACTTCGAAAACACCACCGAAAGTGTCGATGGCGGTCAAGTTGTTGGAGAAGGTAGCCACATTGCCACGCTTGGTGACACCTGTGGTAGCAGCACTAGCGCCTGCGTTGGTGCCGGTGGCGGCAGAATTGACTGAGCTCATTGCGGAAACGAAAGATCGGCTGTGCGCTTGTAGATGAAGTCCTTATTCGTACCAGATCTGACGACGATGGACGCGACTAGGAGGACAGGCACTGGGATGAAAACTGAGGAAGCCAAAAGGAAACCAATGGAGCAGAAAAGAACCCGGCGATCCAGAAATCCTGGAAAATGTGGGAAGCTTTTGGTTTAAATCTCTAGGGATCTGCCGTTTAATTTTTTAGAAATTTTTTCCTTTGGCCCTGCCAACGATACGCTGTGGGTAGGTAAGGTGCAAAAAAAGAAATCAATTGGCTATTGTATGGGGTGTGCCCCCGGTTCTCAATGAGGCAATTTAATTCCGGCCAGATAGCCCTTGCGCGTACACCTCGAGGGCCCTATTGTGGCCACGTGATGATATTGGGCGGCTGGCAGGGGCACCCACTACTGCAACGAGTAATTAATCAGATAAAGGGGAATCGGGGAACTGATTCGGGAAAAATCATGTTCTTAGTCCCGAATCTTGCGTCTCGTTCTTTCTTTTCCCCAATGCCGAGGTCTTCAATAGGATGTTCAGCAGGGTTTATGAGGAGATATTGCTTCGTCGGAAAGCCATAGGATGGAGTTCCGAGGCCGACTGCCTCTATTTCGAGCCCGCACGTTACCGAGGGCAATAGGCGCGATTTCCGAGGGTCTATCGAAAATTTTACAGGGGCTCGCTTGAGATTTCGCTGCAGATTGTTGGCATTTTACCCAAACTTTTGAGTTTCGAGGGTCGCTACCGGCTTTTGGCACTGCTCACGTGATTTATACGGTCTCTTGCGGTCTTATCCTGATGGCACCACTGGGCCAGGCCATCCCCAGCCTGAGACGTTTAGACAGGCTCGAGCAGCCATGCATCTGGTATCGCCAGATTGTTATTTTTTGAACACTAGGTGTTGCTACCGTATGTCCAGAGCTCCTTATTGGACGGTCTCGAAGCTCGCGCGCAATTTGCATCTAATTGCGACCGAACACAGGCCGAGTTGCGGGCCAACAGTGGCTGGGTTATCCCTAAATCTCGCCTAAATACCGCATATGTTGCGAAAATGTGCCAAAATGCTCTCAAGCCCCTTTCAGTGTTTAATTAAGTCAACTCTCTAATGCTCTACACTGCGGTCAGCGCCTCTTAATTGCTCGGTCTTGACCGATCAGCTGACCTCTAGTTGAGATCGGCCCGGCAAGCCATCTCGGCTATTCTCCCGCATATCGAATCATAAGATGTGCCCACTGAACCTTCCTATTGCATGGATCGTCACCTCTGGTACCATCACCCTCAGCTCAGGACCCTGCTGGCTGCGATACAACCGCCGATGGCCACATTAGCCGTGGTGATGGATGGAGTATGCAGGAACGAGTACACGTTCCACTGCAATGGGCGCAGTTGCCCGAAATTGAAGCCGCCTCAACTCTGCACTATCGGCACTTACGGCAACTGTTAGAACGTACCCGTCGGAAGCAGCACCGCCCATATCCGGACCTTAATTTGTTTTATGCACGTCACTTGGCAAATATAAACAGACTCCTCCCCGCCAAATTTCAGGCGTGTGCTGTATCTCTCGACCAATGCTTTCATTCCTTTCGTCCCCGGTTACGGTCCCGGTGAGCGCTCCCGGCCATGTCGCGCCCCGGGCACGAGAATGTCGCAGCTGCTCTATCAGCACGATGGAGAGGCAGTAAAGCATCTAACTGCTCCTCAAATTGCCTGAAATTTTGCCCGACTACTTCTAATACCGTTTTCGTCTTCTTGCAGCATTTTTTGGGGATTTTCTACAGTTAAAACCAACTATCTTTGTTCCTCTACTTCTTTTCACCCTGCTCTTTATCAGCCGCTTTGTGTAATATACATGCGACATTTTGAAAAAAATCACCCCCACCTCTGGCCCCGGATCGAAACTCACCCAATATAAAACCCCAACTGATCTGCTATCAAAAGTAATATCTCCAATTGTTGGTAAGCGGCCCGATCCAATACATATTCAAAATGTCACAAACTGAGATCAAGAAGAAGCCTATCAGCTTTTCAAATATCCTCCTCGGAGCCGCTCTCAACCTCGCGGAGGCTACTACCCTTGGACAGCCATTGGAAGTCACCAAGACAACTATGGCTGCTAACAGAAACCTCACGATCTTCCAGGCCATAAAAACCGTCTGGTCTAGAGGTGGTGTTTTTGGTTTTTATCAGGGTCTTATTCCTTGGGCGTGGATTGAAGCATCGACCAAAGGTGCGGTGTTGCTCTTCGTGTCGTCGGAAGCAGAATACCGGTTTCAAACCCTTGGATTGAGTCCGTTTTTGTCTGGCCTCGGTGGAGGTGTCAGCGGAGGTCTTTTTCAGGCATATTTGACCATGGGTTTCTGCACTTGTATGAAGACAGTTGAGATCACCAGATCCAAACAGATTGCCACTGCTGGTGTCCCTCAACAGACCAGTTTCGAAGTCTTCAAAGATATTTATAGAAAAGAAGGTATAAGAGGTATAAATAAGGGTGTCAATGCGGTGGCTATCCGCCAGATGACCAATTGGGGTTCTAGATTTGCATTTTCTCGTTTGGCTGAAGATGCCATCAAGTCGATCACCAAAAAGGGCAAGGATGACAAATTGAGTGCAGTTGAGAAGATCGGTGCCTCTGTTATCGGTGGAGGTTTGTCGGCTTGGAATCAACCAATCGAAGTCATTAGAGTCGAGATGCAATCGAAAACCAACGACCCCAACAGACCAAAGAACTTGACTGTCGGCAAGGCGTTCAGCTACATCTACAAGAACAATGGAATTAAGGGCTTATATAGAGGTGTTACCCCCAGAATTGGATTGGGAGTGTGGCAGACTGTTTTTATGGTCGCATTTGGAGACATGATCAAGGGTATGCTCAATGCAGAAGGCAGCGGTCACTAATAAAGAACTGTTAACATTAATTATAACTATTCAAGTGGATTTGTAGAAAAAGCTTGATCCGTAAAAGAACCTCAATTAATTTCTCAAGCTCATCTTGCGGCATGTCTGGTATGCTCAAGTGTGTTTGGTTCCCCATCTGTCGTAGCAGTAGAGTCCCAGCATGGTCAAGAAAAGTCCCACCCCCTGGGTGAAGTTGACTGCCTGACCCTCGGCCACTATAGCAACAATAATGACTATTATACGCTTCAAGATGTTGGCAATGGAGTAATTGACGGTAGAGATCGATCCGAGGATCTGGAATGCAAATAATGACTGTAAGAAATGCGACAAGCCATTTACCATCATCAAGCTGTAGATTCTGGAATTGACACTCAACAAGGAGAGTGTTTCGTTCTGGAACTCCAGGAAAATGTAAACGGGCAAAGTGAAAATGAATCCAATTAACGAGCAGTAGTAAAGAATAGTTAATTTATCGAGTTTGCTCTTCTGTGTAGTGTCGTGCTCAGCCTTGGAGGCCGACATGGGTAATTCGCTCGATAAATTCTCCCACACAGACAAGATCTTTTTGGCAAAGATGTTCTGGGAAACAAAGATAAGCATGGACATGAACGAATACACTAATCCTGTGGTGTAGTAAGGTGTGGAGCTCGACGATGCCTGTTTTTTGGGCTTGTAGCAGGCCAACATGATGCCAGTGATGAGAGGGATCAACGTTAAGTAAGTCACTGTCTGATACTTGATTTTGAACATCGTCCTGTAGATCAAAACTGTTACTATCGGCGACAATGCTTTAATGGTGTGTACCACAGAAACAGGAATCAACGAGGTGGCCTTGTGGGAAGTTAAATGGCCAACAAATTGGAATAAGCCCATGGGTAAGGTGGCCCTGATGATAGTGGCTGTAGGGGTGACAAATTCGAGAAGTGGTACCAAGGAGGTTTTTCTGTAGCCTGGTGCGCTGTGGGGTACATTGCCCTTAGTTTCTGCCACTGGGAGAAACCCCAAGGGGAAATAGCTGGCCCATTGGTCGAACTTGGTGATGCCGGCCAAAAGCAACAAGCAAAACACACAGCTGAACAAAAACTGCACCTGGGTCAAGGTGACCGAGTAGTTGAATTGTCTCAAAATGGCCTTGGTGCTGTTACTTGAAACTACCGAGCAGAAGTACCAGCCGAGACACAAACTGACAATCTTGAGGTTAATGGGGGGCAAGAGAGGAGAGGCTTTTGATATAGACGCCAATTTCTGTTGGCCTAACTTGAAAAACTCGTCCTTTTCTTTGACAGGGGTCGCGGCATTGGATACTGGCGGGGTTATGGGCAATTGAAAGGTAGAAAAGCTGCTGAAATGTGGAGACGACAAGTGAAGCCTGGCCGGCCTAGGCTCATACACCCTTTTAGACGAGGCCTTTCCGTTCAAATTGTGAAGGTTTGTGGAGGAGCTATTGGGATTGATCGAGGAAATCATGATGACATTGGGGTTTTATAAGCGAGCGTGATAGGAGCTGGGTCCAAGGATGTCTAAGAAGACAAAAATAGCAATGTTATGGGTACCGACGTGTCAGGCACGTGTACGTTGTGCTGTTGCTGGAAAAAACACTAGACAGTGGACGCGACAGTAATAGAGACTACCTAAGCAAAAGCTAGCGAATGACGGCAGAACTCTTTAAAATAAACACTTTGCAACGGACTGTGACAGTTGTTATGGGTCATATAGAAAAATTTGTGCCTGAAGATAAAGACACAGCAGGTCTGTATGCAGGCGCTATTGAAAAAGAAACGGCCGCCGTATCGAGTGCACGATTTGGGCCAAAAGCCCGCCATTTTAGTACAGATCGAGGGTTCTCAGGGGTAAGCGTGAGAGGGGCTCATTGGTTGGCTCGTAAGGAGGGGGTCGGTAGTTGCAGAGGTATAGAGTTTTGTAAAGCGGTGGGGTGGTATGTGATAGTGAAGTGGTGTGGGATTGTGAGGCGGCGTGGGATAGTGAGGGATGCGGGTGGTGAGGTGGTTTGATGGGCTGGTTGTTCGGACCTTGCCCAGAATCTGGTAAGAAACAGGCCACCGTATTCTATTTTTACTCTCTTGGCATTTCATGAGCTGGTGGCCTTTCGTATCTGTGTATCATTGGATTCTTGGAGTACGCTGGGGCTTTGCTTCTGTCCTAGTCTCTGCCTGGAGCTCTGGATACGGGGAGTTCTTCGGCCTTGCGGGGCTTACTCGCGGAGTTCGCGCCGGTCCTTCTATTTTCTGTCTTTAAGTTGACCTACTGGCAACTGAGCGCAGAGTGATCTGATCCATATTCATTGGAAAAGTACACTCCTTAAAGATTTCCAGGTAGTCAATTCAACCTTTTTCTCTTTAATTGTCGCGTGTCTTTCATATCGATTCGGGCCCTTTCCCTTTCTTTTCCTTGTGAATACATTTTTGGGTGCGAAATTTGTATAAGATCGAGCTCTTCGGCTTTTATCCAAGCACACCCTAGAACACTGCTAAAACATTTGAAAAGTCTTTCACAATACATTGATAACTTTCTAAACACACTTACATCCTCAATTTATTTTTCGTTCAATTAAATCCAAAGCTACATCCCTTTGACGACGTTATCTGCCTTCACAAGATTGGGGTTCGCTCCAATGAGCTTGGACCATTTTGAGATATGGGGATACCTGACATCAAAATTGAACTTTCCAAGAAGCAGCTGTCTCTCTTTGTTAGCAAAAAGATTGTGGTGAAGAGGGAAGCTAAGAATGATATCGGCTCCCGATAACTTGTCTCCGGCAAAATACAGGCCAGAGCTTTTGGCAAGCTGGGCCTCCAAAAAATCCAAGTTTTTCTTTATCTCAGGAAGGTAGAACTGCTTGTTGATGCCACTTGTCACTGCGCCCACCAAAAGACTTGTACCAAACGGAGCTTGGTCCTTGGCCATGGAGAGAACGAACGCGCCGACCAAAAAGGATTCCAAGGTGCCCTCAGCGTAGTGGAGGTAGTACTTGACCAATTCCTGGTCAGCTTTGGACTTGGGTGTGAGCTTGCCGGCTTTATCGTAGTTTTCAAGCAAGTATCCCACTATGTAACCCGATTCTGCCAATATGATATGGTTTTCAGGGTCATCTTTGGGAATAATCTCAATAACGGGCGACTTTCCAAGTGGGTGGATATTTTCGAGTTCAGGAGGTGCCCGGAACTCCTTGTTGCGCTTGTAGATCTTGATTTCATAGGGAATACTGAGTTCTTCGAGGAGCCAGAGGATTCTGTGCGAGCGCAGCTTGTCCAACCTTCGGTTAGTAGATGAGGTGCAGAGTGTGGAGAGAGTGTGGGGTGTGTTAAGTCTGTGGGGCGGTAACCTGATACTAGGCCAGAATCGATAGGGTGGAAAGAGGATGTTCAAAACTTACCAGTGGAGAATGATTTTGTCCGACATTTGTATAAATAACTAAGAACACAATTCTTACAACAACTTCAATTCTGCAGAATGGGCTCTTGTTATATAGTCACAGCTCAAGATGTCGTTCGACTTCTGATTGCTCTCGCAACAATACACCGGCTGCGGCCTGAGGAAGCACATGATAGCCGCGCTAACGGGTCTCGGTGCTCAGGTAAGCGGGCGCTAGGAGGAGTAGCTCAAAGTGAGAGTAGGAAAGCAGTAAACAGAAAGTAGTAACAGCTGTCAGAGACCTGCGAAGTGGCAGACTAGTAGAAATTAATAATATTAGTAGGGGTTAGCAAGTTAGAGCCCAAACTAATACAGAGTAAAATAGAGAGTGCTAGCACGGCAGTAGGCGAGAGCCGAAGCAGATACACATCACGGAGATGTAGCCCTGACCTTCTAGTCACTATAGCTGCAGCCCCAGCCAGCGCCAGAGAATGCACCGCCCAATTGAGCCTCACTTCCAGGGCCTATTATGCCCAGAGGGTCGTCCCTTGAACCATCCCACACCATCTCACACTACCACATGCCTAGTGCGACTGAGCCACCCAGTTCCAATACTTCGCGCTACCTCAACACTACCTCAACACTACCTCCGATAATTGAGACGACGACCTCTTCATCAGCTGTGAATTGCCACCAGGACCTGTGACGTGCCCAGATTGATGCACCCAGCCATTTCTGAGTAATTGGGTACTTGAGTGGCGCCCTTCCAGTTCCAACATCGACTTGAACAGAGGAACACCTTCTGATTCCAACGGATTGAACACATACACAACAAGACAGCACACATATCATGTCTAGTATTGTTCTCTACGCGGGGAAATACCTCCTCAAGAGGGCCCTATCTAACACAGATATGGACGACCAGATCCCCGACGTGACGACTCCTGATGATCCCGAAGAATCCAACCCCGTGATGGAGGAGATGTTCTCGTCATGGGCTCTCTTCATTCTTTTGTTTCTTCTTTGTTCGGCCCTTTGGTCCTCCTACTTTCTCCAGCAGCGCCGAATAAAGGCAATTCACGAAACTGTGTTATCGATCTTCTACGGGATGATCGTTGGCTTGATCATCAGAGCATCGCCGGGCCATTACATCCAGGACGCAGTCAAATTCAATTCAAGCTACTTCTTCAACATTCTTTTGCCTCCCATCATCTTGAATTCGGGCTACGAGCTACACCAGGCCAATTTTTTCCGCAATCTAGGCTCTATCCTCACCTTTGCCATCCCTGGTACCTTTATTTCTGCATTGGTGCTAGGGATTATCCTTTACATCTGGACTGCCTTGGGCTTGGACGGCATTAACTTGGAGTTTGTGGATGCGTTGGCGGTTGGCGCTACCCTTTCTGCTACTGACCCAGTGACAATTCTTTCCATTTTCAACGCCTACAAGGTGGACCCCAAGCTCTATACCATCATTTTCGGAGAGTCTTTGCTTAACGACGCTATCTCCATCGTTATGTTTGAGACATGTCAGAAGTTTCATGGGAAACCTTTGCATTTCAGCTCATTTTTTGAGGGTATCGGCTTGTTCTTAATGTCTTTCACCATCTCCACCATCATTGGGATTTTGATCGGCATTCTCGTCGCTCTCATCTTGAAACACTCCCACGTGAGAAGATATCCCCAGATCGAGACCTGCTTGGTGCTATTATTTGCCTACGAGTCCTATTTCTTTTCCAATGGTGCCCACATGTCAGGAATCGTGTCTCTCTTGTTTTGCGGAATCACCTTGAAACATTATGCCTACTACAACATGTCTAGAAGAACCCAGATTGCGACCAAGTACATCTTCCAACTTTTGGCCCAATTGCTGGAAAATTTCATCTTTATTTACTTGGGTTTATCGTTGTTCACTGAGGTCGAGCTTGTGTTTAAGCCTCTCCTCATTATTGTCACTTTCATATCTATTTGTGTGGCTAGATGGCTGGCTGTGTTCCCCTTGTCCAGGTTTTTGAACTTCATGTACAAGGCCAAATTCCAAGAATTTATAAACAGATCGGGCGCCAACGGGGGTATTGCCTCCTCGAATGTTGTCCCAGACGAAATCTCTCACTCTTACCAAATGATGATCTTCTGGGCCGGCTTGAGAGGAGCCGTTGGTGTAGCGTTGGCCATGGGCATCCAAGGCGAGGCAAAATGGACTCTATTAGCCACCGTGTTGGTGGTAGTGGTGCTCACGGTGATCTTGTTTGGAGGAACCACTGCTCTGATGTTGGAGATTTTAGGCATCAAAATTGGCGTCATTGATGAACACGGCGAATCTGACGACGAGTTTGAAATTGAGGCCCCGAGATTACCCACATATTTGCAGGGTAGTGGAAGCAACAACAGCAACAATGCGGAGGCAAGTTTGTACGGAAGCAGAAGATATACACCCGGTACAGGCGGATTTGGCTCAAAGTCGGGCTTCAAAGACGTGAGATCAAGAAACGATTCCAGCGTATCTCTTGGCTCATTTAGAAATAGCACAGCAAACGACCAGCACGGTGTGGGCAACTCAGCAAATAGTTCTTCGGCTGAATTGATCAATAACGAAGAAAACGATGGCAGTGATACTGAGGACTTCGTTTCAGGTCCCTCTTCAGGGTCGCATGAAACTTTCACCGGAGCTTTGGGGTCGTTCTTAGGCTCCGATGAGCACACGAGATGGTTCACCAAATTTGATGAGGAGGTGTTGAAACCGGTGCTACTCGACAGTTTGCCAAGCGACAAAAGATACAACAATAACAACAACGAGCAGGGAAACTAAATTATTTAAAATAGATGAAATAGGTTTACATTCTGGTAGCACTTTGAGCTTGCGTATATTTTTCAGATCCTATCCTGTTCTATATATATTGATATTTTCGCTCTTAGCCGATCTGGAAGCGATGGCAGCGTCAGTGACCCTCTTAGCAAGCTTGAAGGCACGCGAAGAAAGCACCAAGTCATTAAGCTGCGAGTTGTAGGTGATGCAAATTTCAAAGAACTCCTTGATAGCCAAATCGTGAAGTAATGCGATGACGTGCAGGTGATAAGCGGCAGAGTCCTTCCTGTCACCGACACTGGGGGGTGGGGACTCAGTGTAGGAGCTCATCGCTCTAATGGGCCTTTCCAAAAGTGTCAAGACCAGGGCAATGTCGGAGCTTTGTACTGTTTCCTTGCGATCTTCTTCTATGGCTCGAACAAGAAGATTCGACACTGCAATCACCGCATTTCCAAAGGTCACGGGGTCAATGATCCTGGACTGAGCGTCTCTTTCAACAGATATTCTAAACAATCCTCCCACAAAAGTGGAGAGAAGCTGCTCTTTGTAAAGGGAGTATCTGACTCGGAAGCGCCGGTAAAGATCTTTGAAAAACACAGCCTGGGGAAGTGCGGTCTTTGTTGAGCTGTCAAGAGCCAATAGCTTACTCACAGGCTCGATTGCCACTTTTGTGATGTAGTTAAGCAACGTTTGCACCAACGAAGGAATGCCAGACACACCTGGAGCATCCGGCTTTTTGGCGCTACTTTCAGCAACTTTCTCGGTACTTTTCTCGTAATTCCTCAAGGTAATGGAGTCATCTGGCGACTGAGCAGTTCTTGAGTTTCCAAAGATATCAACAGATTTATCAGCCAACGAAGTAACTCCTTGGATGGAAGCTTTCTTCTGGCGGGCAGTGGCCAAATCCGACGTGGACCTGAAATTAACCCTCAGACAAGTCTCGCGAATCACAAGCGAGCACTCGTCAAGAATAGTTAGCCATATAGGTCTTTCCCTGGAATGGGCGTTGTAGATGGCGTAGCGCAACTTCACGCCTTCGTTGATGGGCGCGGTTTTATTAGGGCCAGTAGGGGCCGTAGAGCTGACATCAGCCTCGACGGTTGCAATATACGCCAACTCTTGGAAGGCAGTGAGTCTGGTCAAATGATGCACATCATCTCTCAATCCCGAGACCAAAGTATTGACGGGGTCGGAGCTATATGTGCTTATTGGTTTCTTACCGTCAAGACAGCCAATGCTCACGTAGACATCATAAGCGTGATTGAGCAATTCCCATCCCAATATGGCGTGGAAAGAGGCAGTAGAGCTCTGTACAAAAGTGTTCAATCTGGAGATCACGGAGATGGTCGATGCATTACTCTGCAAGCCAAAAAGCGTGAAAATGAGCCAGTTCAGTTTATAGATCAACTGCTTCCCGCAAAGGCCAAAGTAGACCACGGGGCACGATACCAACACCAACGTGTTGAGGAAGATGGAGAGGAGCACCAACTTAGGGACCGGCATCATCAAGGCAGAGCTCGGTCGTATCTTAGCAACACCATATTTGAAAAGAGACAAGCGGTTTCGCTGAAAGATCAAGTGCTGAGCACTGTAGAAGAAACTGCAGTAGAGGGCGGCAAACACAAAGTAAACAAAGTCGTCGTTGACGGTGTTGCTCTGGCCGTATTCCTTGGCAATCAAGTAGGGGGCGATGGGAGCCTTATAGTAGGACACCAGGAAGAAAATCAAGGCCGAAGACGTATAGAATGTATAGCAGGTGAGAAAGTTGACCGAGAAAAGCGAATAGAGTATTTGGAGTGCCCATGTCTTGTGCTGCGAGTATAAGGTAGTGGTGATTCGGTCACGAAGAAACCGCACGAGAAGTAATGCAAAAAATAGAAGCGGTCCAATGAATATGCTCAGAAACAACAATCTTCTCCAGAAGGATTTCACGGAGAACGTGAGCGAAGAGGATAAGACGAATGCTATGAGAAGGGCCACTTTGTTGAGATACTTCAAGCGCTTCTGTTGCACTTTCTTGAAAAGCGAGTGATATGAAGCGACTGACATTGTGGCTTCTTTTGGATCAAGTGCTGGATGGTTCACTAAATGAGTGGCGGCTGTGGTGGTGTGCGATGTTTGCTGTGAGTAGTTTTGATCCACTGTGTGCAGACAACGACAGAGCGAGTGAATCGGTGGAAGGACCAGTTAGCCACAAATCTCCAATGGAATGAGGTGGTCTCGCTGGAACACAATGGCAAAGCTGTGGCAAGTGAAAGTGGTAAGGAGGCGATGTCGTGGTGTGTTTACTTCGTGTTGATGACATTCGATCCTCAAAAATCCGCGCAGACTCGCATTTTCTGACAGGGACAGGAGAGCCAGCGGAAAAGCGACGAGCCGCTTTACGCACTACAGCCACGGACATTAGTTGTTCTATTTACATGACTCTAAAGCTATGCGTTTCCAGCTCCTATTGGTTCACCTTGTACTGGGCCTCCAATCTCAATCTCTCGATCTCACCGTCTAAGGTGCTGTTGATGGAGTCCAACCCTGGCTGTCCTCCGTGCTCTCCCAAGACGTGGTCGGCCACAAGCTCCTCATTGGCCGACTGGCTCGACACGGCGTACGCGTGGCCTGCCAACTTGTTCTCGATAGCCATTTGCTTGGACTCGAATTTGCCGACGTTGATCTCAAACGCCTCCTTGATCGCCTGTTCCAACTCCTCCTCAGTGGTGATGAACTGCGAGGCCGCGTGGTACAAGTCCAACACATTGAGAAACTTGTCTTCTGCAGCGTTCAACTCAGCTCTCATGCGATTGGCCACCCTCTGTTCCTCCAATAATAGCTTTTCTTCCTCCGTCCTCTGTCTCACAAGGGAACCGCTCAAGTATGAATCAATCGTTGGTAACGTCAATTTTGTGGCTTCCGACTCTTCGTAGACGGCCTCAAGAGCCTTTTCTTCCTCAGCCTTCTGCTGCTGCTTCAACTTTAACTCCTCAATCCTGGCCAACCTTTTCTCTTCGGCCACGTATGCATCTTTCAAATGGGCCCTGCGGATTTCTTGTCTCTTCAACTGCCACAACTCGTCGTTACTGAGCGCCGACTTGTCGATCTTCAGGTCCTGCTCGGCTCGCGCAATGATAGTCTGCTCAATTCTTTGCTGAACCGTTCTGATTTCCTTCTGGACAGGGCTTCTAGGAAAACTGAACCCCGCTTTGACGGGCTCTGGGACCCCTTCGGCATACCCCTGCTCGAACTGAGCCTCTGCTTCTATCTCGGCGGCAGTTGGAGCTCTGATGGGCTTGCCTCTGAATATGGGACGGACTTTGGGTAAGACACCCGACTTTCCGCCGTACTTGAGAACACCTTTACCCATATTGTGCTCTATGGTCTCCGGTGGTGTCAGTGTCAACTGAAAACATTCGAATCGAAAACTTTTTGTGTGCCCTGCGATCGGTGTGGGCACATCTCTGGTGGGTGGGAAAGCTGGAACACTAAGTGGGAGGAAGTGCGAAATGAGGACACTTTTGGCAAAATAAGGTGCGCGAAAAGATATAAACGCGACACTTTCATGTTGCAAGGGACTCGACTCATACTGAGAACGGACTCCCCTAGCTCAGCTGCCCTCGACTCCTTTCCCCTGATGGCCCCACACTTGGTATATCTTCTGTGACAACACAGGGCCGATCTTCTTGCTCGCGACTTGGTCCTTGAACAACTTGGACAAGAGTAGCAGACAATCCTTCTCGTTCAAGGCACTGTGGTTGGCATAGTACTCTAGTAGCTTCCTGGGGGTTCCAAAATGTCTCTGGATCGTCGATGCCTTGTCCAAGGAGACTCCACGGATGCACATGAGCATCTGGAAGAAAGCCTCTCGCACAGTGGTCATCGACTTCGACATCATCACTTTGAATGTCTCCATAGTGTAGACACATTCGGTACCATCCTTCTCAAATTGCTCTCTGAATGCCTCAATGAGCGGCTGGTAGCCTGCCTGGTTCTTGAAATTGGTGGGCCTGAGCACGAGCAAGCGAGTGTGGCGGTATTTGCCGGATATGACCTTGGTTAAGTTCGCCAAAAAGTTGATGGTGTCTTCAATGGTCTTGAACTTGCGCAACAAAAAGTTAGACGCGGTCATGGTCATCGAAATGGCCGTCTGGATAGCTTCTCCGCTCACAGGCAACTCACCGTACTCGAAACCGCCCTCCTCCACCACGTAGTAGTTGTGCTTTATGGCAGCCTTTTTGAGTCGCGCTTTCTGCTCCTGGAATCTCCCGTCTCGGATGGAGAAAGCCAAGTCATCAATTCTCTTCCTTTCGAAAATGTAATTGAGAACAACTTCCTCCTTGGACGTCTTGTGCCTTGCGATCCAGAGACCATCGCCTAGTGGGAGGGCCCTAACCTCGCAGTTGACGCCTGATGACTGTAGCCTCGTTTGGAAGAAATCTCGCTCCGAATGCGATCGCACCTCCCTGGTATCAATGATAAGAACGATGTCAAATTCGCTGGGCTCCCAGAACAGATACTTGGTGAGCGCCACTAGCTCAGAAGCCAGTCTTGATGCCAGAAACAAGGGTGCAAAGTCTTGATCTTCCTCTGGGGTCTCCTTTACGGGAGTCTGGAGCCCCTCGTTATTCTTCAACTGGGCCGCTAGCAGGAGGCCCTCCTCGGTGAGAATGTAGCGCCTCGGGCGACCGAACGACTTCACAAGATCGTGCTTTTCCAACTGCTTTATGGCAGACCACGCTGAGTAGAACTGCCGCGTGGCAGGGTTAGATTTGAAGGAGCGGTCGCAGTAGGGCGTGGCGTAGTTGATGATCTCATCCTGCGAGAGGCCCTCGCACGCGTGGTCGTTAATATAAAGGGCAATAAGAATCGAGTAGCCGCCTGACCGCTGCCCGGGGATATAGGTCCTCTTTTTTCGGGGCTTTTTAGCAGTGGTTGAGGTTTTGGCAGCAATGTGCTGGTCTGAGCTGTGTGTCTCTTGGCCGTAGGCTTCGGGGAACTCAATGGCCTGAGAAGCGCAGTGATCTCGTAGCCTCAGCACAAGCATCGTGACAGTTCTATCGCCGACGAATTTTATGCTGCGTAACTCCTTGATGCCGCCAATGGGCGTCGGGTGGTTGCTGATGGAATCCATTGCCTTGTTGTACTGTAACGCGGCTCTGGACCCTTTTTTGGTGGCTTCTGCTGCCTGTTCCTGGAGCCAGCCAGCAAACAAAGAGCGAAAATCTAACTGTTCCATCTTGAGTATCGTATTAACGAAAGCTGTAGCCAGACAGGGCCTTCAAGGCGTAGAGAAACGGGTCCTGATCAGAGGTAAACAGGAACTATGTGCAGGCGGTTTGCAGCAAATTCTGAGCATCGAGGCTGGTAGCGAGAGAACTCAAAGCTCCAGCACTCCCAGCTCCAGAGGTGCCACACACTACCACGAAGCTGCTGCTATAGAGAGTTGACACATCTCACGCATTACATTCCCACACCATAACCCACAGAGGACCCACACCACGCACGCTCACGCTCACATCCACACACCATGTCATCCATCAAAGCCAAGAGGACGATGCTCCCGCCCATCAATCTCATTTTCAAATATCTCCAGCAGCGGGCTACTGTGACTATATGGCTCTACGAGCAGACATCTCTGAGGATCCAGGGCAAAATACGCGGGTTTGACGAGTTCATGAACATTGTGGTGGACGAAGCCGTGGAAGTGTCGACGGAAGACGGCTCGAAGGAGGAGCTAGGACGCATTCTTTTGAAGGGAGACAACATCACCTTGATTTCAAGCGTGGATTTGTAAAATAGTGTATAGTAATGGTGAGAGTACCGGTGATAGAATCGGATTACAATTATAACAAGTGTGTAATTAGCGTCATTAGGTATTGGTGTAAAATATAACCTGAGTAAGGGTATAGAAGTGTAATTATTATTGATGAGGGTGAAGGAAATGAGGATGGAAGTAATGACTTTGTTGTATGAAAATGTTTAGCAGAACGTCTCGGATGAGTTCAGCGGAGTGACTACTGTCAGAACTCAAAGCTCACCCGTTTCTTGCGAGGCAGAGACATAGACTCAGGCTCTTCGCTACCACGTCGTTTGTGGTATCGACGACGACGCTCTTCCAGCTGGAGAGCCTGATTGTACTCGGACATCTGCTGGTGTCTGATGGCGGCGGCCTGGTGGCGCTGTTGGGGCGTTCGGCCCCGTCCAAAAACCTCAGGATCGGAGGGATCCGAAGTTTTAGCGTCAGGGATCTTAGGTCCAAGGGTCTTCGGGTTAGGCATTTCACGTTCAGGGGTTGTGTCTGAAACGGCAAAGTCTGAGGTTTTAGGATCAGAGGCAGAAGGTGGGGGCTTATAGCTGTGGCAGAAGGCTCCTGAGGAACCACCAAGACGACCAGGTTCCGTCCCTAAAAGGACACCAGTACCCCCCAGACCCAAAGACCCCAAGTTGCCAACTGCCAAACTTTCATATTCCGCAGTGGCCGAACCATCCTGAGACGGCGGCCCATTCTCGGCCTCTCGTCCTACTCCCCTGACCTCATCCCCTTCCCCAGACTCCCCCTTCATCAAAATTTCCTCCCTTCCCATCCCCGCTGACCTCCCCAGAACACCTCGCACTTTCGGCTTCCGGTTTCCCATGCTGCCATCGGCGCAACTCAGCGATCTCTGCCTCTGTCCTCGCCGATGCTCTCGCACGAGCCCTCGCTCTCTCGCTGCCCGCTCACTGCTCCTACGCGTCCTCATCAACGTCAACATTACACAAAATCAAACCTCAACCCTAACATTTGCCTCCAGCAGTCTCCAACTTCTACCCAGCACCAGTCAGCACCAGCACCATGAGCTCAGCCTGGAACGCTGGTATCCCCCACGCACAGCCGCCCAACCAAGATCCCAATTTTTTGCCGCCAATATCCCGCCAAATGCCCACGGGAAGGCCCACCCCTGGTCCCCATTCTGCTGCCAACCCTAGCGCCAACCCTAGCGCCAACCCTGGCACCAACTCCAGCGCTGGCACTCCAAATGACCCCAAACAAGACCCAAATTACAAATACAAGCCCTTCAACGATACGCGATACAAGCCAGGGCCTCTGGGATCTAGAGCATTTATACCCGTCCCATACACTCCCCAGGAACAGCAACGCATCCTGGTCCTTCTTGACAAAGTTCTCGGCCCCGAGTACGTGTCGTTCCGCCCTGGTGGCGGCGGCCAGAAGGTGTCATACATTGAGGGGTGGAGAGCATTAAATCTTGCCAATGAAATCTTTGGTTTCAATGGCTGGTGCTCTGAACTCATCAGCTCCCAGGTCGACTATTTCGATACCCACGGTAACACGGGCCGTATTTCAATGGGTCTCTCTGTTGTTGTGCGTATTACGATTCGGGACGGCACTTATCACGAGGATTTTGGCTATGGATACATCGAAAATGCGAAGAGCAAGGCTATGGCTTTTGAAAAGTGCAAGAAAGAGGCTTTTACCGATGGGCTAAAGAGGTGCTTGAGATGTTTTGGCAACGTATTGGGCAATTGCTTGTACGATCGGAACATCATCCCCAAAATCCAGCGCATGAAGCTCCCTCCTGTGGAGCTTGAGGGGAAACATTTCCACCGGGACGCGTTGGTAATGGAGCGCGAAAACAGGCGGCAAGGCCAGGCATCAGGTCCTCTGGCTCCTCTAGGGCAGCAGACCCTGGGCCCTAGCGTCTCAGCCGGTAGTGTGACCAGCACTGCCGCCACATCCACAGTAAGTGCCCCAGTAACTGGCACGAGCACTTCCGGTTCCTCTGGGACAAACTCAGACCCCAATGTCTCTCGTACTTCCGACTCCAAAGTTCCAGGGGCTTCCGCTGCGCCGGAGTCAAAACCGCCAAGCAGGGTCCCTGGAAAGTCCAGTGCGAAGGACAAGCCCAGCACCAAAGACGACGAGAAGCTCGACCTTGTGGACGATTTTGACGACTCTTTTGTGTTCAGCGACGACATGCAGCTTGACGAAGACAAAATGAGCCAGAATGACGGTCTCGACGAGTATGAATTGGAGGTGCTCCTTCTGAACAGCCGGGCAAAAACCGGAGCGACGGATCCAGCCCTTCTCGCGAGGTCAAAATACGAGCGAGCAGCCCCAGAGACCACTGCTTCCGTTTCCACCGCAGCGGCTGATCGACTGACCGGATCCGTGGATCTTGGGCTTAGTAATACGCCCCCTGTGATTCCTGAATCTGTGTCGTTTGTCAGTGCCAAGGCAGCCGACCTCATCCAGAAGCACCCAACGATAGACGACCCCAAGAAGCTCCCCCAGTTTGACCCAAAGTTTGTGTCGTCGCACATCGGCCGCACTGTGGACCCGACCAAGTCCACCCCCATAAAGCGCACCCAAGCGCTGAACAGAGCCCCCGCGCCCACCAAGAGCCCGATAGCCTCCAGCGCGTCCACCAATATAACGACTCCAGTGCTTGGTAAGCGACTCTTGGGCATGCCTCCGTCCCAACGCCTGACCTACAAGCGACTACACACGGAGCATAGCCAGGCGGACAAGGAGAACGTGGCGGAAAAGTGATGTTCTGGCGAAACATTTGGTAGCGAGAGATTCGATAGTCGACTAGATAGCGAAAATCACGAGGTGCATTGGCACCTGTAGGCAGTGTAGGGCCTAGGAAAAGGTGGAGGGTGTTTGCAGCCAGAATCCTGCACACAAACAAAGAGATATGGAGTCGGAGGGCTACTGAGAGACCCTCGTCAGCGGTAGCACCTGGGCCATGGCTTCAGTCGACGATCGTGCTAACTTAGGAGGTGGCAGTGCAGGAAGCAGTACCGTGGAAGCGAGTGTTTCACCCCTCTTGAGCCTTGGGCCATTCAACGAGTTCCCGGACGAGTACTCGCCATCAGAGGCCGCTCTTTCGCTCCACAGCTCTCGGATTCTTGTGATAGGAGCAGGGGGTCTAGGGTGTGAGATCTTGAAGAATTTGGCGCTCTCCGGCTTCAAAAATATCGAAATCATCGACATGGACACCATAGACATCTCCAACTTGAACCGGCAGTTCCTTTTCCGGCAGAAGGACGTGGGGCGACCCAAGGCTGAGGTGGCGGCAGAATTCATCCGGGCCAAAATAAAAGACCCCCAGCTTGTGGTCACGCCTTTCTTTGGGCAAATTCAGGACAAACTTCCTGAATACTACGCGCTGTTTTCTGTTGTGATCTGCGGATTGGACAACATCGAGGCGCGGAGGTGGATCAACGCTACGATCCACAGCCTTGTGGACCACGAAACGCTCACGGGGATCATTCCCTTGGTGGACGGGGGGACAGAAGGGTTCCGGGGCCAGGCCAGGGTCATAATTCCGACGCTAACCTCGTGCTACGAGTGCTCCTTGGACATGTTGAGCGCAAAGGTAACGTACCCGGTGTGCACTATTGCCAACACCCCCAGACTTCCGGAACATTGCATAGAGTGGGCAAGTGTCATCGAGTGGGGAAATAGATACCCGGAGGAGAAGTTTGATGCCGACATCATGGAGCATGTGGATGCAATGTACGAGCTCTCTCTCCAACGCGCCCGCGAGTTCAACATCGAGGGCGTCACCCGTCTGCTCACCTTGGGCGTGGTCAAGAACATTATCCCGGCCATTGCGGCTACCAATGCCATCATTGCCGCCGAATGCTGCAACGAAACGTTCAAGTTGGTCACCAATCTGAACCCGATTTTGTCAAACTACATGATGTACTCGGGCGATGATTCTATATTCACCTACACCTTCAGCCACACCCCAAAGCCCAATTGCCCGGTATGTGGGAACAGTGCCAAGTCGGTAGTTTGTCAGCGGTGGTGGACGCTCGAGGACTTCATCGCGAGCCTCGCCCAGAACCAGGAGATTCAGATGAAGGCCCCGTCGCTCACGACCTCTCGCAGCCATCTCTACCTAAGAGCTCCTCCGGAGCTAGAGCAGCTCTCCAGACCTAATTTGCCCAAAAGAATGGTCACTTTAGTCCATCTAGGCGAGGAGATCCTCGTGACAGACCCCAGCTTCCCCATATCTTTGAAGTTGCTCGTAACCTTCGAGGGGCCCGAAAACAAACCCGAGGATTTGGCCGCGCTCGGGGATTAGTTGCACTTGCTTATGTCTGTGCAAACTTGTCCATTTCATCGAGAATCATTTTGTTGAACGCAGGAATATTGTCCAAGTATATGTGGTGGCCAGCGCCTGGAATCTCTACCACTTCGCTCTGGTGGCCCTGCGAGCGGATGATCTCAGAGCAGCGCTCTCCCCCGTACTTATCCATCCAGTCGTCCTTGCCGTAGCACCAGAGGAAGTCACATTGGAGCTTGTTGATGCCCCTGTCGACCAACGGATGTCTGGCGTCGGCGCCTGGTGCTAGCAAATGGTTGAGCATGTACTCACCGGACCCTGGGGCCTGGAAGATGCCGTAGGCATATCGGTGCATTCTCCTGGACTCCTCTTTGGGCAAATTGGCGAATCTTCTAGAGGACCAGAGACTTACCACCTTGGAGCCTAGCGGCCCAGCATTACGTACCAACACGAAGGGACTGATGTTTTGCTCCCATAACTTGGCGAAATATTTCGGCACCGGCACCTCTTTGCGGTACTTTATCACTGCGCCTGGCGACACCATGATGATTTTTTTGCAAAAATGGGGATCCTTTTTGATTCCGTACGTGGCCATAAGGTACGCGCCCATGGAGTGGGCCATGATCAAGGTCTGGTCGCTGAGTTGGTCCAAGCCCCGCAATTTGAGCCACTGTTGGTACAGGTCATGAAACCAGGCCTCCACATTATCGAGAGTCTCTTCCTTCAACTCAAAGGGTGGTCTAGACGAGCAGCCATAGCCCAAGAGGTCGATGGCATGGACACACCAATTTCCAGATGCATGTGCCGAGATTTGGTCGAAGTTTTCCAAAAAAAAGCCGAGGCCTCCGCCATAACCATGTATCATGATCAAGTGGTTCATGGTGTTGGTGTCAGCATTCGATTTCCCAGGGGGGTATATCACGAACTCGTTGATGAAGTTGTTCTTCTCGTCGCCAAGATAGACTTTGAGAACCTCGCTGGAGCGGCCAGTCGCATCAGGATCAGGGTAGAAAGGAAGCAAAGAGAGGAGCTCGTTCTGAAAAACCAAGGGAGTCGCTCTGTAGGAGTAGTCATCGAAGGAATCGCTGATGCTGTAGGGGAAGCTGTTGGAGAACAATTTTTTTAGGGGCACGGAAGTTGGAGGCGTGGAGCGCTTATACTGCGAAGCCTCGCAGTCTATTACCTCAGCAGAAGCAGACTGTTTTAAGATGGGGTCTTTGGAACCAGACTCCTGGTTCTTTTTACCTGCTAGCGCCGACTTGAAGCTCGAGATAACGCTATTGACCAACTGGCCAGGGGACGAGACACTCTGAAGGGAGAGGCATGAGGTACTGAAGGATCTTTTTAAGGAAACCAGATACATCTATGGGACTGGTATAGAGCTAACAGAAGACGATGAGAGTATTTGGCTGATTTGACAGTAGAAGTTGGTCGATTTGGCAGTAGTTAGAAATTGTCGCAATGACGTTGAATAGTGGGGTCAGTGGTGGCAGATCAAGCCTGTGGTTCTGGACCACTGTTGGAGATTTGCTCTAAGGGTGTCGAAGACTTGAGCTTTGGGATGAGATCGAGACCTCTAGGACGCGCAAAGAAGCGAAAGGATAGGACGCGTGAACAGTAAGCTTCGGTAGCAGTCCACCGTAGCAAGGTCGATGACCTCGTGGTGAGCCCAGATCTAGTCACGTGGTAAGGCACAGCCGCTTGCCGATTGAATTTCCAAGAGGACACGAAAAGCAGACTTCTACACGACGTGAAGCTAGTGCAAGGGCACGGGAAACAGGAAGGACCAGGTCAGACTTTGGCTAGGACTGGGGCATGAGATTAGGTGGAGTCCTGGGCCCGTGTGGGGCAGTCCGGGCCCGCGCTAGACGCAAAATCTTACGATTGGCCAGACAGCAGCCAGTGAGGGAAACTAACCAAAACACAGGCAAACGCGCAGACAGCTCAGTGGCCGTTGGGATATTCTTGGCAGGGGCATGAACACAGCGAACCAATTAGAGATGACAAGCACCGGTATCCGAAGGTCATGTGACTAGCTACGGAGGGTCAAAGGAGCACCAAGGGAGGACAACAGGAAAACTAGAGAGGGAAAGGAAGGCAGATACGACACCAAGGGGCTGGCCGGGTCCGCTGCTGCGAAGTGCTAAGAGCGTCAGCCGCCTCCTGCGACCGCCTTACCGCCCGACCATCCGATAGTCCCACTCCACCCCCTAGAGTTCAGCTTAGGTCCCACACGACCGCACAAACGCATTAGCCAATCAGCCAGCCGCGCCAGTGACACTGGCCGAAGGAAGAGAAACCAAGCCAGTCAATGGTACCGGTAGGGCACAGAATTGATATACGAACTCGTCTACTTAAGCAAAGGCATCGATGTCGGCTAGGAGCGCCACTTCTTGGCTAAAGTGACAGTAGGTGGGGCTCAAGGAAAGGGCTCGTAAAGCCGATTGGAGGAATTTAGTGAAACAGGAAAGAATAGCTCCGGGCGCCGTTCATAACTAATAATTATTAGCTAAATAAGTGACTGTCGTAATGTAAGGATGGGGAAATGCCGGCACACAGGAGCCCATAGCCGTTCATTATTAACCGGAATCAGATGTGAATTATCAGATAGGTTACGAAAAAATATTGAGGCTTTGCAAGTAGCGAGAAGGGTAAAAAATACCAGAACAAGGAGATAATACAGAAGACACTTGAAGGGTACGGAACTCCAAGAAAGTGGGAAAATTAAGCAAAATGTGCATGTGGGCACTGGGAACAGTATGGGATATGAGACTAATTCCAGATGTTGTGTATTACAGCGTAGGCACCCGCCCAGCAGCGCAGCGCAGTAGATGGAATAGATAATTTAGATTAGATGGATATTTTTTGAAAATTTCAACAGGCCACGCATATTGCGGGCATTGATTGGCTCAAAAGCTAAAAGCGCCGCACGCACATGCAGACGTGAAGGAATTGCCAATTGTTGAATGGCCCCCATTGGCTTAAGGTTGTGCGATTCGGCACAGAAAATTTTTATCAGATAAATCTGCATTATATAATAGAGATGAATTTGCTCGTTTGAAAAAAAGAGAGAAAATTGGGACTAGTGAAGGTAAATTTGCTCAGAGCAATTTAAACCTACAAGATGCAGTTTAGTTCAGGGGCTCTTGTGGTCTTCTTGGGTCTTTTGGGGTTCTCCTTTGCCGAGACTCACCACTGGTACTACGAAGCCACCTACCTTCAAGGAAATCCAGATGGTTTGTATGAACGTCAAATCATTGGGTTCAACAACTCATGGCCTCTTCCCATTTTGAGAGCCAAGGAGGGTGACAGAATCATTCTTTACCTCAAAAACGGCTTGCCAGATGCCAACACCTCGTTACATTTCCACGGTTTGTTCCAGCAGGGAACCAACCAGATGGACGGTCCTCCATTGGTGACTCAGTGTCCTATTCCTCCCGGTGAAACCTTTATCTACAACTTTACTCTCCAGGACCAGGTTGGTACCTACTGGTACCACTCGCATACCGCCGGCCAGTACGGTGACGGTATGAGAGGTGTGTTCATTATCGACGAAAAGGACCCAAGCGATGTTCCGTTTGACTACGATGAAGAGGTCATTTTGACTGTTTCCGAATGGTACCACGAGACCTCGGTGGAGCTCATTCCCAAATTCTTGAGTGTCTATAACCCCACCGGTGCTGAGCCCATTCCCGACAGTTTATTGTTCAATGACACCTACAACAAGTCGTGGGAAGTCAAGCCAGACACCACCTACTTTGTGCGTATTATTAACGTGGGTGGATTCGTTTCTCAGTACCTCTACATGGAGGACCATGAGTTCGAGATTGTCGAGGTTGATGGTATCTACGTGGAGAAGAACACCACCGACTTGATCTACATCACTGTGGCTCAGCGTTACGGCGTTCTTATCAAGACCAAGTCAGACACCTCGAAGAATTATGCGTTCATGACCGGGTTTGACACCGGCATGTTGGACACTATTCCTGACACTTTGAAGCTGAGAATCAACCAGACCAACGTGATTCTGTACGACTCGAGCAACCCGGACCCCGAGCAGTACTATATCGACGCGTACGATGTGTTTGACGATTTTTACTTGGAACCAGTCGAGAAGATTGCCTTGTTCGACGACCCGGACTACACCATCACTGTCGACGTGATTATGGACAATTTGGGCAATGGTGTCAACTATGCTTTCTTCAACAACATCAGTTACACTGCCCCCAAGGTCCCTACCTTGCTTACTGTGTTATCTGCTGGTGATGCTGCCACCAACGAGGTGGTCTACGGTACCAACACCCACGCCTTTGTTTTGGGTGCCAACGATACCGTGGACCTTGTTCTCAACAACCAGGATACGGGTACCCACCCCTTCCACTTGCACGGACATGTGTTCCAGGCCATCTTGAGAGGTCCTGCTGTCGACGACGACGACTCTCCAGTTGCCTACAACGTGAGCGACCACACGCCTTTCCCCGAGTACCCTATGAGACGTGATACCATCTACCTTAACCCTCAGTCCAACATGGTGCTCAGATTCAAGGCTGACAACCCTGGTGTGTGGTTTTTCCACTGTCACATCGAGTGGCATTTGGACCAAGGGTTGGCCCTCATGCTCATTGAGGCACCCGATTTGATCCAGCTGGACCCTAGCCAGCAGATCTCCGAGTCTCACAAGAACTCTTGTGAGAAGGTGGGCATGCCTTACAAGGGTAATGCCGCCGCCAACACCGAGAACTACTTGGACATTACTGGCCAGAACGTACAAGTGAAGTCACTTCCTGGTGGATTCACTGCCCGTGGTATTGTGGCCATGGTGTTCTCCTGTATCTCCGCGTTCCTCGGTATGGCCGCCATTGCCTTCTACGGTATGTCTGATATCAAGGACGTGGAGGCCCGTGTGGCCAGAGATTTGAACATCGATCTTCTCCACGACGAGGAGATTTCGAACTCCAAGGCCTCGGGTGCGGACGTGGTCAACATCTCCGACTCCGACTCCCGCTCCTCCCACTAGGTCTCTACCTTACCCAGAGCACTGGACCAACACCTGGCAGCTACGAAAAATGTGTGTGTGTATAGTGAAGCGCTGCAGACGGTGTTGGCTCAGGATATGATAGCTCTTTAACTGGCTCCCCAACCTAATTTACGTATCCCTAAAAATCTGTAGAGAAGAAGGAAGGCCGTACTGACGAGAGGCGCTCTGTGGATTCAGCGCTCTATCAGGGCCGTGGCCCTTACATGGCCCTCACTCTCACCGGTGCTCGCGATTCAGGCGCCCAGCAGCTGGAGCGCGCTATTATCCCTGCACTCAGCTACAGAACCCAGACCTCCCCTCTGGCTCCTTTCTCCATAGTCCCCATGTTCGAGGCCATTTACATTGCAGACTCGAGCAATGCTCTCGTGTTTGAGTATCTCGTGACGGTATCGTCTCCGTCGTTTGTCTCCCTCATCCACGTGATAGAGGCCAAGTCTCCTGACGGCACCGTTGACCAGGTGTCCATGCTCGAGCTCAGCAGCGACTACTTCGTGTGCTACCAGAAAACCAAGAACCTCATCATATACACGCTATGCTCCCGGGCACTACACTCTAATCCGCTCATGCTGTACGTTTTTTTGAAGCATTTGGTGGAAGTGATGCGGGACTACTTCGGGTCGCCGCTCACCGTCACCAAGATCGACGCCAACAACGACACCCTCCACCTCATCCTCAGTGCCATGATAGACGACGGTATGCCCAGAGACACCGACTCGAACCGACTCCGGGATATTGTGCCGCTTAAGAGTTTCCTCACGCAGTTCCTCGGGTCCAACGACTTAGCCCAGGCGTCCAAGTCGCTCGGCCGCGCCATCTCCACCCCGGGCTCTGTGTCGCTCAATCGCCCCAAGAGCTCCATAAAATCCAAGGATCTGGGCTCGGAAACACCCTGGAGACGAGCCAACGTGAAGTACACCAACAACGAGATGTTTGTGGACGTGGTGGAGACACTCAGCGTGATGCTACGCCCTGCTCGCAGCAGCCCGCGGTCCAGCGAGCTCTCGTCCTCCAAAGTGGCCACCGGCAAGCGCTTTGACTCCGCATTTTACTCCACGGCGTCGGGCCCCAGCTCTGCACGGCCCGTTGTTGTCTCCGGCACCATCGAGGGCCGGGTCGAGTTCACCTCGCACTTGACCGGCGTGCCGGACCTCCAGTTGGTGTTGAACACCCACGGGGGCCAGGTGAGCTCTCCAGCCTTCCACCAGTGCATTCGGACGGACCGCTGGCTCAAATCACCAGGCACGCTCTCGTTTGTGCCCCCAGATGGCAAGTCCACGCTCTTTCAATACGAGATCGATTTGAACGAGGTCAGTGCCAGAATGCAGAGCGAGATGCTTGGCTTGGTGGAGGTGGACTTGCAGAGCGGCTTGGGCACTCAAGCCAACGAATTTGAGCTCAGATTGTTCATTAGACAGAGCAAGGGGGTCGCCAAGATCGAAAACTTGGTGCTCCGGGTGGTATGTGGCGACGAGGTGGAGAACATGAAGTCGTTGCGGTGCACCCACGGCGATTTCAGCTACAAGGGCCGCGGGATCGGGGAGTGGAACCTCCGGAACACCGCCACGGGGATTCAGCCAGTGCTACGGGGGGCCATAGTGGCGATTGAGAGTGACGCTGAGGAGGAGGAATCGATCCCCGAGTCGGCACGGGAGTCCAAAAGTGTCGAGCCTCTCTGTCCCACGCACGTGGAGCTCTCCTACTCCAACAAGGGCCACGTTCCCAGCGGAATCAAGGTGGACTCGCTCAAAATCATGTCGTCCAAGGGACTCAGCGACAACGTCAAGCCCTACAAAGGTGTTAAATACATCACCAGAACAGGCGAATTCATTATACGATCTAAATAGACGCGGCTCAATCTGTGCGTAGGTGTTGTCTTTCAGGATCTGCTGTTAATAAGCTGGGCGAGGGTAGAGTGGGCTAGTGGCCGGGAGGCAACTGCTGCAACTCAGAGTAATCACAGAGCAAAAACCCCCTGCATTTGTGAACTTGTACGGCCTAGGGGTGCAGCTTCAGACAGGCTCGATCAGCTCACTGGGTCGATCAGCTCACTGGGTCTTACTTTTCTTGAGTTTCTCCTTTCTGGCGGTTTTGATCAAAACATTGCCCACAAATGAGCCCACCGCCACGCCCGCGATCAACAACAACACAAAGGGTAACTTTATGGCATAGTCACGGCTCAAGAAGAAGCTCTGTAAACAGTTGGAGTCGTCCACAAACGGCAACACAAAGACCCAGGTGGTGTAGTATACGATCACAGCCACGGCGACAGCCAACATGGAGAGCCCAACTAATTGGTCACAGGACTGGCGTTAGTAGGCGAACAATAGGGCGTGCAGCTGCCTCCTGGTACGTACCATGGTCAGTTGGCAAGAGAAGTGTGCTACGTGTTGTGAGTTGAGATTTGGGCGCGTGTCCACGTGATGGGCTCAGGCCCAGGGTTCCGCAGCAAGGGCCTCAGAGCCATAGCCTTAGCAAAGCCCACCGCAGAGCCAACCGAAATCTTAGTTTCGTCAATTTTGATTTAAGGCTTCTCTGGGCGATTCGACGCAGGCTAACACACGCCGACCAGACAACCCATTTTCTCCGCCCTCTGTTGGCACCCACTAGCGTAGCTGTTCCAGTAGTGCCGACCTGTGCAGGAACTCTCCGCAGCACAAGCCTCCAACCGCTGCCCTCTCCAGACAGCTGACCCACTCCACGAGCTGCTCCCTCACCATCTGTCAGGCGGCTCCCCAGCACAATGTTCGACAAAATTAAGCTGCGAAAGGCTCCGCTTTCGCTCTCGTCGGTGTCCAACTCGCTCAAGACCTCGGGCCACGCCAACCTCTCGCCCGCGGACTTGAATCCCAAGCAGCTCGATCTCTACACCCAGTTTCAGCTCGGACTCCCCAAAAACTCCATCGTGGCGGTGGCTCACGACCCAGTACAGTCGCTCTTGGCGGTGCTGACCAAAAATAACGAAATCCACATCTACGGCCAGCAGAATGTGGAGGTGGTGTTCGAGTTCAAGCAAACGACCCCCATGACCTCGTTGCTGTTTGTACGCGGTGTGTACTTGGTAGCTGTGCTGCCGCTTGGAGGCGGCGTTACCGTGATCTCGTTGCACTCCAAAACAATTTTGGGCACCTTCCTGCCCCCCGGCGCCATCTCTGCCGTGTGCACCGACCCCGCCTTGGACTGGCTCGCCGTCGGCTTGGCCAACGGCCAGCTCGTGTTCTACGATGTCGACCGCTTGGCCATGGCTCCCTTCCGCATTGACAACCTTCAGAAAAAAGTCCTACCCAAGCAGAAGCTCAGCGCTGTGTTGCACATGGAGTGGCACCCGCGCGACATCGGCACCCTCTTGGTGTGCTACTCGCACTGTGCGGTGGTCTACTCCATCACTGCTGGCGAGATCTCGTCGGCATTTGTCTACGAGGTTCCCAAGGCGGCGCGCGGGTTCGAGTGGTCGCAGTTTGTGGCTAACGGTGGCAAGAAGAAGCTCTTCGGCTCTTCGGCGGCGGTGATTCCCGAGCTCACAGAGGCCCATTTCCACCCCAACGGTCTCCATGTGGTCACGGTGCACTCTGACTCGACCCTTTGCTTCTGGGACGCCAACGACGGGTCGCTTCTCCAGGCCCGCAGTCTCGTCGAGCAGAACTTGCACCGGCCAGGCGCCCCCGTTGCCTTTGAGAAAGACGCGCCACCGCCCATCCACAGTGTGCGCTGGACCTGCGGTGCCGACCCAGAGACTACGCAGCTTGTTGTTGCAGGCGGCGCGCACCAGCCAGGCGACCGGGTGCTGGTGTTGAACTTCGGCTACACGCTCAAGTACTCGCTCACGTCACATGACAAACAGGGCGAGTTCTACGCCCTGCCCACGGGCGGCCAGCGCTCCATCGTTGTGCCTTTGAACTACAGTGACCAGCACGAGTTTGTGGCCCACATCGTGCCGTTTGCGGCCGACAACTCGCCGTACTTCGCCGGCAGTTGCAACCCGTCACACCTCATTCTCTTGACCAATTTGCACTCGTTCCACATCGTGCCGTTCCCTGAGTCTGCCACCGGCTCCATGATATTGCCGCCGTCTCTTGGCATCATCCACCCACCTGTGGTGGTCTCCCATGTCGTCAGTGTGCCCAAGACCGAGTGGTACAGCATCTGCCCCAGCCACGTGAGCTACGGCTCCGAGGACCGCGTTCTCCTCAAGGGCGGTGCCAACGTCGACAACCTCAAGGCCCCGAAGTCCATTGGCTACGACGATCTCCGCCGCAGCATCTTGATCACGGGCCATGAGCGCGGCGTTGTGCGCATGCTCGACGCGTCTCGGGGCGAGCTCCAGGCGCCCGAAGGCTTGATCCAAGTGGACTTGAAGGCCACACTCAACGAGGAGGGCTCCTCGAACCTGTTGCGGGTGACGGCGGTGTCGTGTGCCTTTGCGAGCAAGGAGTTGCTCATTGGGATCGCGGACGGGAGTGTGGTCATCTGTCGGTACGGGAAGGCCAAGGGCGGCACTGGGGCCCCCAAGGGAGCGCAGGACTACGCAGACTGCCCGCCATGCCACAGCAACGGGGACGCGACGATCGTAGGGCTCTCGCACCGTGTTCCGCGGTCGCTTGCCACCACCAGCTCCTTCTTGCCTTTCGCCTTGCTTCAGTGTCCCCGCGACGAGATCTCGTGCATGAAGCTCAGCGACGTTGGCTTTGCAGCCATCGGCTACAAGTCGGGCCGGTTGGTTGTGTGCGACATCACGCGAGGCCCCGCCGTGATCTTGAACTCCTCGAGCCTCTCGCCGTTTGTGCCGCTGGTCCAGGGCGTGTGCTACGCAACATCCATTGAGTTCGCCATCTTGGAGTACAACCAGGAGCGTTTTTCGTCGGTGGTCTTGCTAGTGGGGACATGTGGCGGTGGCAACCTCCTCCAGTTCAAGATCGTGCCACAGGCCAATGGTGCATTCGAGGCCGTCTTCGCCGATAAGACCTTGGGCCTTAACTACCGCGTGTTGAGCAAGGACACCGGCAGCCCCGAGGAGTCGAAAATCAGCCAAATCTTCCCTATCACTGTGAAGTCGGGCGCCCTGGCCGTGGCCACGCTCCCGATGTTCCACAAGTTGAGCCAGGGGATTGTGATTCCCTCATACATCGTGGTCACTTCCAGCAGAGATATTCGGGTGCTAATGCTCCCGAAAAACAAGCTCTCGCACAAAGTAATTGAGGACAGTTGTTTGAGGAGCGGGATCGTGGAGCTCCGGGGCCGCGGGGTCATCTTGGCGGTGCTCGTACGCAGTGGCTTTGTTCGGTTCTTGACGCTCCCGGCGCTCAACGAAATCACTGATTTCAAGCTTCCGAAGGAGACCTATTTGGCGGTGAGGGGAGCGCTCGAGTCCGGCACGGCATCGCAGTCAGACATTTTACCCACAGGAGAGATCTTCCTCCGCACTTCCCCCAGCGAGTGCAAGATATTATCGATCTTCCTCCAGGACAAGCGGCTCAAATCGTACCTGGTGGAGCCGGTCACCGACATTCTTTTCAATGAAAACGCCATTATGCCCCTCAGACCAACGGCAGGACTGTTGCAGTGGGTCAAAGGCCAAGCGAAGTACATTTCGGTGGACGACCTCAACCATTTGATTGCAGGCCCAAACCGGAAGCCACCGAAGAACCAGGAGAGTACTTTGGCGTACAATATCAGCCCGGAGGCCAATCCCAACCAGGGCTACGGGTACGGGGCACCCGCAGAAAAGGAAAAGGATAGAGGGTACAAGGAGCCCGTCAAGAAGGGCACAAAGGGGGGCTACAATTTCGGAGGCTCCGGGTTCATGCGGTCGCTCCAGACGGGCATTGAGTCTGTAGAGGAGACAGTGAACGGGTACGCGAGTGCGTTGAGCGAGTCCATGGCTGAGGGGCTCGAGGGATCCAAGAATTCTGTGTACGAGGCCGCACTTAAGAGCAAAGTTGGGCTCTGATACGGCGCATTTTCCCTGTGTCAACTGCACCCCACAGGTTTTTGGTTGCGAGCTCTCGTAGGTGGAACGCCCTGTCGCTAAACCCCAAAAGAGAATGGTGAAATTGTGTATGTGAGGCAAGGCTGTGGCGATGTAGGAGGGAAAATGGTGGGGAAGAAGGGGAGGAAAGTAGAGGGGAGGGCAGTCGAGAGGAAGAAATGAAGAAATGAACAAAAAGTCGGAAAGAATGTAGGGGGGGAGGGGGGATAGGTAGAGATAAGTGAAGAATAGGTGAACAGATGTAGAGCGAGCAGGCAATAGATAAGGGAGGACTGGGCCACAATAATGAGGGGACAGCCCACTGTGCTTGGCTATGATCCAAATCACAACAGATTCAGCGGCTGACATAATGTTGTCATTTCGCAGTGGCAAAGTGATGTCAGAATGCCATGACTAACCGACGAATCTGGTACTAAGCTACCGGGAAAGTGGCACGGCGACCGGAGTGGTGAGCCACGTTAAAGCTAAAATGCCTTAAAATTGTATGCAGGCAACCGTAAAGGGCAGGCGGAACAAAGGTGGCTGCCCTGGACCAGACTTGGCGGCTATGAGTTGATTTTCTGGCCTGGGCACCGGAGAGCCATCTTCAAGCAGCAGAACAAGTCCCACAGGATTCCAGGGCTTTTAGGGTGTGTTGGCTGTGCGGACCCTTGCGATGAGGTGCGCATCGCTTCGATTATCCGCGTTTCTTTTTCAGGCCCCTACTGTTGGAAGGTTCCGCGCCTCGCAAAAGAAGCGCCATGCGGCGCTTTTGCAGCTTACAAACCGCCGTTGGGTCGGCTGTCAGGTTGGCCGGATGGCAGAATCGAATGATAGACGTGCGATTGGATGACCAAGATGCTGATAGCGGAGGGTCAGAACGAAAGAGTAGCCAAGAAAGCGACAGTTGGTGTGGAAGCGAGAGGTCCAGTGCAATGGTAGAGCCCAAGACGGTCCATAGACCAAGTCATTGCACCCCGGAGCATACCCCTCCATCAGCTCGGGGTTAAAATTGCCCTACCTTTGTGGCTATCTCTGCACGATAAGATGGGGAACACCTGTAGCGGAGTAGCAAAAAAATGCGTAAAAGTACGGAGCGGGAGCTGAGCACTCAAATAAAAGCGCACCCTAAGCTCCAGTTTTCTGGCCTCTCCTCTCTTCCTCTTCTTTCTCCAAGCACTTTCTATTCCTTTTCTTCCTCACAACTAACGCTGGCATTCTGCAGATCCATAAAATGTGGGAAGAGTCAGGTTTAAGAACACACAAAAGCAACTCGGGCGTTTCCGTCAAAGCTGACTCGGGCTCGGTAGCGATAAAATCCAATGAGGAAATCCTCAGCAAAACAGACACCACCTCGTATGGTTCCGGTGCCAATATCCCGTACGACGAGTCGCCAACTTCTGGCTGGGCCAAATTCGTGGATGGCTTCAGAAGACAGGAATCGGATGCCCACATCGGTGGCCAGCTCTCCAAGAGCATCTCCCACAGGCACTTGGTGCTCATGGCCCTCGTGACCGGCGTCGGTACTGGTTTGCTCGTGGGTTCCGGAAGTCTTTTGCACAACGCCGGGCCCTTGTTTTTGATCATCGGTTACGCCATCGTGGGCTCCTTCTTGTACCCGACGCTTCAGGCAGCCGGTGAGTTGGCGGTGAATTACCACGAGCTCTCGGGAGGTTACAACAACTACCCCAGAAAGTTCATCGATGAGTCCATTGCCTTTGCCGTCACCTGGAACTACTGCATCCAGTGGCTTTCCGTCATTGCCGTCGAGTTGGTGACTGCTGCCATCACCATCAAGTACTGGAACACCACCATCAACTCGGACGCTTGGGTCTCCATCGTCTACACATTGATCGTGGTGATCAACTTCGTCGGGGCCCGTGGGTTTGGCGAGGGTGAGTTTATCTTTGGCTCCATCAAAATTAGCATGATTGTCGGCTTTATCATCATGGGTATCGTTGTCAATGTGGGCGGAGGCCCCGAGGGAATCTTCATCGGAGGCAAGTACTGGCACAACCCTGGTTTCCACACCGACTTCAAGGGCTTGTGTAGTGTTTTCGTCACTGGGGCCTTTGCCTTGGGACAGTCCGAGTTCGTGGCATTGTCAGCTGCCGAACAGTCCAACCCACGCATTGCCATCCCCTCTGCTTGCAAGTTGATCTTCTGGAGGATTGTGATTTTGTTCTTGGGCTCCTTGACCATGGTCGGTTTGTTGGTGCCTTACACCTCGGACCTTTTGATGGGCTCCGGTGGCAGTGAGACCCACGCCTCACCCTACGTGTTGGCAGCCGAGTTGCACGGGGTCAAGGCCATTCCTTCCATCATCAACGCCGTCATTTTGTTGTCGGTGACGTCCGTGGCTTCTGCCTCCTTGTACTCTGCCTCCAGAACTTTGCAGTCCTTGGCCGACCAGGGCTTTGCTCCTGCGTACTTCAACTACATCGACAAGAGAGGAAGACCTTTCAGGGCGTTGTGTGCGTGCTCTTTCGTGGGATTGTTCTCTTTTATCGCAGCATACAAGAAGCAGGAGACTGTGTTCAATTGGTTGTTGGCCATCTCCGGTTTGTCGCAGATCTTTACGTGGGACGTCATTGTGGTCTCCCATGTGAGATTCAGAGCCGCCTTGAAGTACCACGGCATCTCCACCGACACCTTGGGCTACAAGGCATCCACTGGGGTCATTGGCTCTGTGTACGCCATCGTGTTGCACTGGTTGGTGTTGATTGCGCAGTTCTGGATCGCTTTGTTCCCCGTTGGCGGTGGAAAGGCCAACGTTGAAAACTTCTTCCAGAACTACTTGGGGGCGGTTGTTTTGATCTTCTTCTACGTGTGCCACAAGCTCTGGACCAGAAACTGGAAGTTTTACATCAAGCTCAAGGACATCGACATGGATGCAGACCGCACCATTTTCGACAAGGAAGTCTTGGAGATGGAGAGAAACGAGTACAACGAGAAGTTGGCCAGGAGCCCCTGGTATAAAAAGGTGATCCACTTCTTGTTCTAGACTTTGGACGAGACCCGCATAGACACCACTAGGTATGACCCAATGATTCACGAAATATGTGACTGTATGAATGGCGTAGAAGTAGGCTGGTCCCCCGGCAAGTATTGTGCATTTCTTTAGTTTAGGGCACCTAAGCCTGGCAACTGGCAGTAGTGTTAGAGTCTCGGCGGAGCGCCAGTGGTTTGGGAACTTCGAGCCGTTTCAGTTCTCTGGAAGACCCTAAGACTCCAAACTTTGAGCGCAGGAGCCACCTGACACTACAGTGGCCACCTTCTCGAGGCCCAGCATTGAGTTTTCCCTCTAGGGCTGGGCCGAGTTCTGGCTGGTTCTCTGCTCCCAATCCTCGAGATTCGCGCTCATCTGGGGCCACCCGAAACGAGCGAGCACCCATCACCGATCTACTACCTACCGACCACCCATTGGAACTCCCCAGCACGTCATGATCACCTCGTTGGCCCGTGTGGCCACAAGAGGTCTTGTTTCCGACGCTAAACAGATTTTTGGGAGGGCGGAGTTTGACATCAAGGGCCTTATCGCTCATCAGGACGAGGTCAAGAAGAGCATCGTGGCCAAGGGAATGGACCCTTGCCACGTCGAAAATCTCCAGTTTATAGTGGAAAACTACCCCAGGTACTACGAATTAGGCCGCCAGATTGGCCAGGGCAAGCACACCCGTGATATTTTGGCCCAGCAGCTCCAATCGCTCAGAAAGACCAACGCTGACACCAGCGACATCACCGCCCAGCTCAAGGAGTTGAAAAACACGCTCCAGGGTTTGGAAAAAGACAGAAATGCCCTAGACGGTACCATAAGAAGCTACGCAGAGGCATTTCCCTCGGTAATAGACGAGTCAGTCCCGCTTAAGTTAGAGGAAGTGGTGGAGTTGATCAACTGCACCTCGCTAGAAGAGGCACAGGCAAAACATTCACTTTCGCATAAAGAAATTGGCCAAAGACTCGGCATTATCGACTTTGAGACGGCATCGCGAGTCTGTGGCCACGCCTTCTACTACCTTGTGGGCGACGGTGCTCTTCTCGAACAGGCGCTAGTGCAGTATGCCTTTGCCAAGGCCCGGGCCCACGGCTACAAGATGGTGGCTCCACCTTCGCTCGTAAGGGGCGAGGTGATTGGAGCATGTGGGTTCCGCCCGAGAGACAAGGGCGACGAAAAGCAAATCTACGACTTGGAGGGCCAGAACTTGAGTCTTACGGGCACAGCTGAGATCTCTTTAGCAGCTCTAGAGTCCAGGAAAACGTTCGAGGACCCCAATCAGAAGTTTCCTATAAAATACGCAGGCGTCTCTAGGTCCTACCGGTCCGAGGCAGGCTCCAGGGGCATTATGACAGCGGGACTCTACCGTGTGCACGAGTTCACCAAAGTCGAGTTGTTCCATTTCACCACTCCTGAAACCGCCTGGAAGGAGTTGGAGCAGTTACGGGAGTTCCAGACAGACATGGTGCGAGAGTTGGGACTAAAGGCCAAAGTGCTCAACATGCCCGCTAACGATTTGGGCCACCCAGCCGCCAAGAAGTACGACATCGAGGCGTGGATGCCAGGCAGAAAGGCGTGGGGAGAGATCACCTCGACTTCCTACTGCAGGGACTACCAGTCGAGAAGGATGAACATACGATACCGGCAAGGCAACCAAAAGGGCCTCTCGTACGTGCACACACTCAACGGGACCGCCATGGCTGTTCCCAGAGTGATAGTGGCCATATTAGAGAACTTCTGGAACGAGGGGGATCAGTCAGTGACGATCCCCGAGGTCCTCAGACCTTACATGGGGGGCATGGAGAAGATCTACAAAAATTAGACCCGATGGCGATCGGCCACTTGTATATAGCAATCACTCATAGTCATCCACAGAATGAGGCTTGTATGGGGTGCTTGCAATCCGTTTCTCTCTGATCTTAGCACCTAGCGTTGTGCGCTGCATCTGGTTGAGGGTTGAACTATTGAGCTGCTGTAATTTTGCAAGCTTATGGACCCCGGAGGGAGGACTCTCCGGCTTGATTTCCTTGGCTAGTGAGGAAAGACAGCTGAACTCCTCGCGCAACGACACGAGTTCCTTGAATTTGGCCTCGTAACTACCACACATGTGTCTGTATCTCTCCTCCAAGGACGAGGTCTTGAGCTCCAACTCCTGCAATGTCCGCTCCTTGCGCTGCACCGCCTCTGTGACCAGGACCAACTTCTCTTCCATGGTGCTGAGTTTCAGCTGAAGTCCTTCGTTCTCGTCAGAATCTGCCTTAGCTTTTGCGAGGTTTTCGACTGCCTTCTGAGTGAGATAAACCTGTTCGAGCTGCTGCGTGCTGTTGGACAGGAGCACATCGACAGCAGCTACGATGGCACTTCTAGAGGAAGCCACCAGCTCCAAAATGCCGTCTGCCTTTGTGTCTAGACCCTGTGAAAGAGCATACAGCCTTTCCACTGCATTCTCCACTCCGCTCAACCTTTCAGCAGTGGAGCCGTGTCCCGCAACGGCCTCCAGCGCTTTGGCTTCCAACGACTTAGCAAGCTCCTGCAGCTTTTTCTGGCCACTGAGAATCTGCACCAAAAGCTGAGAGAGCTCCTGTTGCCGTATGCTGCTCTTGAGGTTGGTCAATATGGTGCTCTGAGGCTCCTGGACAGTGTGCATCTGCTTCAACAAGCTGCCGTGGCTCTCGAGATCCTGCGGCCCCTCATTTTTGAAGTGTGCCTGTGACTGCTGATTGAGCTTCTCCAAGATCAAATTTATGTCTTCTTTTGTGACGGCATCGGAGGAAGAAATGCCCTCTAGTAGCTTGCTGAGGTACAGGTTGTTGTTCTTCAGTCGGTCGACCAACTGGCCCAAGTCAAGCGCCGTTTGTGTTGTTTGAAGCTCCAATTTGTCCAATTGGCTCTGTATCTGATCCTGTGAGGCGTGGATGTGAGAGAAATGGGCATCGATATTGTCGTTCTGTAGAAAGCTGAGCTTCCCCACGTACGCGTTCGGTACTTTGTTGGGCGAAATTGGCTTGAGACTTCTCTGACCCACCGATTCCTCCCGCTTGGGAGTGCTGGGACCGTTCTCTTTGTTTTCGAGATCCATGGGCTGTTGTCGGGAGAAGTAAAGGGCTGAGTGGGCAGAGCTGGCGTTTGTTTTGGTCTTTCAGGTAAACATACAATATACAGGAACACATCACCACTACAAGACTTAGCTATGTACAATAAGAATTAGATAATGTCGGGAACTTGAACGGAAATTGGCTCGAACTCGTGGCGATGTGCTTTCAAAGAAATAGGCTACTTCCTGCCAATTATTTCCATTGCCCGCTCGTTGCCCTGGCGCAACTCTTCCTCGCCCAAAGCATCAGCCAAACAATGCCAGGGGTCCTTGGACCCGCCCCACTTCAAGATCTTCTGTTTATACTTCTCGCCGGCTTCCCTGCTCCAGGGGTCTTTGTCAAAAAGTCCCTCCCAGATTTTATTGGCAATGGCCCGGTCTAGTAAGTACGAATAGTAGACTGCTCCGTACGAGAACAAGTGTGGGAACTTGCCGTGCCAAGTAGACCATGTATCGGCGAAAATTTTGAGGTCTGCCTCTAATTTATGGTAGATTTCGCTCGAGTCTATCTCCTTCCCACTCTTGACGTACTCTATCATTTTTTCGGAGTGCAAAACCTGGTCAAGCATAGCCATTTTCGATTGGATGTACGTTTCGCACTGCTCGAGAGTCACCACCTTGTTCTTGTGACTCTCGATTTTCTCAATTGATAGCAACTCGTCCGTCTCATAATGCCGTGCGATGCGACTTAAAACGCGTGGATCCTTGCTGAAGAACTCCATGAGCACCGAGGGCAATTCCACAAAATCTGTCAGACATCTGGTGCCCGCAAGATTGTGGAGCTTTGTTCTTCCGATCATCGAGTGCATGGCGTGGCCCATTTCGTGAAAAATGGTGTCCACCTGTTCCAAAGTCAAAAGTGTAGGCGAAGCGTTGGAATTTGTAAGCCTCGTGAAGATGTGGTCCCTGTTCAGGAAGTTGCACACCAACGAGATCACCGGGAGCTGGTACTCCTTGGCGCGGTCCAAATGAACTAAGTTTTTCATTTCAGATACCGACTCTTCGCCTATATCTGAGTTGAGTTGTCTCAGACAAACAATGGTGAAATGCGAGGGGAGGACCTTGGCCGACCAGAAATCCAAGTACAAATAGCCGAGCACCTCCTGGTCGTCGTTGTCGTACACCTGGAGCTTTCTGACCTGTGTGTTGTCCCATGTCTCTCCATTGCAGGTGGTCTGTGGAATGAGAGTGATGTTGTAGATCAGACTAAAGAGTTCATTCAACCCAGCAACTATAGTGCCCACGGAGAGATACTCCGAGAGCGAGGACGGTTCTGGCTGCATGGACTTGGCCGCCTGGATCTTGGTTAAGAGATAGTCTCTATCCCAGGGCTTTATTGAGTCGACCACTTCTGAGTCTGGTGGAAAAAGTCCCGAGAAATCGTCTCTCACCTCATACAAAGACTTTACTTCGTCCATGACGCCGTTGGAAAGAAGACCCTGCTGGAGGTTCTGGAGAAAACTCATGACATTCTTGGGGTTTTTGGCCATTTTGTGCTCCAACTGGTACGAGCTGAAGGACTCGTAGCCCAACATATTCGACAATAGAGACCGGTATTTGAGGAACGCATTCAAGAGGTGAAGCTGGTCCGGAGGTGACGAATGCAACGAAATCCACACCTTCTTGCGAAGCGACTCAAGCGAGCAGTGGTTGAGGATCGTGTAAGGGATTTCTCCAGCCAAGGGGATCATATTGGACTTCGCAATACGCCCGGACTTCAAAATGTATTTGCTGACGGCGGAACGAATGGAGGGCGGGATCGACAGAAACTCCTCGGGGGTCACCTCGCACCAGTAGCTGTCCAAAGACTGGGTCCCGTTGGTGAATTGAGACCCGATGAGCGATATTTCTTGCGTTATATTGACAAAGTTGTTCCTTGTGGCATCATCGAGATCGATACCGGAGCGCTCAAAGTCCTTGGCGAGGTAATCGCCGACCTTGACCTCCTCATCCGAAAGACGTGCAAGCACCCGGGGATCCCTCAAGACTTCCCTCAAGTTCCGGTATAGGTCCACGTTGGTGTTGAGCTGGTTCATGAACTCGAACATGAACTCGTGGGTCTGCTGGGCGGCCTCCGCCCACTTGTTGCTGGGATGGGCCACCCGGATGAACTCAGCTACATCTATGACCCGGCACAAGGTGTCGCTGAGCTGGTCGATGCGTTTGACAAACTTCACGCGCTCTTCCACCGAATCCATCTGCTGGGGCGAGGTCATCTTCAGCACCAAGCGCTTGGCCACCTCGAGCGACTCCACCGAGAATTGCACGAGGCCCTTGGGCGAGTTTAGGTAGCTATTGCGGAATAGGCCCTTGTTCGGCTGCACCGAAAAGTACTCTCCAAAGCTGTTGGGCTTTTTAGCGGGCGTTTTGTTGAAGTCGTTGAAGAATTTCTGGTCGTCAAAGACCCGCCTCAAGGTGTTGTAGTTGTCAGAGAGAGAGGAGCACCGAAATCGCCGGCCCAAAAGGGACCCGGCGGGGTGCTGAGTCCACAAGCTCAGCGTGGGGAAACATTTGGGGGCGTACAGTCGACGTGCCCGGGAACTGAACCGCCCTAGCATCTTGGGGTGGGATGTTGGCCGTGGGCAGAAGTTCAGATTTATGCTGGGGCTGTATGCCGGATTTGCACCCATGTGAGGATGGGAGAGATGGGCGGTGATGTGGGTGGAGGGAAGGGATGGATGAAGAGACGTAGATTGGTCATTTTGAGAAACTACCACCTGAGGGTGGGGTAGCGCGGAGTAGATAGTGTAGTGGCACCAGTGACGACTTTTCCTGTGATTTGGCCTATGTTTGGCGTGGTTTGGGCAGTGGGGGAGTGATGGAGGTAGCGCTGGTTGGCCCCGGACGTAGCGTGCGAAGCCCCTGGAATTACTGAAGGCCGCTAAAAGCCGCTGAAGGACGCCAAAGGGGCTAAACACTGCGAAAGGAGACAGACGGAAAAACGTCGTCCCTTTACCCTTCGTTGGCCTGAAAATCCAAATCCCTGCAGCCTGATCTAACTGCAAGGTCCTCCACTTAACCGTCTCCTTCTCGCCCCGTTTCTCCTTCTTTCCAATCTCCGCCCCATTGCCTCTCAGCCCCCTCCTGAACGCGAATTGGGCCGTTGTCACTGAGACACCGCCCGCCGCGAGCCCCGGACTACGTCACGTTGGCGCTAATGTGCCGTCGCACTGCGACTCCAGGGACCCAAAATAAGGCAAGGCTTCGGATTTCTCCCTTGTAACGCCAACCATGAGCAGTAACACCGGCACCAGACCGCCGCCCAGTGGCCTGGCAGATGCTCTCAGGACCCCAGGGTACTCTGGAGACAAGCCCGTGGCACTGCGCAAGCGCAACGCCAGCGACTACAAGTTCGGCACCAAGATCGGAGAGGGGTCCTACTCCTCAGTGTATTCGGCGCTAGATCTCCACAACAACAAGACCTACGCTATCAAGGTGTTGTCCAAGAGCCACATAGTGAAGGAGGACAAGATCAAGTACGTCAATATCGAGAAAACGACCCTCCACCGCCTAGGGCAGCAGCACCCGGGCATAGTACAGCTCTACTACACGTTCCAGGACGAGTCCTCGTTGTTTTTTGTACTTGATTTTGCCGAATATGGCGAATTATTGTCGATAATCCGCAAGTTCGGGTCGCTTTCAGAGCCGGTACTGAAGTTCTACATGTGCCAGATCCTCGACGCCGTCCGTTTCATCCACCTGCACGGAGTCATCCACAGAGACTTGAAGCCGGAGAACATTTTGGTGGGCTACGACTTCAATTTGAAGATCACCGACTTTGGGGCGGCCAAGTTGTTGAACGGCAGTGAGGCCGTGGGCAACGAGGAGCGCATAGACTACGGGGCGGTGGCGTCGGAGCCGGAGGACAGCGTGTCGGGACGCAGGGGCTCCTTCGTGGGGACCGCTGAGTACGTGTCGCCGGAGCTCCTTGAACACAACGTCTGTGGGTTCGAGTCGGACATCTGGGCCATAGGATGCATTTTGTACCAGTTTTTCCACGGAAACCCGCCGTTCAAGGGCGCCTCAGAGTACATCACCTTCGAAAAAATCATCAACGTGGACTACTCCCTCACTGTCACGCTCCCACCGCCGGTCACCGCTATTATTGAGGGCATTTTCCAGAAGGAGCCCGCGGCCAGGTCTTCCATCGCTAGGATCATGGCGCTGCTGTGGTTCAAGGACATCAATTGGGACGATAAGAACTGCATCTGGGGCCGGAAAGTGCCTCGTTTTGAGCCCTACGTTGCCAAGGCTGCAGCGTCTTCCTACGTGCCAACGCTTAAGAACGGCTCCAATCGAAACATCAACAAATCGAGCTCGTACCAGCAGTTGCACACCCAGATCCACAAATCGGACTTGTTTGTGCCGATTGCCGGCAAAAAGAACTACCCGAAGGTCAAGCCGCCTCCGCCGGGCTCCTCTCAGGGCCCCAAATTTGCCCCGGGCCAGGTGCCGAGCTACCAACTGACTGCACAGGGCCAGGGGTTCCCCCAGGCGTCAGCTCAGGCCCAAGGTGCTAACTATCAGGGCTCTAGCCCCCAGATCGCTCCTCAGCTCCAGCCTTCGCCCGGAATGCCTCCTCAACTCCAGCCTTCGCCACGCATTGCTCCGCCGCCCCAGCCGTCGCCTCGCATGGCCCCCTTCCAGCAGCCCTCACCACAACTACCCCCCAAAATGCCCCGGCAGTCTTCTCCGCGCCAGCCCCCATCTCCCCAGCACGCTTACAATGGCCAGCTGTCGCCCAGAGAAGCCACGGCCCGTGTGCCCCAGTACACGAATTTGCGTGCCAACACCTCGTTCGCAGCGCCACCCGTGGACGGCAGTGAACAGCTGAACGTGGCAGGAATGGCATACGCCTCAGCAAGAAACAACCGGGCGCCCGAGGTCTATGGCGCTCCGGTGGCCCTGGGTGCCAGTCCCGCACCGAGCAAGGGCCCAGGGTACTGGGGGCAGCCGCAGTATCAGCGGCCACAGGGCCCGGTACCGGCACTTTCTCAGGGCCAGGTCCCGACCCACGCGCAGGGAAAGGCCCTGTCGTCTCAGGGCCCGAAGGAGCTCTCGCGGTCGTCAAGTTACCGCGGCACACCGCCTAATGGAGCAGCAATATCGTCCACGATGACAGCAGCAGCATCGTCTGCGATGGCGGCAGCAGCGGCTGCCAGCGGCAAGAAAACGCCGCCCAAGGAGGCGCCAAAGGCCGAGCCGCCCAGGGCGCTCCCGAAAGCCGCGCCACTCAGGACGGACCCTCCTACTCATTCCATCACGCTCCAGGAAGTCTCGGGGCTCCTTGGCGACAAGGAAAAGATCCTCAAGATGGACGTCATTGCGAAACTGCAGCTCGGGCACCGGTTGCTCCAGCGGCGCGCCGGGATGTCCTTGGACGACTCGGTCATTGACTCGCTCATCCAGGAGCATCGGTTTCGGCTCGAGCGTTCGTTTTTGCCCGTGGTGACGGTGGTGACGAACATGGCACGCGTTTTCTTCATCGATTCCGAGCTCAATGTGATGATGATTGACCTCAAGTCGAACCAGGGCAACGACTACCTGATGTATGACTATGAGTTTGAGACTGAGTCGGAGACGCCAGCGCAAGACACGGACGGATATTTGATCATCGAGTTGATCAAGGAGGGCGGGGACCTCATCTTTTTGAAGCGGCTCGGGCTGATGGACAAGTTGTCGTTGAAGGAGCGGGTGAGGGTGGTGAAGAAGAACGGACAGGAGGTGCGGCTTGGCCAGAGCTACGGGTGGATCGACTGTTTGTTGTTGGCGAAGGAGATGATATCGAAGGAGAAGAGTGCAAAGGAGCCGGTGAAGAAAACAGGCCCAAAGAAGAAACCGAAGCCCAAGAAGCCAAAGCCCGAGTCCTCCTCGCTGTCTGAAAAAAGCATCAGCAAGTTTGCATATGCAGCAGCCGCTGCGGTACATAAATGAGTAGAAATGGACGTTCAGTTCGTTAGGCAGTTCGTTGTATATACAGAGGGAAGGGCAGGCGTCCAGGGATGTGGTTCCGGACGTTCAGGGGTAGGGCGGGTCCAAGAACGGTCCAGAACACCCAGTGCCCAGAAAGAGAGTTTGCGTAGCTAATAGGGTCTGAGGGATTGTACCGTCTACAAGGAATGGGCGTGAGGCCTTGGGAATGGGGCGACTTTGGGACCTTGAGGCCAGGCAAACAAGTGACCTGCTGGGGAGGATCCATTGATCAAGCGCGATATTATTCCTGGTATACTCATCCAGGTGCATTCCTCCAGCCTCACACTACCCATCAGAACAGCCGGGCAAGCTTTTCAAACTCCAGAAGCCAGTCCTTGTAGGCGCATCTCTCGTTGAGGATTTCCACCGTCTGATCCCTCACGATCCACTCCACCTGGAGCTGGTTCTGCGCCCAATTACGTACCAGGTCGCTCTGGGCGAACTGGTCCTGGATTTTCTGGTTGTGGCTCCGCAAGGCGTAAGGATCAAGCCGGAGATCGAAGGTCGGACTGTTGATCTCAGCCTCCGTGAGATGCGACTTTTGGCGGAGCTCCGTGGCATAATCGGCGCAGTAGCTAATCAATTGGGCCCTGGCAGCCCACTGGGGCACGATTTTGACTCGAAAATACTCCTCGCAGTCGATATTCTTGGAGCTTAGGTGCTCCCTGACGGTGTCGTCGGTGGCAAAACGCGAGAGACGAAGAAAGGCGTTGATACGCGTGGGAGAAACGCAGTTTTCGGGAGTGGCAAGTTCCTGGTGCGGAGCCTGGGCCTCTAGCGGGAGGTCGGGGCTTTTTCTGGTGCTGAACATCGCCTTGGGGGAAGGAGGACAGAATATGAGGTGGTGGTGGAGCAGAAAGATGGCGCTGATAGCGTCACGTGAAAGAGTCGCACCTTTGACGGCCTCCGTTGCCTGCACTCAAGCCGTCACAGATCAGCGAGTGACACCGGGCCGGCTCCTTCTTTCCGCTTTCCACCTACCCAATGGCCGACTACTGCTTCTCTGTGGCCATCCATGGCGCTCTCCGGAACCTCGAGGGCCAAGTTCGCGCAGAAAATTCATCCCCGGACCCGGAGAAGGCCGAGCTCTCCCACCGCCTCCTTGCAGCCCTAGCCCAGATCTTGACGACGGTGACGCCTGAAGCGATTGACCGTTCCGGCTCCGAAGAGTCCCAGGATATAGAGACGGAGTTTCTAGGCCCTAAGGATCCGGCGCTAGTTGGTTCTTCCACCGAGCAGCTCCTCAGGGGCCAGTCACCGCGCCCTTCGCGTACTGAGGCCTTGGGCTCCAAGTTGTACGAGCTTTTCCTCCGCCAAGAGGTTCAGACCTCCGGCTATGCCTTCGTGGTGCGATTTCTTGAGTCTGTGGTTCTGGAGCATAGACTCGCTGGGCTGGCAGACACAGTGGCATTCGTTGCTACGGCCATGAACTGCCCCGAGGGCCCCGACTGGCGCCAGATCCTCCCCCTGTTCTCCGCCGACCTCCAGAGCACGCGCTCGTTTCTCTGTCGCCTCGCAGATGTGGAAGACTTTGAGCCCCGCGTGTGCCACCTCCGGGAGTTGGGCAACAACCTCATGCTCAACCGCTCGTACCCCCAGGCGATCCAGGCGTACACCGACGGGCTCAACTTGGCGCTACGCAGCCTGAAAACGGTCCTGTGCCTCCCGCAACTCTACACTAACCGCTCCATTGCTTACATCGGGCTTAATTGCTTCGTTGAGGCAATCTCCGACTTGAACACGGCCGTGTGCCTGGACCCGCGCTTCACGCCCGCCTGGACCCAGTTGGGCTACTGCCACTTGTACATGGGCCGGCCAATGTTGGCCATAGAGTGCTACACACGCGCGTTGGTCACCTACACCGACTTGGACTTGCCGGAGTCCGAGCAACGCGAGCAGACGCTTCGGGGCGTGACGCCGCTGTTTGTAGAGCGGCTAGCCCGGTCCGCATTTCTCTGTGAGAAGCGCGCACGGCAGCAGTTCGTCCCGGAGGCCGAAGTTCTGGCATTGTCGCAGAAGGTGATCGGTTATCTTAATGCGTTGCGTGACAGGGCCCCGGAGGAGGACAGTGCGTACTTCATGCCCGAGGAGATAGCTCTGAACGAGCCCACATTCCGCAACCAGGCGGCGCGAGCCAACAGAGAAAACCCCAGCATTTTAACCCCGGACGTGTCGCAGGATTTGCTTGCGAGCTCCAGCATCGAGGCGACAGCTGTTCCGCTCACCTTCGAAGCGCGCGTGGCCAGAAACAGAGCGCGGGGACCCAATGAGCCCGAGAACCCGATCCGCAACTTGCTCAATGATTTTGGCGATTTGCTTGAAGGCGTGCGCCATGAACAGGATGCCAGCGGCGCTGCCGCCACGGGCTTCAACCCAACGGCCAGAGCACAGAGTACAGGGGCCTCGGGCTTGGCGACAGCACGTGATTTGGATTCCATGGCCGACACTTTGGGTGCAGCAGCAGATACTTCCAACAGCGGGGTCTCGGGCGTGGGATCCAGTGAGGGGGGGAGACCTGCACTGGGCCCAGGAGCTGCGCAGTCAGCACAGGGGACCCAGACCCAGGCCGGCGGCAATTCCATGACCAATGCCTTGCGCGACATTTTGCCTGGAAACTTTGGCGATATGATTGCACAAGGCGCTCGTATCATGTTGAGTCTGGCGCAGCGAGCACAGTCCCAGGGCCAGAATGCGACCCAGCAGGCAGTGGCTCTGCGGGCCAATTCGCAGGCCCAGGCCCACCGAGCACTGGGTCTGCTGAACAGTAGCCGCCAGGAGGATACGGATATTCCGGACGTGGATTTGGACTGAGTTTATGAGCATTTTGGGTGGCAATGTAGGTCGAAAGCAGAGTAGAGGTGGGAAGGGACTCCCCTATTGCGCACCCATTTAGGGGCGCGCACGGTATTCTGGCGACGGGCGCGCTAATTCAGGCTGCCGAGCTCCTCAAGTCAATGATGGAGCTCTTCGGAAAAAGACTCTACGCACTACTTCTGGCTATCTGTGTCTTTATTTTCTCTGTCTATACTTGTCTAAATAGACCCAGCGGCTCCAGAACCTTTTTACCAAGTCAATTCGTCCAATTTCACAGCAAGCGCAGGCGAGGCAAAGCTTCAGCCCACGTTAGGTCTATAGGCCTCCTGCACACAGCCTTATCATGAACGAGCAAATCGCCCCCATCATCAGCTCCCACAGGCTCTGTCTTCCCACCACACGATGTCAGGGCTCGAGCAGTCGCTTTTTCAGCTCAAATTTACGGCGAAGCAGCTCAATCGTCAGGCCAGCAAGGCCGCGAAGGAGGAGCTCCAGGAGAAGGCGAAGACAAAGAAGGCCATGACGCAGGGAAACAACGACATTGCCCAGTTGTATGCACAGAACGCCATTCGCAAAGCCAATGAGCGGGTGAATCTTTTGCGGTTGGCGTCCAGAATCGACGCGGTGGCGTCCAGAGTGCAGACTGCGGTGACAATGAGATCGGTAACGGGCAACATGTCTCAAGTGATACGGGGCATGGACAAGGCACTCCAGACCATGAACCTTGAGAGAATATCGCTTGTCATGGAGAAATTCGAGAGCCAATTCGAAGACTTGGATGCTCTGACCAACTACTACGAGAGTGCCACCAATAATGTGAGCGCGCTCACCACTCCTCAGGAGGATGTTGACGAGCTCATGAACCAATTGGCGGACGAGGCAGGCATAGAGTTGAAGCAGGGGTTGAACGCTACGAATGTGGAAATTGCCACGCCGCCGACGGCAGTGAGCGAGGAAAAGGAGGACAAGTTGGCCGAGCGCTTGAAGGCGCTTCGGAGCTGAGAGTTTATCGAATCGGATGTTGAAATGGCGCAGCGTAGCTGGGATAGAATGGATCAGTGATCTACAATTTTGTAGGTTGGTGAGAAAGGGCGGCGACTCGGGGCCCGTCAAGGCTTGTAGTCAGTACACCTAGAGGGCCGTGCCTAGAGAAAGCTGATCCAGGCCCTTCCGAGCGAAGGTTAGCGTCTCGTGAGCTTGAGACTCCACATCCCAGGACTTCGCCCCTGCCAACAAGAGAATTGGTGATTCCTTGAATTTTCAGAAGTCAAGCTGTCTAAGGTGCGCTGCTGTCTTCACCGTGTCATGGGAAGAAATTACAACTGAAAATTAATGCCCCACTACAAAGGTCCCTAGTTGCGCGCCTAATTCGCCAGCTCAGAAGAGGAAAGGCAGAGCCGGCAGCGCTCAGTGGCCTCAGAACTCACTCGCTCACCCTCCGCATGCACATCTGACCTGAGCCGACTGCCTCCTCATCCGCCAGCCATAGCACCTCTTCTTGCTGTCCTCACCCTCCCCTGTTCCCGCTCAAAGCTCTTGGCCTTCTCCTGCCCGTGTCTCTCAAAAAGGGAAATGTTCCCGGACACAGCAGCTCAGCTCTGGCCTGCGAGCGCGAGTGTACGTCGTAAAAATATTCTCTACATGGCCAGGGTAGAGGCTGGCGCATAAAATATTTACCATAGCGAAAATACCCGCCGAACCGAAAAGCTGATGACAACGGTGTATCCAGCTATCCATCTTTGGGGCCTGGCACTTTAGGCCTTTTACATCTTGTTTGGCCTCTGTCTTATCCCGATACTTCGTGGGAGCGTTTCTTAGAGCTGCGGAACCAACTGCTTGTTACAGCCAGAAAACAATAGGTGTTGACACAAAAGCTTAAAGCAAGACCTGTAGCTGAAAATATTTCCGTCAAAAGGCGCCCTCACATCGAAATGTGTCAACTTGGCCCCAATTTGCAAAACCGCAAATAATCTCTCATTCAATGAACAGAACAGCCAAACAGAACAGCCGGGTGATGAAGAAAGTAGGCTCGTTCCTTTCTACCTCCCACTTGCTTACATCTGATAATCTCCTGACGGAAAACGAAGATCCCGCCAAGAAATGGTGAAAGGGCGGTGCCCCAGGATTTGCAATGTAAACCCAAAAAATAACGTGCAGAAAATATGTGTACGAATCATCATACTATACTAGATTCTGGAAATCAAAATCTCTAGTATCACATGATTGCAAAGGAAAATGAATATTCAAGGTCTAAACTTAGCAAGACTTAAGTCTTTGTTAGATGCCATGCGACCTCCTGCGATATCAATTGTACTAAGACCTGCCAAAGATATAGCAGGCATTTGACATTTGCGCCGCACAATCAGCGGCACCTGCATACATTTATATTGATGTATTTTCTTGGCATGCCAAGCTTTTTGACAGAATCGTAAGTGAATATTTAATTCTGTCAATTATGTGTCAGAGCAGTCATCAAAATTTGCCTCCTGTTTCAGCCTCCACTGTTACGCAACTACGAGCTTGTACTGCTACTTGTAATGAATTACTATGTAGATGCCATCATAAAGTTTCCAGAGTGCTCCACGCCGTCCTATTTTGCGTATAGCTTAATTTTCTGCCCTTTTCAACACCTTTATTTTTCTTCTTCTTGCATTTATGAACCAATTCGAAAGCTGCTGCTGATTCAAACCGGTTTGGACCATTAATTGATTCTTTTCAAACGAATTTGGGTATGGATGACTGAGATGCTCGTTTAACCATTTCAAGAGAATATATGTGGTCTCTTTGGGAAGATTGTTCCTGTTCTTACGGATTTGACTGGTGTGAGCCGGGGTAGGGCTCGTAGATGCCTTCGGCGGTTCTTGACGGCTCGAAGCTCCTGGCAACGAGTCTGTAGGCTTTGGTTGCGGTGGGTGTTTTGAATGCAGATGGTGAGAATGCTGGAGAGTGGCACTAACGGAACCCGTCGTTGCCCGTGCCTCATGACTCGCTGAGTAACCCTGGGCGGCTGTTTGAATAGGAGAGCTATTCTGTCCAAATGGAAGTGGCCCCTTGACGCCAGCGCCGAGAGGGGGCAATATAGGTGCTCTATAGGCATTTGGTTGCCCGTAATGACTGTTCCGATCATAGGGAGCGCTTTGTGCATATCCAGTCTTCAAGTCTGGACTATAGTCAAGACTCGGTCCTGACAAATGGTAATTCCTCTGTTCTTGAGGCGGGTACACAGGGGAGGCAGCAGGTATGTCATAGAGAATATCAGAAATGGAAGGGAGCGAGATATTGGAGAATCGGGCAGGACCCATTGGATGGACCAACTGATTGACGTCCATCACTGAGATAAGAGAAGCTGTCAAAATTAGAATAAGAATTCTTCAAGTGGAGATCTGTTCGCTTATATAGAAGTTACGGATTTTAGGTGCATAAGGTATACAGGTACACGGTGCATATATGCACATATTTTGTGCCTTGATTTATAGCTGATGCACCTCGACCGGAAAGCGGAAGGTCTGCGCAACCCTTCCATAGCACTCAATGAAAGATGCTTTATAATTACTGCCATACACTCGAGCGCTCATTCAAGCATGTTCATAAATAAGGGATTCCCATAAAAATCCGCATTCAGTAGCATAACATCTCACCTTTTCCTTCCTGTCTGGCTTGTCAGCCAGTAATGACACTGAGAATGCTGCCAAGATTTCTTATGCACAGTTATGCGCCCTGTGCCAGGGATGTGTTTGACGTGATGAATGCGGCTCTCTATTTTTTTGCGAATCATGCCACTGCACAACTTCTGTCTAGGAACGGTGTGATCACGTGACTGGTCGCTATCAGGGTTGTCAAGTGCCAGAGGTACAAGGCGAAAGACATGGGGCATGCGTCGCTCTGATGGATCAAGGTCTTCGGCCTGCATTCTGAGGAGCATGGCATACCTACTGTTGTCTCGTGGGCCTTCTTGTGATTTCTTCTCAGTTAAAGCCCCGCGGGGCCCTGAACGCAGGGAACTTTTGGTGACCTGTCCAGCGGGAAATAATTGTTGTATGCACTCCATGGCATTCTATAACAATCGCTACAAAGGGCTTAGCTGTGTACGTCGATGCCTGGGTGGGCCTTCCGCTAAAAGCCTGCAAGTAGACCCAGTCCACTCGAAGCCACTAGTTTGTTCTCACACCTGCTCTAGCTACCTGAGACCGTCCCAGTTTCGTGGCATAATTTGTAGCGATCATCTTCTATGGGCCCTGAGTTCCATCTCAATATCTTGGCGCTCTTAAACATACGAATTGTAACTTCCCGAGCTAGTATATGACAAAAAGTCTTGGCTACATATTTTGCACTAAAATTAGCTAATAGTAACGGATCTTTTTGCCTGTTGAGCTTCGATAATTGGCTATCATTGAGGGGATCTCTTATTTTTAGCATATTGGCTCACGGCTTAATTTGCTTCGATAATTGGCGTTCAGCACCGCCCAAAGAAGCTTAAGAAGTATAAACAAGCCTCAGTCCTTTACTGAATTTCAAAGAACCGCGTTTCTACCCGACCTTAGCCTAAGATTTGTTAATTAAACCCCGCCGCTTACCACTAACTACCTCCACGTCGTAAGTATGTGGCTATCCCCGAACGCAATTGTCAGCGCGCCAAGACCCTCCTGTTTTCGTGCCCGAGGTCGATCACGTAGCCGGCCCGATCTTTGTACGCTTAGGTAATCGTTCAAAGTAACCACTTAAGCCAGGCTGACTAGCCTCGGGACTAGTTTCGAAACACATGGCCTCGATATAGTTTCGGGTCCTCGGTTTTTTCGGGGCTTTGATCTGCTCCAATCTGGTAGCAGCGAGAGTATAATTGGGAGGCCTGAAACCTTTTTAGCAAAGACCAGATCCATTTTTCCGTCCTTCATCACCAGTATGCGGCAACCTGCTGACGCCACGAAGGTGAGGTGTCCTCGAACTGGTTAATCTGGACTTCAGGATGGAAAAATTACACCCGTGTCATTTCCCGTTGGGAGGGTTAGAGGGTGAATGCCGGGCCATGAAGAATACCAGAATCTAACCCACTGCAGCATCATCTTTTCAGACTTTGATCTCGCTAGCGCCCCAACCTAACATTAGGCCTCACCTACCTGCAGCATACCCTTGCTCAGCTCAAACTATGAGGGTCAACTTTGCTCTCGACTCCACCTAATTCTTTGTCCACGACCATTATTCTGCTGCGTATCCAACCCGTATTCTCTCACAATGTGCTGTTCAAAACCTCTTCAAACGAGCGCTTATCGTACTTAATGTACTTGGCCTTGTTCTTGGTGAAATCTGAATTTGCATACTTGTCATATAATTTGAAGTATGTGTTCATGATGAGCTTCTTGATTTCATTGGTCAAATATGCCCGGAGACTTGGGTCGGTGATGTGAAAATGGCGGTAGTTGCTGACGGCATCCTCAAACGATTCGTTAAATGTCTTGAACAACTCCTTGATCTGCTCTTTCTCCTTGCTGTTGATCCCCGACGAGCCCGCCGCCGCCGCAGTGGCGGTTATCGTGGTCATGTCACGGATAATGATGTAGGATGCGTAGTTCCAGTCGTCCAAGAAGAGCACCAAGAAGCGCTTTTTCAACTTATTCAAACGCTCGATTCCTAGGGGCCCAAGACTGGCGTAGAGCTCTTGCGATCGGTTCACAATCTGCTCGATGAGTGTGAGGTTTGTAATGAGAAAATAGCCCTGCACCGACTTCTTGTGGATACGGAGCTCACCCTGCTTGGCTGCAATCTCCAAATTGATCAAAATTGAGTCGATGCAGTCGCTAAAATACAGCGAGAGGATGTACTGCGGGTCGTGGTCGTCGTGGTCTGTGGCCGGCAGCACGCTCGTGAACACGGCCATGGAACGGGGAGGCGGCGTCTGCATCATCCATGCGCCGATCTTCATCTCTCCGGCCACCTCAAGACACGCGTCGCGGAACTCCAGGATCCGCCGCACACGCGACATGAGCTCCACCGTCACTTCCAGCACCCCGTTGTCGTTTGGGATCTTGTCTAGGGCCACGATGCGCTGCTCGATGAAGCGAATAAGATCGCGGAAAAGCGTCTGGCACGCCGCCTTGAGACTGGAGTAGGCTGTGAGTAGTGGCTTGAACGCGCTGTGGATTCCTGTGGCAGAAATCAAGCGATAGAGCGCCTTCTCCACGTCCCTCACGCAGAGCACCGTCTCGAGCGCAAGAAGCCCGTCCGAGCTCATGTTGGCCTCCACGTGCTTGACGATGCGGCCTATGTGCCCCGCGTACTGCTCGTTCAATATGCGGGCAAAAATTCCAAAGAGGAGCGCGTTGTCGTCGAACTTCTCCTCGGCGCGTTCGTTGATCTCGCGCACCAGCTCGGCCTCAAGCGTCATCATTCCGACGACAATGCGGGAGTAGGCGTTGATGCCGTTGGAGCCGCGTTCGTAGGGAACCCTGGCGCTCGGGAGCACCACGGTGGAGTCAATGAATGCCATAGAGTCGTGGAGGTAGGAGGCACGTGCCTTGACATAGACGTCACTGAGGGTCGAGTCCAGCGGGTCCTGGCGTCGGAAGTAGTCGCCAATTAGCGCGAGCTCCTTGAGTTTCGACCCCGGAATCGCCGAGGGCAAGTCGATGGGCACTGGGGCGCTGCCCCGCTGGGTCTCTGCCTTGTGCGCGCCGTCGACGAAGGAACCCAAGTCCAGCGCCCCATGTTCCACCAGTCTGCGGTAGTAGGAAATAAGTCCGAATTCGGCCTTTTCGATAGAGTTCTGGAAATTGATGAGAATTCCCTTGAACTGGCCCACGTTCCGCTTCATTTCAACCAAGAGCTTCTTCGATTGCTCCAACACCGCCATGAATTTCTTGAGCCCGACGCTATCGATCGAGGACCCCAAAATCTGCTCATTCTGGGCGGCAGAGGACGCATACTGTTGCACCTCTGCGATAACACTCAATCCGCGGTCGATTTGAGTCTTTGAGGCGTTCAATTTGTTCACTTTCTGGAGCACGGGCTTGATCTTGCGCGAGGCAGTGTCGGCCTTCACCGCCACGCGGTTGAGGGACCGTGAGATCTCGGTGAAAAGCTCCTTGGACCGCGCCAAGTTCTGTGTAAGCACGGCCACGTCCGCCTCATCTATGTCCACGTTCAACAGCATCCTCTGGAGTGGGCAGTGGGTGTTGTGGTCTGGGACCCCGGTGCGCTCTTGTATTCTAAAATCCTGCACATAACCTCTTCATATGGCACTCATCACGGCCCTCTGGCTCTCTCCACTCTCCATCTCCCCCATGCCCATGGACTCTCCCGAAGATTTGGCGAAGCTCCATGCGGAGCTTGAGATTGCAGCGGCGTACGAGCAGGAGCGCAGGCTCCAGGCAGCCGAGGCGCGTGCTCAGCGTGAAGAGGCCCGGAGGGTTGAGGCAGAGAGACAGGAGCACGAGACCAAGGAGCAGCGCAGTGAGCGGCTAGCACGAGAAAAGGCCGCTAAGGACGCGGCGAAAGAAGAACTTGCGGCTAGGGATCGTGAGATCACCAAATTGGCCCAGGCTGGGCAGTTGCTCCCGCGACAGTACCGCAAGGCAGGCGCCACCAAGTTCGAGGCCCAGCTTGACGGTTACACCATCACCTCGTGGAAGTTTCACGAGTCCGCGTACCAGCAGAACCTGGTGGCTCTACCGATCAAGGCCAGGGGGTTGTTCCTCATAGGCGACCGCATCCTAGCACGGGGCTACGACAAGTTCTTCAGTGTGGGAGAGGTGAGGCCCACCGACCCGGCGCTGTTGAGAAAATACACCCGAGGGCCATACGACGTATCGCTCAAAGAGAACGGGTGCATCATTTTGATTGCCGGGCTCCCTAACGGCAACATTGTGGTGACCTCGAAGCACCTGGTGGGCAGCCGTGGGGGCGTGACCAAGAACCACGCCACGCGGGGCGAGGAGGTGCTCCGGGCGCAATTGGCGACCAAAACACTGCGCCAGGTGAGCGAGTTGGCCCGGGTGCTTTTCGAGCGCAATTTGACGGCGGTGGCCGAGTACTGCGACGACTCCTTCGAGGAGCACATCTTGCCCTACGCAGGTGAGACGGCCGGGCTTTACTTGCACGGCTTGAACTACAACACCATCGACTTCCGCACGTGTCCCATGGAAGAAGTGGAGGCATTTGCGAAGGAATGGGGCTTCTACCCGGTGAAGCATCTTAAGATGGACACCTACGAAGAGCTTATGGCCTTTTTCAAGAAGTGCGACAAGACGGGCACCTATGATGGGCGCGAGGTGGAGGGGTTTGTGGTGCGGTGCAAGCGGTTGCTGAGGCCAAGGGAGGGAGAGGAGTCCAAGGTGGAGGGCTACAAGGGCAAGGGCGCTAGGGGTAAGAGCTCTAAGGCTGAGGGCTCCATCGAAGAGGTCTCCCTGGAGAAGGACTCCAAGGATGGCTCTAATGATGAGAGCTCTAAGGTCGAAGACTCTAAGACTGAGGGCTTTAAGGTCGACGGCTCTGGAAATTCTCCTTCTGACCACCACGCCGACCCCCCAGAGGAGCTCACGGACTTCTTCTTCAAGTACAAATTCCGCCAGCCATACCTCCTCTACCGCCAGTTCCGCACGCTCACGTGGAACTACATCAAGACTCGCAGTGTGGAGCAGACCAAGGAGACATTCCTCGCGGACCTGTGGGTGCTCAATCGCTACATCGACTTTGTAGCGGACATCTTTGAGAAGCAGCCACAACTTGCCGTCGATTATGCCGATGGCCACGGCATCATCAAGGTGCGCGACATGTTCTGCGACTACATCAAGCTCCACGGCATCCAGTTGCTCGAGCCCAAGGATGTCACCGCCTATAAGTACGTTTTGGTGCCCATAGCGACCCTTGGATGTGGCAAAACCACTGTTTTCCAGACCTTGGTCAACTTGTTCCCACAGCAGTGGGGACACGTGCAGAACGACGACGTTGGCCGGGGCTCTAAGCAGGCACTAGCGGACCGGTGTATCCAGCAACTCTGCAACACCAAGGACGTAGTGTGCTGTGATCGCAACAACCACCAGTACCGCGAGCGCTCCGAGTTGTTCTTGTCTTTCAAGCAGCAGATCAAGCAGCAGCTCCCTGGGGAAATTGGCGTGCGCTACATCTGCTGCAATTTCGACCACTCGCAGAAGGAGGACTTGGAAAAAGTGACGCTCAGTCGGGTCGTGGCGCGCGGCGCTAATCACCAGTCGGTAGATGGCACCCTGAAGGCGGCACTGAAGATCGTCCAGGGCTTTCTCGGACGGTACCAGCCCTTCGACGGTTCACGTGACCCGGACCAGCAGTTCGACCTTGTGATCAACCTCAAGGTGTACGAGGGCGACTCGTCGCTAGAGAACGCCAAGCACATTGTGAAGTCTCTCCACGAAAAGTACCCGGAGCTCGTCCCCCAGATCCCCAGCGAAAACGAGTTCCGCGCGGCTTTCGAAAAGGCGTTATCGTATCAGCCGGCGTACCGTAAGAAGATGCAAACGGAAAAGAGGGTTAGGGTAAAAAAAGGGGAAACGAATGGCGAGAAGAAGCCCGAAAACGGAGCAAAAAACAGTCCTAGAGAGGTCAAAGAGCCCGCCAAGGAATCCAAGCCTCCTTTTGTGGAGTACTACGCTTCTGCCATTGAGTCCCGCGAGTGCTTGGTCTCTGCAGTCGACGAAGTCCTTGGGTCCGACGTCACTTGGGCCGAGATAAAAGCCTCCGACCGCATTCCGACCCGGCTCCACGTGACCTTGAGCCATTGTCTGGACCCCACGAAGAGCCCTATCAAGAAGCTCATATGGGAGCAGCAGAATGAGCTTTTCAGGGGCCGGAAGCCGTTTTTTCGGGGCACGAATCTTTTGGACTTCTACTGCAATTTTGAGGCGGTAGCGGTGCTCGTGGTGGAACAGCGCCTCCTTTGCCTTGAGGTAGTCCTCCGGGGAACTGTAGGACCCGAGGGGCCCTTAGATTTGGCCTTGGCCAATGAAATTCCCCACGTTACCATTGGCACCGTGTCCCCCCAGGTGAAGCCTTTCATGTCGAACATTTACCTTGAGCAGTTCTCGCGGGCGGTGGGTCGCGAGAAGCTGGCGGTGTACACGTCCCCAGAGGGCGTACGGATGGTGTACACGAAGTTGAAGCAGCCGTTGGTTCTCAGCCACCTGCGCTGCTTTGCATTTGTGTAGAAATAGAGCCGTCCACAACTTGAGCGTAGAACAGGAGAAGTAGGAATCGGGCGCTGGGGTGCCCGTGGTGAGTGGAGTGAATGTTACAGCCTGTCGAGGGCCCGCCTAATGCCTCGCGACATTGGGGGCAATTTCCCGACCTAAGCCATCCAGTCACAGCACCAGGACCCTGGCGGAGATCTCAGAGCCCACGTGACCCTTTACCTTCTCGAGACTTCCTCTAGATGCTACGGACTGGAACCCCACGGCTTGCGATGGCTATCACCAGATCGAGACTTGTGAGCGGGGCGCCTGCTTTGGGAGCCGCCATGGCGAAGTCAGGAGCTACCAGGGCGAAGTCAAGACCCACAAAGGTGAAACGAGAGGCCAGTACCTCCCCTGTTCCTGAGACGGGCGCCACCGAAGACGCCCCCCAGAAGGGCGCCCCCCAGAGCTCTCAGACGGCAGCCCCTTCCACCCCCAAGCGCAAGGCGGCCGCCTCCTCCTCCTCTCCAGCAAAGAGGGCGCGCCAGAGTCTTGAGGATGCTCTTCTCCACATCGTAACGCCCCCCGATTTGAGCCTACCGCCTGCCTTCGTGAGCTACCATAGCCCTGAGTTCGTTGCTGGGGTCCGCCACATTCTCAGTGTGGATCCCACCTTGTACCCTGTCATCGTCTACAAGAATTTCCCGCTCTTTGAGCAGAAGGTGGCGCTGGCGAGCTCTGACCACGAGTTGATTCTCAGCTACTGGACGTCGCTCGTTTCAAGTATCATCAGTCAGCAGGTGTCCGGGGCGGCCGCGGCATCGATTGAGGCCAAATTCCGGTCACTTTTTGCCCCCGATGTCCCCACCCCAGAGCGGGTGCTTGCCCTAAGCCATGATGAGCTCCGTTCCGCTGGACTCTCCCACAAGAAGGTGGAGTACATCCAGCACTTAAGCACCGTGTACAGCGACCCAGGGAGCGAGCTCTCCAAAGTTTCGTTCTACCAGAACCTGAGCGATGAGGAGATCATCGAGGAGTTGGTCAAGTTGAAGGGCATTGGGCCGTGGTCCGCCAAGATGTTCTTGGTGTTCACCACGGGACGGATGAACTTGTTTGCCCACGATGACCTCGGAGTGGCCCGCGGATCGTGGAGCTACTTCAGCCGGCGACAGCCATTGCTCACGCAGATCCAGCGAGAGGTCAAGCAGAGCGAGGAGTTGACGCGTTTATTGGCCCGCCGGTCCAAGTTTGCCGCCTCCAAGGGTAAGCGCGACTGGACCCCGTACCATGACGTGTACATCAGGCAATTGGGAGAACTCTACGACCCCTACAAGCTGATCATGATGATGCTTTTGTGGAGACTTTCTAGCACCAATGTCGATGTTTTAGCGGGCACCACCAACAAGAACCCAAACTGAGAGAGTAATGAGGGCTAAGCCAGCGGATAGATGGCAGCTGGGCCCAGCTGCGCCCAAAAAATCCTTCTCTCCGCCGATCTTGATGTGGATCGGAGGCTTCGCGTCACGTTCACGGTTTATCTTCTCCAACTCGTGCTCTATTTCGTCGAGCCCATAGTTGAGATCGTCCGAGTGCAAGAAGCCCAACTCGCTCTCAGCAAAACCCTGGGTCTCGAGAAATTTGCAGAACTTGTCGATGTCTAGCGCAGGCCGCTTGGTCCGACTGGCCCCCTGGTTCTCAGTCCCGTATTTCTTGTAGCTTACGTCGTCAAACCGCGGGTCTTCATCAAAATACTCCTTGAATATGTGTTCTGTGTAGGGCTTGAGGTTCTTCTCGTCGGAGAACATGTCGCCGTAGCTTTTGACGGAGGTCTTGAGCTTGGTGGGGCCGTGGACAAGTGCCATGGCCTGTGGCTCCTTGGAGAGTGCTATGAAAAACTCGTTTACGTAGGACTTGGAAGACTTGACCACAATGGGAGAGCCCGATGAAAAGGGCAAAGAGGCGTCCCCTGTGGAGGGCTCTGCCGTCCCTTGGGTGTCGTAGTCGTCAGCGTCGTCTTCCTGTTCCAGACCTGGTTTTTTTTGCAGCCCTACTCCTTCCGATACTTCCTCTTCCTCCCAGTTTTGAGTTTCCAGTTGGCCTTTCTTTGTCGTCGTTGGGCTCTTTTGGCTAATGACCTCTCTGGAGTGCGCCTCTCTCGTTCCTGAGCTCCCTTTGCCCAGCTCGGGCGCATTATTGGCGGCAACCTCCTGGGGCTTCTTTACAGTCCTGGGGGCCTCTATCGCCATCCGGTGCAATTTCAGGGTTTTTGCATTCCCCATACCGGCGGCAGAGCCTGCCAACGAGGACCGCATCATGGCTCCGTCTGCTGCTACGCACGCTACCACCAAAACAACAAAAATAGCATAGATTTTCTTCATAGCAGTTATTTAGCAACTGTGTGGTGAGTGGTGTAGTCCAGCAGCAAGATTAGGGCTTTATTGGCTACATATTTTATGTTTGTGCTGGTGTATCTGTCACAAGTGGCTGCGAAACTGGGTGGGAAGCTTAAATCTGTGCGCTACGAGGAGGGCAGTTGAGGTGAGGAAAGAGAGAGCATCGTTGCTGTGTGATTAGGCTACTTAGTAGTGACGTGCGTTGAGCGAGTTGACGTGGTCTGCTGGTAGGAAAACTAAGGGCTCGGTGGAATCTCGGCAGCGTCTGAATCACTGGTAGACTATCCCATGGATCATAATTCTGTTCAGAGATTAGCAAGACCTCCATAATAAGCGTCTCCTTATTCAATAATTCCTCTCCCAATTATTCAAAATCCACGCTACTCACATCTTATCACTCTTGCTGACTATTTCTCTCTATTTCTCACCATATCACCACATCTCGCTATTTCCTCTTTTCTCGCCATTTCGTCTATTTTTGGTATCTCGGTACAATCTCCGTCTAACCGCAACAATTCATCAACCCCTGACGCTATTGTCTACGTGCTATTGTCTACTTATTGTCCTCTGCGAAAAGCGAATACAGCCAGCAGGCTATCATTTCAGCAGGCTACCATCTCAGCACTCCTGACCTCTGTAGAATACTGACCTGGCGAAAAGGTGGACGTGTCACTGGGGCGTTCCTGCGGATGTACCTGAGGCAGCACGAGGCATGGCGAAGCCAAAGCCTCTCGCTTGCCAGATCCCTGCCGCCGCATTCTGCCTCGTGGCACATGTTTCGGGCACTGGAACACTAGCAAGGTAGCAGAATGAGGGCTGGTTCTGGCTTAGCGGTGAGGTTCGGCTCGGGCTTGCGTGTCTAGTGGTTTCTGGGCATCCTGGCGGCTTGACAGGCACACGGCTACAGAGACGCATCACCGTTCCTCGTACTGCCTATCTTATGCTACGCACGCCGCTCTACAACTCTGCCCAGTGTCAGACGTCTTCATCGCTCTATGAGGCACTAACCAACGTCACCCACCCCACCACCACGCCCCTTGCTCGGTCCTTGCGACCGTTGTTCCTAAGCCAGCGGCAATACGTCGCCTTGGCCGAACCGACGCTTCGAACCGCCTCTGTGCCCCAGCCCCCAATCCTCTCGTTTGAACTGAGCCCGAGGCTCATGGCGCATTTCGGCCTTGAAACAGCAGGCGCCCGGATGCGTCCCAGCGGCCGCCCCCACGACCACCGCACCTTCCGGCTCTCCCACTGAGTGGGCTGATCGCTACTCCACCGCTCGCTATCGCTTGGGGCACGGACCGGGGTATTTTCTGGTGCTGTTTACTTTTTTTCCGCCTCTGATTGGCCTGGACTTCGTGCGAGTTATTTTCTGGTGCAGATCTGTTCCTGGCTCCGAGTCGCCTGAGGCTCCCACTGACTCGCCTTACTAAAGGCCCGCTCCTGGGTGTAACTCACCCGACCGCAGCCCAATATATCCCCAGTGCTGCCAGGAAGCCCCTCAACTCCCCACCATCTGATCGCCCGAATCCCCTTTTTCTCGCCTTTTCCCGCTGAGGACATTGCCCCATCACCAGCCCTCTCCCTCCATCTCCCTCCCACTCGCGCCGAGCCTCGTATCTCACCGATTTCGCCTTTTTCTGCCTCTGATATTTTCTCCTTGTAACACCCGTGCACCGCGCGCAGCGCCTACCCTACACAATAAATGTATCTCTCTGAGCTCCTTGTACCGAGTGGGAATTCTGGCATAAACTTTATTCGCTCCAGCTACAGTTTGGACAGCCCGCTGAGCCTTTTGCACACGTTCGCTCGCTCCCAGGTGCCTTTTTCGGCTCTTTTCCGTGTGCCCTGCTCGTCTACTCCGTCTCTCCTGGCTTTAGTTTCAAGCCTGAAACCCCTGCTCAACAAGGACCCATCATCGCCTTCGACGCCCACTGCCCACTCCTGTCTCCACTGTGCTGTCCTGCAAAGTCGTTCCTGACGTCTGCTCCAATATCAGCTCTGAACCTCGCGTTGCTGTGGTCCAGTGAAGCCTTGGAATTGCTCCTAGGCTGCGCCCCTACATCTTCACCATAGGCTCTGAGCCCTCAATATCCTCCCAGAGTCGCCTAATTCTCCCGATACTTCCACAGTCACCCCACCACATCTTCCGCCGCAATGTCAACCTCCCGAAGGAACTCCATCACATCCACGTCGTCCATCGCCTCCAGCGGCTCCACTCTCATCCGCAGCACCTCCATCGACCATCTCATGAGCTACGACGACAAATTCTCCAAGCGAGCCATGAAGAAGACCCCCACCCAACTCCCTAACAATCCAAAGGCGTACGGGTCCCCGGTGCTTCTGGCCCCCGGCGGTTTCCATAAGCAGCAGGGGGCCTACTACTTTCCCAACGGCGAGGTGTTCCGACCCCGAAATGCGTCCACAGTTCCCTCACCACCGGTGAAGTTCCTGCCCAAGTTGAGTCCGAAGCATAGCGCCAATATGCAACCTCCTGGCCGCAGAAAGAACACCGCAGGAGCCGGCTCGCCCTTCAGCGCCAGCTCTGAATCCGTCGCCCGCCTCCCACGCTCACACTCCTCCTCCTCCATGGCGACCTACTCCTCTCACCTCACTAAGACCAGCTCCCTCAACAACATCAAGAAGCTCAACTTGGTGCAGTCACTCCGAGCCAACACCACCGATACACCCACCAACATCAGCCTTCCGCCCAAGGCCTCGAGTGCTGGAAGCATCAACGCGGGCTCATCCTCCTCCAGTCTCGCCATCGCACAGAAATCTGCCCTGGGGCCCTACCAGGCCACCAACATAGTGCGCACCCACTCGATCGTCTCGCTCGACGACACGGCGTTACACAACGTCACCTCCGACTCCAACCCGTCGTCAGTATCGAACTACACGTTGAACCGCTCCGCCTCGAACACCCCGACCACCTCCATCAACAACAGCATCGATGACGCGTGCGTGGTGACCAAAATCGAGCGCATTGATGAGGACGATGCGTTCCTGGGCTCGCTCCACACTGTGGCGGCGGGCAGTGAGGCGCTGGCGCTGAACCACGACCGCAGAAACTCTGGGGACTCCGGTGGCGAGTTCTTGACCCCCGCCGCATCCCCAAGTCTTGAGCTGCTGTTCCCCGCGGACCAGGCGTTGTACCGGCTCCTCAACGACACCCAGTCGGAGGTGCCGCCACGTGGAGACTTGGCGATGCTACAGCTCAGCCCACGAAGCGGCGGTAACACCGAGAGGCCGCAGGCGGCAAGCGACTTGCATAGCCCGGAGCGCCCAGCGAAGCGCCTCGAAGAGACAGAGACACAGAATTTGCCCGAGCGAGCGACTGAGAAGCAGCAACCAGAAGAGCAAAAGTCTGCACATGGGCCGCTGACAGAATCACTGGACACTGAATCTGGGAAGTTGGAACAGACAGTCCCATCAGGCCCTCAGGAGCCTTTGGTTTTTGTGGACGTCGCTGTATCCCTAAGCTCGGCAGCGTCTCTGCCTCAGGGGCCTCTATCGCCAGTTGAGTCGTCGATGGCTGAGCCATCGTCAGAAGTTCACTCCGAGCATGAGCCCTCGTCAGCTCCTGAGACATTGACCGAGGCCGTGGTTGATTCGTCGAACCCCATAGCAGACACTGACGACGACCTCCCTCAGGATGAGTCCACCAGGGTCACCATAGAGTCAGAGCTCAGTCCCAACTCTCCGCCAAGTCTTGCTCCCCTGCCAGAACTTGGCTCAGAGGTTCTGCAGAGCCCTGAGCCACTGGGAGGACTCTCAGAAGTTGCAGGGCTCTCGAAAGCTGAACGGCCCTCTCCCTCGCCAGAGCGCCAATATAAGTCCATGCTTCTTCCAAACGAGCTCTCGCCCAAAATCAACGCCTCGGTCGACAATTTGCCCTCGCCTTGTCTCTCGACGGTATCACTCCACAGGGTGGAAGAAGAACTCCATCCCATGGCTGAGCCCCAGCCCATGGTTGAACCCGAGCCCATAGTTCAGCCCGCGTTTACTGCCAAACGCAGCGCCAATTTGGCCAAGGAACTCCCTCCCGTTCCGATCAAGGGCTCTTCGTCTGGCTCCTTACTGCCCAGGACTTTGTCTCTCCCCTTGTCCCTGAGCCAATCCGTCCCTGCTCCATTCCCTCAGCGGGAAAACTTCTACATGGACCCCAATTCGGAAAGCTCTCCCATTGTGGTGAATGTCTTGCAGACGCCAGAGCTCAAGGCTGAGGATTTCAGTGGCCCAGTGGTAATGTCGCCCTGGACCACCCATTCGTTCTCGCACTCAGCGAAGCCGTCGTTGAACTCCTCCATGGTGCAGTCATTTGTGACCGCGGTGGACTCGCAGTTGACTGAAAAGGGCGAGAATGGCGACTCTGGCTCAAGGAACACTCTGGGCCCTAAGAGCCCACAGAGTTCGCCTGTGAAGCCTAAAGCGGCCCATCGGCTCAGGAAGTCGAAGTCGAACGCAAGTATTTCGGCTCCGAAACCAAAAGAGCAGCCCAAAGAACAGTCCAAAGAGCAGCCCAGGGAGGAGAGAAAATTGAAGAAGTTCTTCAAGAAGTATTTCGTCAAAGAGGCGGGCCCCAAGCCCAGTGAAAACCGCACAAGCGCCAGTATCCCCAGCGTCAAGGCCCATGCCAAAAAGCCATCCGAAAGCAAGCGTCCCTTTGCCTTTGGCCGCTTTACTAGCAGCGTTTCCGATTTGACGCAGATGGGCCAGCAGGAGCCCGAAGAGGAGTCGCCAGTGCCCAGTTTCGGGTCACAGGATCCCCTTGAGGACCTTACGCTCACGCAACTCCCCACATTTGAGGCTGACGCGCACATGTTCGACGACGTTTTGTTGAGTCTTGACGAGCGGTTCAACAGAAACAGTGTTCTTGTTAAAGAGCCGTTTTTGCGGGACGATGAGCTCACCACGGACCAGATTGTGGATCAGCAGTTGCGCGACACGGTGGAGAGTGAAGAGACAGAGGACGACGCGTTGTCTACTTTGAAAGTAGCTCTGGTAGAAAGGCCCACGCTGGAGGAGATTTATGTGGACGACAACATCCTCTACCTTCGCAACGAGGTGCTTTGGCTTGACCGAGAGATGCGCAGTCCCGATGATCAAGGCGAAGTGGCGCGGCTGGTATCCGTTCGCTCGAGTGCCTATTTTCCCGAACACGAGACAGAAGTGATCCTCATCGAGCACGAGCAGCTCAACAATTTGTTCACGAACCTCCCCGATGCTCAACGCCGCGAGTTGCCGATGCACTTGAAGTACATCCAGCAGTTCCGCGACTTCGAGCTGCTAGAGATCACCATTCGAAGCAACTCGCACCTGGTGATTGCCGGCCTCAGACCGCAGAAATCGGCCTTGAGGCACGCTACCCCGAGTTCCAGAAAGTCGGTGGGTTTCGCTAACAAGATCTACGTTAACGAGACGTTTGCGCCGGATCAATACAAGCGCTACAACAAGCTGGTGACCCAGTACACGTTGACTGAGCGCCACGAGATCAACAAGATCAAGAGCGAGTTAAACCAGTACAAGTGCAACGAAATGTTGGTACATGAACAGTCGCAGAACAACACCCAGTTTTTTTATTAGAATAGACATTCAAATAAGGCAGGTAGGCATTTCGCTGTTTGGCTTCGGAGAGTCTGCTGAGGCTCGCCAGTTCTCTCCGTCTGGGAGATGGATAAAGCTTTCTGGTGAAGCGCTGGCTTTTATAGGGTGTTCGAACTTTAACTAACCCTTGAATTCCTTCAGCTCTCTTTTTTCCTCTCCTCTTCTCTCCTCTCCTCTTTTATCCTCTCCTCTCCTCTTCTCTCCTCTCCTCTTCTCTCCTCTCCTCTTTTATCCTCTCCTCTCCTCCTCTCCACTTAACTCCCCCTGTACGTACTGTAACTGAAATTGGAAAGCAAAAGCGGAATGTGATAGTGCTTATCTGGAGGATTCAGCACTTCAAAATGAACCTCGACGAAGGGAAAAAACGTCCTGGACTCTGGGCCCAAACGGTGGAAGTACTGCCCAGTCAAGAACTTGATCTTGTACACCCCTGGCTTGAGCAGGGTCCATTGGACACCCTGGAAACCCAATTCTTCGTTGAGGGCAGCACCATTGTCTGGATTCAAGATCCACGAGGTTATGCGGCCGTCTTGGTTCGTCTTGCCCATGGCAAAGGGCGTGGAGCTGTAGACATCGTAGGACGACTCTTGTTCCGGCTTGTTGATGAGCTCAGACACGTAGTAAATGGCGCAGGTAACCTGCTCGGCTGGTCGGCCTCGGGTGGTATCGAGAATATGGCAGGTGATTGGGGGCATGGCGTGAAGAAGAAGTTGGGGTCAAGGCAAGGAGGCTTTCGGAGAAGCCCGAGAGATAAGCGCAAGCACGTGATCTACATGACTTGGATTGCTGGAGATATAAGATGGAATGAGATTATGGGATCAAGTCTCACAGTCGGGTTTTGTGTTTGGACTATACTGAGCTTGGGAAGGGATTTGGTGACTTCTTGTAGTGGGGCCCGAAATTCTGTTCCGGTAATGGCGTTGAGCTCGAAGCCGCTGAGAAGGCGCTAAGTAGGCGCCTGTTTCGCGCCCGAATAGCGCTTAATCCGACTGCAACTGCTACTCACCCCTGTACCGCCACTCGTCCAGAGCCTTATTGTAAGACCACAGCTCCCCACAAAGAACCCAGCGCACGAGTGCATTCACGCACTGCGCCGGAACTGCCCAGTCGCCCCTCAGCGCTAAAAACTTGTCCGCCAGGAACATCCCGCGCAGCGTCTTCTTCTGGGCAAGTTCCTCACCCAAAACACCCACCAATTGGAGCAATGCACTGCAATTGACTGTCTGGGACTTTGAAACTTCAATCATTCCGTACTCTGCCTGGATAGTATGGCGGATGGCATGAAAAATGTCGGGGGTAGGGGGGTGCTCGGGGTCATGTGCTGAGCTTGCCTCCAAAAGAGAAGCGATTTCGGGATCGTAGAAGAGCTCAGAGAGTCTAAATAGCTCCCTGCCGCCCCGAGCCATCCACAAAAGAAACTCTGCAGCGAGCTCGGTGTTGGTTTTTTCGTTGAGCTTCACCACGCGGTAGACGCAGAGAGCGTCTAGGTCCTCAGGTTCTGGATCCAGCGGCACGTTTTCGTCCAAAGCAATGTACACAGGTGCACGAGGTGACGGTATGTATACCCAGGGTAGCTCCAAGGTTCGTCGTTGGGCCAAAGCCTCACTCCACCAGGCCACCTCGCTCGCAAGGTCATGGCCACGGATCTCCAAGTGAGTCGCGTGCATTTGCCTCATTCTGCCGTGAGAATGCACCTGGCCCTCTATCAAAACAACTAGCGAGCCGTACGCGGGCTCGTTGGGCATTCCAGCGCCCATGTAGACTGCCTCGCTCACGATGCAGTCGATGATCAGCCGTTCGCCTGTGGAATCGTCGAGGCGCACCACAAAACTCGTGCTGCCATCCCCAGACTCTCGGCTGGTGCACGAGATCACCCGGCCGCCAACTTTAGCTCGTCGTACAGGGTAATTGTTGATCATGAGGCAGTGGTCCATGTGGTTGTCGAATCCTATGGCGCCGTATATCTCGAGAATAGTACGCGAGTAATTGATATCTGAAATAAAAAGCGGTACCATACCGTCATAGGTGGGAGCTATATGGAAAATTTCGGGTACATAGTAGCAGCGGGAGCCTGTTCTGGTGTACACATGGCGCTCTCCTGGCCCGAAATCGACAGTGGGGCCGGCCCTAGCCATTCGCCATATCTGGAGCTGAGCGCCCAAAAAAAGCTACCAAGCGCTCACTCAGTTCCCTGGATACGCCCCTGCGATTTCCCTGAACTGCTCTCCTTCAGGTGCTGTCCCGGTGTGCTAGTGCTGGGAGTTGTTTCGCTCGCTCTGGCTGCTATCTAAGCGCGCCGGTTTGTGTCACTTTTGATCTTTGCGACTTCACAGCTCGATGAGCATCGCCCTACACTGAGACACCACACCATGGCCTTGTTTCAAGTAGAAGGCTGGGACTTGAAGCAGCAGAAGGTTGCCATTGGCGGCAACCTGAACAAGGCGTCCAAGAAAAGTAAAAAAAGAGCAAGAAGAGAGGAGCGAGCGCTGCAGCTAGCGCAGGAGAATGAGTCCAAGGATGAGGTCAGGAACGAGGCCGCAGATGAGCCTGCTCCACCTAAGAAGGCGAAAAAGGAGAGGCTGACATTGCAGCCATCTCATTTAAAATCTGTTGATGCTCTGGAGGCCAAAAAACCAAAGAATAAGGTGAAATCTGACCCGGTGTCTGTGTCTCAGCCCTTGGCAGAGCCCGAGGCTCCTATCAAGTCCAGTTCCAAGTTGACGCCACTTCAGCAAAAGATGATGAGCAAATTGTCAGGTCTGAGGTTCCGGTGGATCAACGAGCAGCTCTACACGATTTCCTCGGAAGATGCGCTAGCTCTCATCAAGGAGCAGCCCTCGCTTTTTGACGAGTACCACGACGGATTCAGATCGCAGGTTCAGTCGTGGCCCGAGAACCCGGTGGATGTTTTCGTAGACCAGGTCAAACAGAGGGCTCGCACTAGAATAGTAAATGCTCCTGGGGGGCTTCCCGGGCTTTACCCGAGCAAGCAAGTTGTTATTGCCGACATGGGGTGTGGGGAGGCCAAATTGGCGTTGGATGTAACCAATTTCATCACCAAGCACAACAAGAGCACAGGACCCAAAAAAAGGGTCGATCTCAAGGTGCACAGTTTTGACTTGAAGAAAGTGAACAACCGCATCACCGTGGCGGACATCAAGCACGTACCGCTTCCTGACGAGTCCTGCACGATAGTGGTGTTCTGTTTGGCGCTCATGGGCACCAATTTCTTAGATTTTATCAAGGAGGCTTATCGCATTTTGGCACCTAGAGGAGAACTCTGGATTGCGGAGATCAAATCGAGATTCTCAGAGAATCCCAAGACCACGGGCAACCCCAACGTGGAGATAGGTGCAGAGTTCGTGGATGCCTTGAAGGTGTGTGGGTTCTTCCACAAGAAGACTGACAACGACAACAAGATGTTCACCAGATTTGAGTTCTTTAAGCCGCCACCAGAAATCATTCAGGAGCGCAGGGAGAAGCTTGAGAGGCGCCAGAAGTTCATCGAGCTGGAGCTGGAGAAGGAGAGGCTAGAGCTCAAGCGCGAGAAGAGGGCCGAGGGCGAGTGGCTCTTGAAGCCTTGCATATACAAGAGACGGTGATTGGGCTGGAAAAGAAATACATCCAGATATTGTGAGTGAAGAGTAGAAAGTAGTGCAGAGTGAAGAGGAGAGTGGTGGGGTATGGAGTGAGGGTGTGTCCTGAGGGTGGTAGAGGAGGGTCGAAAAAAGTCAGTGTAAAAGAATAGGTAAATACGCAGGGCATTCCAAATTCGCGCAGTTGGGCTACGAGGTGAGCTTGGGGTCTTCTTTGCAAGCCAGAAAATCTCTAGAACCAGGGTACATACTGCAAATGAATGGTCATTGGCTCCCGCTGTCCCTGGGTCTAATGATGCGTGCCAATCTGGCTGTTTCTTCTTTGGGCGACAGAATCGACCTTCTTATCGATGCTCGGCCCGATTAGGCATGTCTGCAAGAGCTGCGCCGCATATCCTGCATGATATGTCTCTGTATGCAGGTGATGCGGATTAACTGGGTTGCAGCCAGCCTTCGAAGCCCTCTTCCAGCCACACGAAGGGTGTTCAGCCAGTTCATATAAAATGGCAGAAAGCTGCAATTTTGAGCCGATAAGTGTTTTTTCAGCTGTACACCTACCTATTGATCACCACATAATTGAAATTCAACGTGTGAGTCAGTCACCATGTCTGACTTCTATACCTCCAACCTCCTTTTCAGGCAGAATGCCATCAGACACAGTCCCGGGTCTTCCCCAAGATCTAGCTCCCCTGACTACAAACTCTCCACCCCACAGTGGCTTCTTCTGGAAAACGCCAAGGATACTGAGATTTTGAACAAGTGTTGCTCTCTTAACAGCGTCAACATCAAGTCAAATTACTGGAAGATCCCCGACGATAACATGCACCTAACAGCCATGGACATAAAAAGTGGCCCAAACTATCGGAACCCTACACTAGCTATATCCTCCGGCAATAAACTGGCTAATTTGTACATCTACCAGCTTGATATGTTGAACAATTTCTTGACCCACAACAGCACCATTTCGCTCCCTAATATCCACTCCATGAAATGGGCGCCTGATGCCATGAATTTAGCCACGGGCAACAGCGGAGGCTACGCCCATTTGGTTTCCATCCCAGGCCCTGAGAACGTGTATGATAATGCCGAGATTATCAAGAAATTCAACCACAAGAAGTACCTCAAGGAGCACATCGCGGCTAATGTGAGCTCGTTGGACTTTTTGAGTGACCAGGAGCTTGTTTCGCTCTACCAGGGGAACATGTTCCGGTGGGATCTTGGCTGTGGTGGGCGCACCAAGCCCAAGGCGATCACAACGATACACGGGATCCGCAGCTTCGATGTCATTCCTTCCAGCAGCTCCACGGTGGCGATCGCCGGGGACTTCGGCGTGTCGTTGTACGACATTCGGCAGGCGGATTTCAAGGTGCCGTCGTCGCTCTTGAGACACAAGAAAAGGCACCAACTCGGATCCAATATCATCAAATGGAGCCCCTACAACGAGTTCACATTTGCCTCTGGGCATCTTGATGGCATGGTACGGCTCTGGGACACCAGGAAAGAGCTGGAGTACGGCTGCTTGGACGGCCATAACCACAAATTGGTGACTAGCATTGAGTGGAATAACGAGGATCTCTTCACGGGAGCCCGAGATGGAAATATCGTCCACTGGGATCTCTCCGATACCACCGACAGTCTTGCAAACTGTACCCTCAAGGAAGGGCTTGGAAGCATCAATTTCAATCCTCAGAAGAACTCCATGGAGACCCAGGTCAACCAGCGGCAATGTGGCACCATCTTGCCAGCGTCGAATACCAACATCATCGGGATGGCGTCAGTGTACGACGACATGGAGGACGATTGTAAAATCTTGTCGATCGATGGCAGTTCTTTCTTCGGAGTCCATTCCAAGATCTACGACTCCATCAATATTTCGCTCGACTCGCCCGACAAGCTCTTCTATTCCAACGAGGATCTTGCGCTCTTGCTCCAGACCGAAAAGATGAGCAACGAAACTTTGGTGGAGCATGCCGAAGGAGTTGTTTCCACTGAGCCATTGAGGGTGAAGAGGAAAGACGCCAGCCAATTGGGCACTCAGCACATGTCTAGCGATACGTTAATTGAGGAGACTGAGGAGACCGAGGACGAGTTCGACTTTAGCACCACGCCGCCGCCCGGTTTGCTTCTTGACTCTCCAGGTTCCTCCGTGGGGTTCTCCGATAACGAGTCGTGCTCTACCATTCCCACGGTAATTGAGGGCGCGGATATGGAAAAGCTGAGCGAATTTGGGCTAGACTGGGTGTTTGACGAGTTGAGAGTATGAGGAGACGAGGAGTATAGTTCAGTATAATGAGTAAATGAGAAAGTGTAGAGAGCAGAGAGTGAAGGATGACGGATTAAGGAGAAACACTTAACAATAGTAAGAGAAGCGAAAGAGGATGAAAGAAAGAGAGGTTGGTAGAAGGGACGATATTAGAGGAAGACATCAGTAGAGGGATGATTGCAGATGATCGTAGTGACATCAGGAAGAAATGGTGAGTTTCTGTCCAGTCTTTTTCTCAGAAAGAGCTCATTTTCGCAGCAAAATTATTAGTCATCGATGGGAGGGCTGAACTGTGAGCAAAGTAAGGGCCACTACAAAACAACAGCCAATGATGACATTACGAGTTACTCCAGGCAACGAAGAGTCACAGAAATGTGTGGGTGCTGCCACCGAGAAGCCAGCGAGGGTGAAACTCGCAGAATGGCGCCAGCAACCGTCCAGCCGCACGAGCAACCAGAGAGCAACAGCCCTGGCCGTACGCTGTTGCCCGCTACCATCCGCGCTGGCCGGCGCCGGCCCGCGCCCGCGCCCTTGTTTTGCCTTTGCTTTGCCTTTGTGCCACTTTCACCCTAAATTAAGATCCACTTCCATTGGTGTTCTTTCACTTACGCTCCATAGGAATCAACAACCTACGGTAGCTACACTCGTTGCAGTGGCAGATAAGTGTTGCAGTTCGGCTGGAACTCAATTGGAGCACAGCTCGTGATTGATTCATTTTGGCTGCTACATTGGCTAGTGGTGCCGAATAGGGGCTTGACAAACTCAGTTCTCCTTCCTTTCTGCTTGATCCTAAGGCCCGATACAGAAGTTCCATTGCCAGAAAACCCCCATCTGTGAGCTCTAGTGACCCTTGAACTCTGGACCGTTTTTTGTGACTTCTCGTAATCTTTGAGCTTCTAGACCCTCGTCCACAGCTCCAGCGCCAGTGGTTGCCACCTGCATCATAGATCTTTAGACCCACAACCATGGCAGGATCGCTAACCTCTGTCAACGTCAAAGTCGTTGCCGCCGAGTCGCTTTACAAGCGCGATGTGTTTCGCCAGCCCGATCCGTTCGCCGTGATCACGGTGGACGGCTCCCAGACCAAGACCACCAAAACGGCCAAGAAAACCCTCAACCCGTACTGGAACGAGTCTTTTAATTTCCAGGCGCTCGAGGACTCGATTCTTGTGATCCAGGTGTTCGACCAGAAGAAGTTCAAGAAGAAAGACCAGGGTTTTCTCGGCGTCGTCAATGTGAGAATTGGCGATGTCATCGACTTATCGCAGCTGTCGTCGGAAGAAACCATCACCAGAGACTTGAAGAAGTCCAACGAGAACTTGGCCGTGTCTGGAAAGATCATCGTTGTCATCAGCCACAACAAGAGAAGCGCGGGGGCCACTCCCAGCACCAATGGAAACCGCAACAGCACTGCCTCGTCGGCTGTCCCCATCCAACCTGCTGCGGCGGGAAGTGCCGCTGCCGCTGCTAACAACAGACAGTACTCGTCGTTTGAGGACCAGTACGGCAGATTGCCTCCCGGATGGGAAAGAAGAACCGATAACTTCGGCAGAACCTATTATGTTGACCATAATTCTAGAACAACCACGTGGCAGAGACCAACGTTGGAACAGACTGAGTCTGAGCGCGGCCAGCAGAGAATTAACGCAACTGAGGCTGAGAGAAGACAGCACCGTGGCAGGACGTTGCCCGGCGAGATCCCTCAATCTCCCAGCGGGAGCGTGGGAGGCTCTGTCACTTCCCCCACCCCCAACGGCAGCGTCACTGTCAACTCTACCGGTACCAACACCCCTGCAAGCCCTGGCGCAGCCGTTTCTATGGCCGCATCCGGTGCCACCACTACGGGCTTGGGCGAGTTACCCTCCGGCTGGGAGCAGCGGTTCACCAACGAAGGGAGACCTTATTTTGTGGACCACAACACCAGAACAACGACATGGGTGGACCCGAGAAGACAGCAGTACATACGCACTTTTGGTCCCAACACCACCATCCAGCAACAGCCGGTGAGTCAGTTGGGTCCTTTGCCCTCTGGATGGGAGATGAGATTGACCAATACAGCGCGCGTTTATTTCGTGGACCACAACACCAAGACCACCACCTGGGACGACCCGAGATTGCCTTCGTCTTTGGACCAGAATGTTCCTCAATACAAGAGAGACTTCCGGAGAAAGGTGATATATTTCCGGTCACAACCTGCGTTGCGGATTTTGCCCGGTCAGTGCCACATCAAGGTGAGAAGAGACCACATTTTCGAGGACTCTTACCAGGAGATTATGAGGCAAACTCCCGAAGACTTGAAGAAGAGGCTCATGATCAAATTCGATGGAGAGGAAGGATTGGATTACGGTGGAGTCTCGAGAGAGTTCTTCTTCCTCTTGTCTCACGATATGTTCAACCCCTTCTACTGTTTGTTTGAATACTCGTCTCACGATAACTACACGTTACAGATCAACCCTAACTCGGGCATTAACCCTGAGCATTTGAACTATTTCAAGTTTATTGGTAGAGTTGTTGGATTGGGTGTGTTCCACCGCAGATTTTTGGATGCGTTCTTTGTGGGTGCCCTCTACAAGATGATGCTACACAAGAAGGTTGTTCTCCAAGATATGGAAGGTGTGGATGCCGAGTTCTACCGGTCGTTGAAGTGGATTTGTGACAATGACATCACCGGTATCCTAGACTTGACGTTTTCGGCTGAAGATGAGCGGTTTGGCGAGATCGTGGAGGTTGACTTGAAGGAGGGAGGACGAGATATTGAGGTTACTGAGGAGAACAAGCACGAGTACGTGGAGTTGATTTCGGAATGGCGTATCAGTAAGCGTGTTGAGGAGCAGTTCAAGGCTTTCATCGATGGATTCAACGAGTTGATTCCCCAGGATCTTGTCAACGTTTTTGACGAAAGAGAGTTGGAATTGTTGATTGGAGGGTTAGCTGAGATCGACGTGGAGGACTGGAAAAAGCATACCGACTACAGAGGCTACCAGGAAAGCGACCAGGTGATCCAGTGGTTCTGGCAGTGTATCAAGGAGTGGGATTCAGAGCAGAAGGCCAGATTATTGCAATTCACCACCGGAACCTCGCGTATTCCTGTCAACGGATTTAAGGACTTACAGGGATCTGATGGGCCAAGAAGATTCACAATCGAGAAGGCGGGAGAGCCCGACCAGCTCCCCAAGTCACACACCTGTTTCAACAGGGTGGACTTACCTCCTTACACCACCTTGGAGAGTCTCAAGCAGAAGTTGACGTTGGCGGTGGAGGAGACGGTTGGGTTCGGACAGGAGTAGGTTATGTATTGCTATATACATCGTTGTTTAAAAAGTGTAGAGATGGAAGAGTGGGAACAGGTGAAATAGTGAAGCGGGTGAAAAATGGGAGTGTGGGGAGTAGCTGGTATGGCGTGTCAGGTGATGAGAATGGCGGGGAGAAGATGGAGAGAAGGTGAAAAGCCAGTCTTGAGGCCAAAGAAGAGGGGACAAGGGAGAGAGGGAGAGAAGGGTAGAAGAAGAGGCTACTACAATGGTGTGGTGTAGCTGGAACAATATGGCGATGACGACAGTATCTGTGCGCCATGGTGATGGTTGCCAGAGGTTCATTTAGGAGGATAGGAGCTACGAGAATTTCTGAGACGGGGGAAGGACCAAAGAAAGAGGGGCCAAGACCATACGAGACTGGAACCGGAGCTAGAGGACGAAAACGAACTCGGAAAGTGAATCAGGGGCAAGGGCTGAGCCACGGATGACTAAGGGAGGGCAAAGGGAGTTAGGGGAAAGCTACGGAGTATAGGGGGCATGGGAGGGCGAGAGTTTGTCCAGATACAGCCGCAGCGCGAGATTACGGCCGTACGAGAGCAACCCACCAGTGCCTTATCGCAATACCGGAGCAAGTACCATGGGCCAGTGACCTTATTCACAGTACAATTCACGAGGGTCTAGACGTGGCTCCACCCTTGAACGCGTGCCGGCGAGATCTTGAGTGTGTCATTATTCTGAACCCCGACCCATGTTCCGTGCGAACAATGTCATCCCTATCGGTGTGCTCCCCTCTACTCCTCTCTCTACCTCCCTACACCCCAGAGTCCACAACACCTCTGGAGTCCCCTCTATTACTAATGTGGCTTTTAACACTGTAGAAATGATAGCTGCTCCCCTCACTCACAGGTATATAAGCTGACAGAATATCGTCAGGTATTTTTCATTTAGCACTCAACAGTTCTTACCTTTTCTTACAATGCCAGACCTTTTTGACAACTTCTTCATTAAAATGGGCTCCACCCTCAACGGTGGCAAGACCACGCCGCACTACACTGGCTCATCCCAGGTGAACACGGGCAGTTTCTACAACTATCACTCGAATTCCTCCAATAACAACTACTGGTTGCCAGCACATCACAAGAAGATGGAGGAGGAAATGACGCCTACGTCAAGACATGGCTCTCTTTCGTCCATGGAAGAGAAAGAGGTGCACGAGCGCAACGATAGCATTTCCACTACGAAGATTGACCTTTAGGAGCCGATGATTTTTGGGGTGGGTCTCTGGTAGAGCTACCAATATATTCAATACAGTAAAACCAAGCAGTGTTGTAGTTTGTGTAAGGCAGTCAGTGTTACTGCTATAGATCCTGTGACCGAGCCGAAAAGTCCTGAAGAATCTGGTCCATGAAAAGAATGTCCTCGGCCGTGGCCATACTGGCGTCAAAGAAAGGTTCCACGAGCGACGAGAAGTCCACGAAGTCCTTGCCGAGGTCAAGTTCCTGAAACGGCCCCGGTACGACCATCTGGTCAGACTGAGGAGCCATCTGGGCATTGAGCTGGACTCTGGAATGGGCACTGATTTCTGGACCCTCACTGGTGAAAAACTCAGCAAGACCGTCGAGCAGGTGGCCCACGGTTTTCAGCAACTGCAGTACCAAACCAAGCACCTGGTTGAGCTTTCCCACTGCCACCAAGTTGCCCTCAGACTTCATTTCCGCCATGAAATTTATGCAAATCTCGAGGTATTTCTCGTATGAGTACCGTGCTGGGTCTCCCACATTAGGGAGCTGGAGAACTATACAAATCACAAAGACAAGCGCCGACGAGAACAAGAAATCCAAGTCAGTGAAGCCAAATTTGCGCAAAAGATCGTCTCTGTAGAGCCCAATGAAGAGGTTTATCGTTAGCTGGGCCGACTGGATGCTGATGGTGACGATTTTGCGGATGTTGGGAGGCAAGAGCGCGAGATCTACGGGTCCCCGACGGGGACCACAGAGCTCCAGCTTTGCCAAATTGAGAAGTATCGGGATCCCCGTAAGGTACATGTGATGGAGGTAGTTCAAGTGGAGAGTGTAGAGTGGCCGATTGCGCGGGTCTCTTGGCCGCAAGGGAAGCTGGAGCACTAGAAACAGCGGCAACTCACCGACCCATGCCACAAGCTGCTGGAAAAGGGCCAAAATGCCGTTGAGGTAGCGCTCGTTATTACGGGGACCGGGCACGCAGTAGATGTCCTCGCTGATGCGCTGTGCTATCTTAGCAAGCGCTATGTAGTGGGAGAATAGTGCAGGGTGGTTAAACTGCCCAACGGTGGATGGAAGAGTCGCAGATAGGGCCCCCAGCAGCTCACGGGCACCTAGAGCATCACTGGGGTAGGGGGAAGTGATCTCTTCCCGGCCCAAAAGAAGCGACCCGCCAAGTCGCAGACTCACGAAGCGGTTCAAACAAAACAGCGCCCAGAAGACACGCACGGCCCGCTCGTCGCCCAGCAGCTGGTGGAGATTCAAGGAGACGCACATCTGAAGCGCATTGGTGGTGAGAGCTACCGCCAAGTTTTTCTTGTCGAGCGAGCGGAGGTAGATAGCCACTAGGCCCAAGAGCTCAATGACGTCCAAAGTGGCGTCGAGACTCTCCCGGCGCACGTTGAGAAGGCTAAATAGCGGCGGTAGAAAACGCACGAGGAGCCGGAAGTACTGGGACCCTGGGGCCAGCCAGCGGAGGTCGGTCGATTCCGGATCCCTCCTCGGCAGCTCGGACCGGGGAACCGGCTGCTGGGCGTGTGCCCATGTATGCTCCAGCAGACCCAGCAGCCCTAGGGATGAGATATTTTGCCCTAGGGAGGCACGAGAGCTGTACATCTCGCCCAAAGTGCACACAATAAGGACCTTCATAAGGAAAACATCGCCGGCAATGTCCTCCAAGAGCAGCGAGATGAGTCTGCCATCAGCGCCAAAGTACTGCGGCAACTTCAGCCGAAATGATGCTATGTCCAAAGTGAGGTACCCGGCGCTTATGAACAACGTCACGTTGTCAAAAAGTTCCTCCATCTCGGACATCAGGAGGGCGGAGAACGGGGCGAGATCGGGTGCTGCGGGCTCCAACAAAAAGTCGTAGGCATCCTCCTCAATGGACGAGGTAAAGGCGGGAGAGACAAAGACTCCGGCAGTCCTGGACCCCGCTAGAAAGCGCTGCAAATTGGAGCAGATGATCTCGGGGCTGGCCGAGCCCAAAAGAACGGAGAACGTGACAGGTGAAGTAGTGGCCGGGCGATGTTCCAGGGCCCAGGGACGGTCCAGAAACGTCAGGTCGATGTGTAGAGCCCCTAACTGGGCGCTGTAGTTTTCGTGTGTCTCCCTTGGTCTCTCCCTCGGTCTATCCCTCGGTCCCTGTCCCGAGGGTCTCTGTGCCAACAGCACCTGGGTTTCTGCCAGCAGCGCCCCCTTTTCCATCAGCAGCCCCTGACTCCCCGCCAAAAGCCGCTCCAACTCTCGAATGCGCGACTCGTAGGCCTCCACGTCCGTGTTGTAGACGGAGATTCGTCGGCGCCTCTGCTTGTATTCACACGCGGATCCTGACGCCAAGCACCGCTGACAGGGCGACTCGCCGGAACACTTGGCCTTCCTGCGGCGACACCGCACACACGCGGCCCGTGTTCCTCTGTTGTTATGCAGCTGGTCCATTGGGCCTCCTATCACTGGGGTGGGCTGGATTCAGAGCCTGGCGGAGCATTGGTGAGTCAGCGACCAGCGAACGCCTCCCCAAGACTCGTCATTTCACAGTCCGCCAAATTCGCACTCAGACTACACTCAGCCTACACTAAGCGAGCAATGATGTCTAGCAAGGCCATACGGCTCTATCTATAGTTACAAGGCACTACCATGAGGCAGGAGCGGGCCAGCCGGGCCCAGACCCACGCGCTAGCAGCAGAACCAGCACGACTTTCGCCGCGTGAACGACGAGCTATCAGAGTACAAGTCGTCGTTGCGCACCGGTCGCTGGTGCGAGTCCTGGCGGTCCTGGGTCACAGCGCCATAGGTGGGAACCGACTTCTGCTTGGAGAGAAGCTTCTGGGTGGGCTTGGATCGCCTGGGGGCGGGGTTTCCGTACCCGTGGAGGTTCATCTTCTTGTTGAGAGCAGCGTCCCATCCGCGGCCGTTGTTGAGGTCCATCCAGTCGTAGTGCACGTGCTGCGAGTCTATGAAGTGCTCCAATTCTTCCTGCTGCTGCTGTTCCTGCTGCTGCTGCTTGGTCTGAGATTTGGCGTTCACAGTGGACGCGGGGGTCGGGATCTGCTCAACTTCGGGCGCCAGCTGGTCCAGCAGCACGGGCTTGGCCCCAGGTCCCGTCCCAGCTCCGGTGCCTGTCCCTATCGCCTTCTCGAGAAGAGCCACGAGGTAGTCGTAGTCTGGGTCCTCGTCGAACTTCAAGTTGCGCACGTAGCTCAAATACTGCGCAAATTGCACGGGGTAACCGGCGCAGAGCTCGCTCACCAGCGTCAGCTGCTTTTTGAGCCCGATTTTCTCGTACTTCTGCTTGTTGGTGGGCGCCTTGAGGCCCTGCCAGGGCAACGAGCCCCGGAGAAAATACATGAACACGTGTCCCAAGCTCTCGAGATCGTCTCGCCGCAGCTGCTCTATGCCCAAGTGCGTGTTGATGGACATGTAGCGCGCGGTGCCACTGAGCGCCTTGCGCTCGCGGTAGGGGATGTGCTGGTGGCTCCTGGGGTCTCGGTACTGCTTGGCCATGCCAAAATCCACAATGTGGATCTGCTGCGCCGTCTTGGTGTCCGGTCTTCCGACCAAGAAGTTGTCGGGCTTTATGTCCCGATAGATGAGGTTGTGGTCGTGGATGGTCTGGATCCTCCTGATCATCTGCACCGCCACCAAGACGACGGTGCTGGTGCTGAATTTGCGTCCGCACCACTCGAAGAGGTCCTCGAGGGACGGCCCGAGGAGGTCCATCACGAGCACGTTGTGCACGCCCTCCTGGCCGAAGAAATAGACCCGCGGCACCGCTATACACCCACTGAGGATCTTGTACAGCCGGTACTCGTCCCGGAGCTGCGGCGACTCGCATTTTCTCGGCTCGAATTTGATCGCCACGGGCGTGTTGTCCAAGAGATTGACTCCCTCGAAGATGATGCCGAAGGAGCCCTCGCCGATCTTCTGGCCCACGCGGTAATGGACCCCGACGATGTGGCCCGACGACTGTGCCATGGTGCTGAGTGTGAGGCTCGAAGTGGGCGTTGGGTAGTGCTGGGGCCGTGCTGGGGGTGAGGTGAGGGGCGGTAGGGGTCTGTGCTCAGGGGTCAGTTGGGCGCCGAGCTGCGCGGGTTTTCGTTTGCTGGAGTCGCTGTGGCGCTCTGCGTGCTGCGACAGTGTGACGGACGCAACGGGAACACTGCAATGTGCGGAGCGTGGCGGCCTGACGGGGTGTGGTGACCTTCGATGTTTTGACTCCTCGTTCATTTTTTCAGAGGCCGCGCTAGCATAGGGGCCCAATGGCGCAACTCTGCGGGGGTGGCGCGGGGCTGGCGCCGGATATCTGAAATTTACGCATGAGTCCCCGATAAAGAGCTGAACAATGGCCCTGCGACGATAGCAATTTCTCGCCTGGGGCGGTAGTGCCCAGACTTGTGCCTCTTGGGCAGTCCCAGCGACGCTGGGCAGGTTGCACTTTTTGTAGCAGCGCCTGTGGCGGGTCGGCTCCATCGTCCCCTTTCGCTCAGCTTCCCCGTACCGCACCAGCGCACTCGCCACTGCGTTCCCCTATCCTCGCGCCTCTCCTGTAACTTCTGAACTCAAATCACCGCCCCTTCGCTCCTACCCTCCCCTAATGGCGCTCCCAGATGAGCTCATCACCGAGACTGTGCGCGAGGCGATAGAGCGGTACCAGAAGCACTCGAAATCGAAGCAGCTCCGCCATTTGGCGCCCCAGAACGAGCGCAAAATCGCAGGCTACATCAGAAAGGACCCCAAATTCCAGCGTCACTTGAAGGAAATCATTCAGAAAAGAGACTACTACACCAGCAAATTGCACCGCACCTTGGACGCGCTTGCCCAGCGGCACAGTTCCAGCGAGAGTCCGGCCCCTGAGGATCCCGAGCCCCCTGCTCCAGCCTTGGACCCTCGCTACATCTGCACCCGGTACCACGCCCGACGGTATATCTCTGCCATGGATAGCGCCACCAAGACTAAAATCGCCCAGGCAGTGCAGCGGCACGCCGAGTTCCAGAACTCCTATGCTACCAAGCGACAGGCCCTCGTGGCGAACCCCTCCTACAACGACGAGCAGTTGGAGCTCAAGCTTCGGGACTTCGACGCAGAGGTTTTCCAGAAACAACAACAGCTCCACGACGAGAACGTGGCGTTTCTACAGCGAGAAAACGTGCCCTTTTTCTGTATCGCCGACCCCTGGAAGTACCCGCAATTGGAGGAAGACCAGCTCTTTGTGCTTGATGCTTTGCTGAGCTCGTGAGAGCCTACAGAGTGAACAGCCACTGGGTCAGAGACCTCTCCGGGAGTTTCTAATGCTCTCGCCGCTGGGGTGCCACGGCGTCCAGCCCAGCGAGCAGAGCCCCACGCAGTGGCTCTCGCCAAGCAGGCGCCAGCGGAGCCTCAAGCTGCCGCCGGATGGCCTTCGAGGTCGAACAACCGACAGGCTCTCCCCGCTGGGTCCGCCATTGTGCCTACTTCATGTTCTAAAATGTAAATTATGGGATCCTTTCTGAGGATATGCAATGTAGAAAAAGCGGTAGCTTGAAGTGAAGGACAGGCCAGGTGTCGTTCGGAGACCATCCTGGCCCATGGTTCGGGCCCTTGAGCCGCAACGCCGGTGGCTGTGGCTGTCAGTTGGCCGTTAGCGGGGTGACTGCGATTAGAAGTCGTCGGTCACACAGCCCTTGGAAGCATCGGTGACCAAGCGCGCGTACTTGGCCAAGGTTCCGCGGGGGTAGCGGGGCGCCGGGGCCTTCCAGAGCTTGCGTCTCTCGGCGAGTTCTTCAGGAGACACCAACAAGTCGATGATGTTGTTATCAGCGTCGATGACTATGGTATCGCCGTCGTAGACGAGAGCAATGGGGCCACCCTCGGCGGCTTCAGGGACGATGTGGCCGATCAAAAAGCCGTGGGAGCCCCCGGAGAAGCGGCCATCGGTCAAAAGCGCCACGTCCTTGCCGAGCCCGTAGCCCATCAACGCCAGCGAGGGCTTCAACATCTCGGGCATTCCTGGGCCACCCTTGGGTCCCTCGTAGCGGATCACACACACGGTCTTGACGCCCTTCTTGATCTCGCCGTTCTCCAAAGCAGCGATGAACTTCTCCTCGTCGTCGAAAACACGCGCCGTGCCCTTGAAGTAGGTGCCTTCTTTTCCGGTGATCTTAGCGACCGCAGAGCCGGGGGCAAGGGTTCCCTTCAAGATCTGCAAGTGGCCCGAGGGCTTCAAAGGGTCGCTGAGCGGGCGCACGATGTCCTGGCCCTCAGCCAAGTCTGGCAAGTTCTCCAAGTTCTCAGCGACGGTCTTCCCGGTCACGGTCATACACGAGCCGTCAAGACGACCCTCGCGCAAGAGCAACTTCATCACGGCAGGGGTGCCGCCAAAGCGCTGCAAATCGGCCATGACGTACTTTCCGGAGGGTCTGAAGTCCGCCAAGAGCGGTGTGGTGTCGGAGATGCGCTGGAAGTCGTCCACAGTCAACTCCACGCCCACCGAGTGGGCCACCGCGATCAAGTGCAACACCGCGTTGGTGGAACCACCGGTGGCGATGATGTAGGTGATGGCATTTTCAAAGGCCGCCTTGGTCATGATGTCGCGGGGCTTGATGTCCAATTCCATGATGTTGCGGAGCGCATCGCCGATGTTGTCCAACTCAGCGGCCTTCTCGGCGGAGACGGCGGGCGACGACGAGGAGTAGGGCAACGACATTCCCATAACCTCGGCAGCAGACGCCATGGTGTTGGCGGTGTACATTCCGCCGCAGGCCCCGGGGCCGGGACACGAGTGCTGGACGATGTCCTTGCGCTCCTCTTCGGTGATCTGGTCCGACAAGAACTGGCCGTACGACTGGAACGCCGAGATGATGTCGATTTTTTCGGGCACCGCCGGGTTGGAGCTGCCACAGGTGGGCGACCCGGGCAAAATGGTGCCCCCGTAGACCATAATACTGGGGCGGTTGTGTCTCCCCATGGCCATGAGGGTGCCTGGCATGTTCTTGTCGCACGAGGGGATGGCAATGCTTCCGTCGTACATCTGGGCCATGACAATGGTCTCGAACGAGTCTGCAATGATCTCACGCGACTGGAGCGAGTATTTCATCCCCTCGGTACCGTTGGTGATTCCGTCGGAGACCCCGATGGCGTTGAATTGCATCGCCTTCAAGCCGGCGCGCTCAACGGAGGCGCTACACTGGTCGTTAAACTTCATCAAGTGCATGTTGCAGGGGTTACCGCTCCACCAAATGGAGCCCACGCCCACCTGCGGCTTGTCCATGTCGGCCTCGGAAAATCCCGTGGCGTAGAGCATCGCCTGGGACGCACCCTGGGACTTGGGCTGGGTCACTATCGCCGAGTATTTGTTCAACTTGCGGGCCTTCTGCAGCGCAGGAGCTGCGCTCGAAAACTGGCGAGCCGCCAACGCTCTCAAGGGAGCACTCCAGGTTTTCATTGGAAGATGAGGTGCGAAAAAGAAGCAGAGAGAAAGAAGCAAAAGAGAGGAGGACGAAGAGAGCGACGGAGGAGAAGAGGGAAAAGATCGCGCCGGCCACCGGTCCGGTGGATTACTCACTCTCTGGCCAATCACGCGCAAGAATTTGGTCAGCTGGGTCACGTGACTTTGCTATCAGGGCGTTTGATGGGGATCAAGAGAAAACAATTATGGTGTAGAGAGGTGATAGATAGTTCCTAGGGTGTTATTGGAAGCTGATGGTGCAATTTGGGACCGAACGAGGCCAGGGCGGGCTGTGGGGAGGCGGCCCCCGCTGTGAGCTCTGGGGTCGGGGCGGGTGAAAATTCAGGCCCGCGCGTGGTCCGTGACATCTGGCCCGTGACATTTGGCCCGTGACATCTGGCCATCCGAGGCGAGTGGGTCCACTGCGCATGGGCCAATGTTGCCTGACCACCGACGGTATATAAAGCAGCAGGCGCTCACATGCTGAAGAATTTACACCCAGAGCTGCGTTAGTGTGAGCTTTTTGACCTGAGCCACGCCTTGAGTTTGAGAGTTCGCCAGCTGAGACACTGATCGCGAGACCCTGACCCGGAGACTGACCTCGAGACTCAGACCGAGACTCTGATACGCCAGCGAACCCTTGCCAAAGCAGTCGCACTGCTCGTATTCCCCCGCAGTTTGGAGACCCGCCCAGCTCCCATCAGCTCCGTTTTCAGCACCAGTGCCATCCCGTTGCTACCAGCAGCTAGTGCTCAGTAGCCACTTCCTTCCAGATGGCTGAAAAACGATTACTCAAGGAGTACAAACAGCTCCAGAAGGAGACGGAGCCCAACGCTCAGATCCGCGTGTTGGAGCCCGACTCCGCCAACATCCTCCGGTGGCACGCGGTGATCGCCAAGCCAACCCAGCAGGACTCCCCCAATTATTTCCACGGCCAATGGGCGCTAGACATCAACGTGCCGCCGCAGTATCCGATCGTGGCTCCGGAGATCAAGTTCAGCAAGCGCACACCCATAGCACATCCCAACATCGACCTCTCCACGGGCGAGATATGCCTCGACATCTTGAAGAAAGAGGCCTGGTCACCCGCCTGGAACCTCAAGTCGTTGGTGGTGGCCATTTTGATGTTGATAGACGACCCGGAGCCAGACTCGCCTCTCAACATCGACATGGCCAACTTGTACCGCCACGATAAGGTGGCGTACCGCAGCATGTGCCAGTACACCATGTGGCAGCACGGGACATTCTATGAAGAGGATGGTGCCTCCAATTCTGTGCCCAGTCTTCGCCATCCCATGGGGATCAAAGTGGTGGAGGGCGTGACGGAGGCGGATGTGGCAGAGGCAGAGAAGGCGGCTGAGAGCGAAAACACCCAAAAATTGGAGGAGAACTCGGAACCAGAAGTGGAAAATGCAGAGATAAAGGCAGAGACAGAACTTGAACCAAAATCCCAAACTGATATAGCACCAGAAGCCCCCGTGATCTCTGAAACCAAGACCCATGCCGATACCCTGGACTCCATAGTACTCCCCTCCACTCCAGCTGATTCTCCCGCCACAGTTGCCCCTGAAAAAGCCTTACCGACTCCTCCGGTAGAGATTGCGATCTCATCCACCCCCGCTGCCCCCATAATTGCGCACGAAGTGCCCCTCTCCAGGTCACCAGAACAGAAAACAGAACACACGTTCCTCGAAGAAATCAGCGAGGACCCCACAGTGCCCTTTGAGATCAAGCTGCACGACGATGAGTTCACCTTCGGGCTCGCTGCAAATGCCAACGGTCTGGCTATAGGCCTGGCGACCGGGCTGGGGTACCCTCTGACCACTGCACTGGCCAATGCACTGGCCAATGCGCTGGCTAACGCCTCGCGTCTGGTTCTGCCTACCATCAGCAACTCGTCGGAACATGATGCCAGCACCCCCAGCAAGGCAGAGCCCCACGGTCATAGCCACAGCCACCACGGTCTTTTCCACAGCAACGCCTCGTTGCACTCGAATTCCTCCAACAGCTCCTTCCAAAAGCTCAAGAAGTCCATGAGTATCAAGTCGTTGCGCAAGACGTCGGGTCTGCACAAGAGCGAGGAGGCGGTAGAGAAGGTTGAAAAGGCCGAGACTGGCGAGAAGACCGAGGACACAGAGGGCCACGAGAAGAAGCGTTTCTCTCGACTCCGCAAATCTTTGAAGTAGAGTGCCTTCATCTGCATAGGCCGGGACTGACCAGGCCGCGATAGCATTGTCTATGTCTCGATCTTCGCTCACGACTTACGACCTCCAGCCTCCTGGGCCTATAGAGCAGCACTAGAGTACCTGGTACTGCTAATACATTAGTGACACGTTGAAATTGTAGTGCCCTAGGCATCAGATGGACTTGACGGAGAGTCCGCTCGGCAATCTCTGCGCTACAAATGCTCAACTTGGCATCTATTACCACTAAATATACACGGAAGCACCAGCATCCCTCCTAACGCAATCTTCTAGCTTCTCTTTCAGACTCCATCAAGCACAAAATGTCGCCCTCTCTGACGGGACCTTTGACGTTTCTGACAATGGTACGAGAAGAGTCCTCAACGAACTCAACTCTGACCTGGGTGACACCACCTCTGGAGCCGGTTCTTCCTAAGACCTTGATGACTTTAGCTAAAGTGACGGGAGTTTTGGTATCCTGGGGTTAGTAGGTGGAATTGGGGGAGGAGTGAAGAGTGGTGTGGAATAGTGTGGGAAGTATTGGGTGAAGCAGTGTGGAAGCGTGGGAAGTATGAGAACTAGTGTGGTCCAGACGTATGTTCATCTACCCCAGTGCGTTGCCTCCCTAGGCTGAAATGTGAGATAACGCCACTCATATCATATCCAGGGTCAATATGGACATAATTCGCCTTTTTTAGTCTCTTGTTTGCCTCTCGTTTGCTCCTATTCTCTCTTTCTACTTCTTCAGCTCAACATAGGGACCTCGTCGCTGGTCTCTGTGTCCAGATTCCCCCACAAAATCACTCTTTCGCCTGAAAAAACTCAGAAACTAAAACTCAGAAACTGCAGTACGACAATGAACCATCTGCGCCGTTTTCCCATCATTACATACCATTTCTGCGGTTTTGCTATGCTGTAGATCAGTCTGAGCTAGAGCTCGAGCCCTAAAAATTTTTCTGCGTGAGCCGTGAAAATTGAAAGTTACACAAAACCTGGTATCCGGGTAACCATTTTGCAGCCGTTACTAAAGAGGTCAAGCACCACCACCACTCTGTTGATCTGAGCACCGAAGAAGGTAGACCAGGCGCTATGTCCCCAGGACTGCTTGGTCAAATTTATAACACGACGTTGTTGTTTTGAATTCAAGCTCTGGCCGGGCTTGCTGTTCTTTATGATCTTTTCCTCCCAGCCTTGACCTCCAGCTCTGCCCCAGATCTGCCCCTAGATCTGACGTCCACCTCTGACTCTCAGCTTTGGCTTTTGACCCTGGCTTTTGCTCTGGCTCCCAGGTCTCCCAGACCCCCTCCATTGACCCTTCCATCTGAATCCTCCTCTCATTTTTCGCCTCTTAGCTACAACTCTTTCTACCTTTGGTATGCATTTCCTAACGAATTAGCCCGGAGCCCCACGATGACGGCACTTTGCGTACCTTTGAGTGTCTCGACTGTTAGTGAATGTGATGATGAGCTCCAGCGCTGGCAAAAAGCTCAGCACGGCGGGTCCCAACGGTGTCGTCAACCCGAGCGGCCCATGGGTGGTGCTACTCAGCCCAAATGATCCCCTGATCCTGATGCTTCTTCCATCAACTGAGACACATTAATTTTTTGGTTTTCGTGGACTACTGCGTTTCGTTGGAGGTCACGGTGTCCACCTCTGCGGCCTCCTCTTCGTCGCCATCGGCCTCGTCGGCGTCTCCCTCGTCTCCCTCGTCCTCGTCTCCCTCGTCCTGCTGAATCTTCTCATAAGGGAACCGCTCGTAGCCCGAGGTCGACGACACTGCGCCGAGCGGCTTCTTTCCCCAGCTCGCTGGCGCCATCTGAAAGCTGCTGGTGCTGCTGTTTGAGCTGACACGTCCCACGGTCTCCACGTCGGACAACGAGCGCCCCGTGGCCCGCATACCATCGCTGGTGGTAGCAAAGTTGTACGGCCCACTGCCATGGCCGTGCCAGTACACGTTGAACGCCCAGTTGACGAGCACTTTGCACATGTCATAGGCACGGAACTCGGGCCAAAGACGGTCCACCATAACAATGGAGCAGGTCAGCGGCACACACTGCCACAAGAGGAAGTCCAGGAGTCGGAAAGTGCCCGAGCTTCGGATGAGAATGTCCAAAGGGGGCGCGCTGCTGGTATAGAGATGCGCCTCGATCGACTTTTCGGTGATGTTGTCAGGGAGAAGAGCCCCCTGGCTCACGTCTGCCACCACGCCCTTGATCGCGTGCACCATCTCGTGGCGCGAGGTGTAGGGAAAACACACGTTGAGGGTGGCTCTTGTGTTAGCGGCCGTGATTTCTTCGACCTTGGCCATGATCTCGCGCACGTCCGCCGGGAGCAACAGCACGTCGCCTAGAATCTTGACACGGACCCCGAACTGCTCACAGAGGTCTCCGTGCTCGCAGATCTGCTGGAGCTTCAGCTTGGCTAGCGCCATTAGCCACTCGACCTCGTACTTCAGTCGCTTGAAGTTCTCGATGCTGAATGCGTAAACGGTGACACACTGCACGCCAGACTCATAGAGCAACTCCAAAACATTGGCCATGCTGTCAAAACCGCTGCTGTGGCCCTCTTTGATCTCCATGTTGTGGCTCTTGGCGTACCGGCGGTTGCCGTCCATAATGATGCCCACATGCTTCGGCACGGGGCCGCTTCTGATGATGTGTCCAAAGATTTTTTTGGCGGTGGAGAGCACCTTGGAAAACCCCGGGAACGTCGCTAGCGTGGCGGACATTATGGGCAGACGGCGTCGGAGCGGTGCTGGTTCTGGCTCTGTCTGTGGGCTCTCTGGTGTGCTGATGCTTGCCGTGGCGGTGGAGCTGCGTGGGCTCGGATGTGGAGGCACAGCTGGCACCGCGGTACTGCAGACGCTGTGAGCAGCAGCTGGCCCGGCGAGCAAAGCCTCCTGTCACAGCCGCCCGGTCGCCCCAGCGCGCTCGGCCCGCGCCAGGCTCCAGCGTCCCAGGGCCCTTTCGCCCTCATCTCTCCAAGTGACACAAAAACTCGCCCATCTCAAAATTTGGCTCTCTGCTTAGTAACTCCCCATCATCAGCTACCCAGACGCCAACATTTGAGATGCCTGCAAGGGAAACAGAGCAGCTGGAGGGCTTTTCTGCGCCCGAAATTGAGGAGGAAGAAGAATTTCTCAGTGTGGATGAGGTGGCCGAGGAAGTAGAGGATAATGGTCCTGGCGGCCCCGATTCCGATGAGGACATGGGCCTGGATGGCGAAGGCGAGGGATCTGATTCCAACACCATCGAAATTGACATGTCGAACAACTCGTGGACGTATTTTGACCAGCACAAGGACTCGATCTTCACCGTTTTCAGCCACCCGACTTTGCCGATGGTGCTCACTGGAGGTGGCGATAACACCGCGTACTTGTGGACCACCCACACACAGCCTCCGCGGTTCGTTGGGGAGATTACGGGCCACAAGGAGTCGGTGGTTGCCGGTGGATTCACCAGCGACGGTAAATACTTGGTGACGGGCGACATGAATGGGTACATCCAGGTGCACAAGGCAAGCAAAGGAGGACAGAAATGGACGAAATTCGCCGACTTGGAGGAGGTGGAGGAGGTATTGTGGATCTCAGTTCACGAAAAGGAGCCTGTGTTTGCATTTGGAGCCAACGACGGCAGTGTGTGGTGCTACCAGATCGATGCCGACTCCCAGGGACTCGTGCAATTGATGTCTGGATTCCTGCACTCGATGGAGTGCAACGGCGGGATCTTTTTGGAGGGCGAAGAGGGTGCTTTGACACTCATGACCATCTCTGAGGACGGCACCATTGTGAACTGGAACTGCTACACTGGCGCGGTCAACTACAAGCTCACGCCGCAGGATTTCCGTGGAGTAGAGAGTCCGTGGGTTACAATCAGAGCGCTTAAGAATGTGGTGGCGATTGGAGCCAGAGACGGTCAATTGGCCATTGTGAACAATGACACGGGCAAGTTGGTGCATTTGGTGAAGACGTTGGACTCAGTAGAGGACGAGGCCGAGCTCTCCATCGAGGCATTGAGCTGGTGTTCAGCCGAGCTGATCAATTTGTTGGCGGTGGGTCTTGTTTCAGGCGACTTGCTACTCTTTGACACCCAGCAATGGCGGGTGCGCCGGTCCATCAAGCTTGACGATACCATCACCAAGTTGCAATTCTTGCCTAAATCGCCCATTCTAATTGGCTCCAGCATGAATGGCAGGATATACAAGTGGGATGCCCGCACGGGCGAGGAGCTTTTCGTGGGAGTTGGCCATAACATGGGAGTTTTGGACTTTGCAGTGACGGAAAATGGCTCCAAATTAGTCACTGCTGGAGATGAAGGTGTGGCTTTGGTTTTTCGCCCTGAGTGAGCTGGTTACTCATATAGATGTAAATTAGTGCATAGAGCTGTTGTAGGGTGACTGTATCAGCATTGTGGAAAAAGAGGGAGATGGTAAGAGACGGTAGGAGGAGAGGGTTTGAACAGGGGTGTGTAAGAGGAGGCGAGAATAGCGTGCGCTAGGCGACATTTACTGAGGCAATCGCTAAATTAGCGAGGATCGAGCCTATTTTGCTCCACCTTCCATCCGGCCTCACCTGCAGGAATTCATCAAGACGCGCCTGCTTTGATTCTGAACACCCACCGCTCCTCCATCGACACCACCGCCATGACGACCGAGGAGGCCAGAGACAGTGAGACTGAGCGTTCGAGCCCAGTGGAGAGCTCGCCGCCAAGAAATGGCGTCGCCGGTGCAAAATTGCTGTCGTTCACAGAGAACGGCGGCGAGGAACCTAAGGGACGCGTTTTGGAAGCTGCCGGTGTCCCCAGCGGCTCCACGCTGTCAAAACCCTCGTCTTCCGACATGCTTTTCTACTACGAGCGGTTTCTCCCCTTCCGCCAGGTTTTTCAGTGGCTCAGCCACCTGCCGAAGCCCACGAAGGACTTCACGATGCGAGAGTTTGCCTTTGAGTTTCGCTCTGGCGCCTATCAGCGGTACAACTCTTTTGTGAGCCAGGACGATTTCAAAAAGTCGGTGGTGAGAGCGAACCCGATGCGTTTTGAAGTCGGTGCCGTGTACTCAGTCAACCCCAAGGAGCGCAAGAACTTGCCCAAGCTGGCGCTCAAGCCCGTGGCCAAGGAGCTCGTTTTCGATATCGATTTGACCGACTACGACTCGATCAGAACGTGCTGTCTGGGCACGGCGATCTGCCGGAAGTGCTGGCGGTTCATCCAGGTGGCCACGCGGATTCTCGACGCGGCGTTGCTCGAGGACTTTGGCTTCAAGCACCGGGTGTGGGTGTTCTCGGGACGTAGAGGTGCACATTGCTGGGTCAGCGACCTGCGGGCGCGCTCGTTGGACGAGTCGGTGCGAAAGTCAATCGTCGAGTACTTGGACGTTCTTGGCGGCAAGTTCGGCGGTGGGCCCGGGAAGTTTGCCTTGAAGCGGCCGTTTCACCCGCACATCGAGCGCTCGTTCGAGGTGCTCCGCGCCGAATTCGGCGGCATTATCTTGGAGCAGCAGGACATCTGGGCCACGGGGCCCGGTGACGACACCAGTGCGGACGGCGGGCCCTGGGAGAAGGTGGAGCAGCTCCTTGCCTTCGTCCCCGACAAAACGCTCCAGGAGGAGCTCCGAAAGCACTGGCGCTCTGTCCTGAGCTCGCGGGTGTCGTCATCGCTCGCCAAGTGGGAGGACATCAACGTGTTCGCCAAGCGCACGCTCAAGAACCAGGCGCAAGTAGCCCAGCTCAACGAGGCCAAAAAGGACATCATCATCTTCTACCTCTACCCACGGCTAGATTTGGAAGTTTCCAAGCAAGTGATCCACTTGTTGAAGTCGCCGTTTTGCATTCACCCCGGGACGGGGAATGTGTGTGTGCCTTTTGATCCGTTGCGAAGTTTCGACGACAAGGACGACGGGTACGGCTTCGACCCGATGTCCTCGCCCAACTTGAGACAGCTCCAGAACGACCTCGAGCTCTGGGAGACCAAGAGGGCGGGCAGAGATTCCAGCCAGCTGCTCGAGGACTCCGACGGCGAGAGCGACCTGCGCAGGGTCATGGACTACGAGAAGACCTCGCTCCGGCCCTACGTGGAGTACTTTGGCAAGTTCGTCAACGGCTTGGTCCAGGACGAGCTCAGAGCCAAGCGGGGCCGCGACGACGACCTGTTGGAGTTTTAGGGAAGAGGATAGGGCGCTCGCTTGACCAGCACTAGCACTGGGTGCAAGTTCTAGCGTCTTGCGGCTAAGGGAGATCTTTAATCAAAGCGCGTTAATTTGCTGTGTGTACTATGTGTGCCGACCGGCTATTCGGGAGGAAGTTTTCTGTAGCCTGTGCAATGGCCTCCCATGGGCACTGGGACCCCGCAGGGGAGAGCCCTCCGCAGGAGCCTCCACGGAGTGGCCAGCGGAGCGAACAAGTGACCCGCCAGGTCCCAGAACTTGAGCGCCCGCCGGCGGCCGCTCGCGCCTGCTCGGCGGGAGCCACTACGTGGTGCTTGGGCCCTAGGGCTCTCGGGAGGGCTGACAGGGCAAAAGCTTACATGCCGTACCCTTACCTCAGGGGCAAGAAGCCCCATGCAAACGGCCAAAACAAGCCGAGTATTGCTATTTTTAGTGCCAAAATACAGCCTTATCTGCTGGATATTGACTCTGAATGGCCCACTTCTAATATAGGGCACAAGTGGCGGCAATATCTTGAGCAGTGGTTTGGGAGCAAAGGGTTATGTGCAGGTCGGTCAGATCTAGGCCCCCGGCAGGGGACATCTCTCCGCAGGAGTCTCCACGAAGTAGCCAGCGGAGCAGAGCCGGGCCCATGGAGCCCGCCGGCTGTCTGGACCAGCCAGAATTCTCAGAGCTCGCTCACGGGACAATATCTCCACCGGTGAGCCATTGCTCCAAGGTGCCGCTGTTGTTTGTGATGATCATGGTCTCCGTTCCGGCGTGTTCACGGGGCCGGTGGTGCCACTCCACGTACTCCAACAGCTCGTGGTAGCGCACAGAGCCCGAGGAGATGAGAATGTCGCAGGCGTTGAGGAACGGGTAGTGCCATTTCGGCACAAAGATCACGGAGGGCGCCGGGCCCGCGTGCGGGTCTATGCGGAGCCTCAAGGTGAAGGTTGTGGTGGGCAAATCGAAGAAGGAGTCGTCGATTTTCCCCGCCGCGGCCACGACGTAGGGCCGCACCACGGCGCTCACGGCCCGCACTCCGTCGGGCGACGGGTAGCACCGCGCCTTGTGCTGGCGCTGCAAGTTGTCGGAGGTCAGCGGAATGAGGGAGACGGTGGAGACGGAGCGGGACTCTGTGTCGGAGTCGGACTCGAAGCCCTTGGCTCGCTCGGCGTCGCGGGTCTTTTCCTCGGCCGATTCCCCGCGGTAGAGCTCGGCGATTTGGGAGTACCGCCGCGCCATCCGCCGCAGGATCAGCGTCCGGAGCGACAGCGACAGCGTGCGGGTGCTGGCGGCGCTGGAGAGCCTGGAGCGCACCGAGCCGCGGTCGTCGTCGTAGTAGTCTTCAACGTAGCGGTCCTCCGGGGACCAGAACGAGAAGTCCTCGTCGTTGAACCGGTCGCCGTGCCGGTGGCAGTTGGTGCTGTTGTAGCACCAGAAGGTGTGGGACATCTGCAGGCCTTCCAAGGCGAAGGTGATGGCGTCGAGCGCCGCGGTTTGCGAGATGTAGCGGCGCGTGCGGAACGAGCGCTTCTCGTCCATGTCGAACGGCATTCCCGTCTCGGACATTAACACCGGGGTGGGGCCCAAGCCGGCGAGCCCCTCGCTCCGGATGTCCAAAAACTGCTTGCGGATGCATTTTCGAATGGCCCGCTCCCCGAAAACGATCCCGAGCACGGGGTTGAGGTACCTGTTCCGCATTATCCCGAGCGTGTCCACGTTGAATTTGGTGTTCCACGTCTTGTACATGAGCGACATGCCATCGTAGTAGTGGGGCGCGTACACTGTGCGGTCGTCCACGATGCCGGGGGAGCCTGTGAGGTCGGGAGGTACCTCGAGCACCGGCGGCTGGAGAAAAACAAAGGCGCGCGGCGCATGCCAGCGCACCACCGCCTTGTGCCGGCAGTAGAACGCCATGAAGGGGCCGTTGATGAAGTAGTGCGCGTTGATGGCGTCCTGAGGACAGAGGCGAGGCATTTTGAAGCCGGTGGCTGCGGTCTGGGGCGCTGGGTGGGACACTGGAGACTCTGGGCGGGAGTTCTGGACCTCTGGCCTGGGGCCCTGAGAGTCTGGGCGGAAGTCTTGAGACTTGGAGGCAACGCCGTTGAGCTCTGTGGCGAGCCCCTTAAGTCCAGGGCCAGAGTTTTCGGAGCCCGGGTCCAGCGCCTTGGTCTCTTGGGAGTCACCAGACCCAAGGCCCGAGCCCCCAGAGCCAGCGCCCGAGTCGCCAGAGACAGCACCCGAGTCGCCAGAGCCTGAGCCTGAGCCACCAGAGCCACCACGTGAACTCCCAGAGCCAAACGAGTGCACTGCCGGATCGTACACGCTGAAATAGCGTGGCACGAGCAACTCGCAGCGCCTGGAAACCACCCGAAGCCGCGTGCGCACCCCCTGGGTCAAAAGCTTCGCAAAGCTCACGCGCTCGTAGCTCCAGACGCCGTGCTGGGCGAAAATGCACGTGCCCGTCTCCCAGTCGGGCCCACGGGTCCAGCCATAGCGGGCGTCACATTCTGCCGCCTCCTCGGGCGTGAGCCACGCCCGCTGGCCCTGGGGGTCCACCACCAGCACCCCGTACTTCTGGGGCCCGGTGACGGTGATGCGGTAGGTGTCGACCTCGCAGGGAAGCCCCATGCCCAACTTGAACGCCTGGAACGCGGTCGGGGTGGTCCCGACCCGGAGCTGCTGGCACGCCGGGAGCTGGTCCAAGTGCTCGTAGCCGATCAAGCCGCAGTTCGGCTCGTTCATCAGCTCCACGCCCAAGAGCGTGCCGTCAGCGAGCATTTCGGGCAACTTCTCGGTGACAGCGCGCCAGAGCGCCTCGGTGGCGCCGTAGAAATGGTCCTGGAGGTACTGCTGGATCGACACGCCGTTGAGCGTGCACCGGGGGAGGAAATCGGAGCCCGCGAAGAACATAGTGAACATCACCAACGACGCGAGCCGCTTGTAGTTGGAGGTCCAGATCATCTTCGGGTAGTGTTCCGGGGACTGTGGGTCAGTGTAGCGCGGGTCGTTGTGGATGATGGCGGCCTCTGTGACCGCGAGACGGCGCGGCTGGAGCCCGGCGGCAAGGAGCGTCCACATGGGGGCGCCCAGGCCGCCCGAGAACCGCGACCACACGTCCTGGTGGAACTCGAGGAACACGTAAAGCCCGCCCACCTGGTGCAAGATCCGGAGCACCTCCACCGTATAGGCGATGAACTCGTGGTCGTAGATGCCGGGGCCCTCGTGCTCTAGTGCCTCCCATGTCACCAAGTAGCGCACGGTGTTGTAGCCCCAGGACTTGATGCGCCGGAAATGCAGCTCCGCTTCATCCACCGGAAACGGCCGCCCCACGAACGACACCGTGTCGCCGTCGAAGAAGAAGCTGCCGGGGTCTCGGCTGTTGCCGCGGTACGAGGTCATGTCCGGGCTGGCCGGGTACTTCATGGCGGAGTCGACGTTGATGCCCTTGAGGGTGACCCTGCGGCCGGACTTTGGGTCGAGGAACTGGCCGTCGCCGTCGGTCGCTAGCGGCACGCAGTCGAAGACGTTGGGCGAGTCGGACACCACGGGGTCGAGGGTGCTCAGGCTGGTGGCCGGGGGGACCAAGCCCTTGGTGCTGGGCGCCTCGCCCGCGCTGTATAGCGCCACCTGCTTGCTGATGATTTCCTTGAGCAGCACGGGGAACGGCATCGGCGCGGAGACTTGGGGGCGGAAAGAAGGAGGCGGTGGGTGGTGAAGGGTAGGGAGGTGCATGGCTGGAAGGGCTGGGTGGGTCGTGGGGTAATTGCCACATGCAGGTGCGGGCCTCGGCCGGGTCCTCTGCTACCGCGAGCATGTGGCAAGAGTCCAGCAGCCTGGGGACCGGGGTCGGGACCACCGCGCCAGCTCGTGGCTCATTTTGGCACTGGCTCCTGTGGACCACTGATGGCTACTGAAGAACCTGGGGCGCAAATTTCAAGTTCGGCCCACTCTCGGCGCCGCTGCTCTTCTCTGAGCTCTGCGATGGTCGCGCGAGAAGCGCCAGCTCCACAGCTCCAGCGCCAGCTACACCGCTCCAGCGCCAGCTCACTGCTTCCTACTCCCCTGGGCCCCAAAATCTTAAGAGCCGAAAATCACAACGTAAGCTTCTTTGGATAATTTTGATCTCCATATTCCCAAAAAGCCGCCATTTCAGCTCGTCCAAGCCCCCCTCGACCTATTTCGCAGCCAGTGCCAGAACACAACGGTACGCAAGGACAAACAACCAAAAAAAACGCAAAAATTTGCCAAAGCTTCCACATTCCACACCCCAACCCACCTCAACTCTAACCACCCACTCACCAGCCAGCCACACCCCCATCGACCCTTTCACAGACCCAGCGACCCCGAGACCCGAGTCCTCAACTTAATGCCTATATGCAGGTCGCTTAGGTCGGTCACCTTATCCCCTCCGTTTTCGAGCTAAGGGTATGTTTTTAGTGGCTACAACAATTAGAATCGCTGGTTTAATAAGCATGGTGCATCTGTTTTCTACATTTTCGGCGTTGTGGCGCACCCACCGCCACTTCCTACCGCAATGAAATTTATTGTGTTCCTGCATACATGCCCATCAAGACGGCCCGTTCCCTGAAACTGCCAAAGCTGCACCCGGAATTGGATGCTATGGCAGCAGTAGCTCGCAGTGCGAACTGTTTCCCACAGCTCCCCTCAGGGGTCTCCACGAAGTGGCCAGCGGAGCGGTCGAGAGGCCGCCGGCGGGCGCTCACACTCTGAGGTCGTAAGAGGCCAAGGATCCACGACGCTCCGCTGGCGCCTGCTCGGCGAGAGCCACTGCGTGGTGCTCAGCTCGCTGCGCTCAAGGCTCTAGCACCCCCCGCAGGGGACAGCCCTCCGCAGGAGCCTCCACGGAGTGGCCAGCGGAGCGCACGCAGAGCCGCCGGTTCCCTCCGGTCCTAGAACGCGAGCGCCCGCCGGCGGCTGCTCGACGCTCCGCTGGCGCCTGCTCGGCGAGAGCCACTGCGTGGGGCTCGGTTCGCTGCACTCGGGGCCTAGTGCTCCGACAAGTTCTTGAGGGCCTCTGACTTCGCCGCGCTCTTGGCGCTGAGCCTCCACCCGTTCTGGTCCTTGGAGAACTTGTCGTGCAAGGGGACGATTTTGATGCCCTTTTTGGCGGCGGAGGCGGCGGAGGCGGCGCGGAAGAAGCCCGGGGCCAACTCCGGCAACCAGCGCGGGTCGATGGCCGACACGCAGTGCATGAACTCCAGCAGCGTCAACACGAGCGTGTGGTAGATGACGTAGGGGGGCGACTTGCCGAACAAGGCGGACGAGGGGTGGATCTTCATGGGCGTGTGCTCCACGAGCGACTTGTAGCCGTCGGGGGGGTCTCTGCGGGCGCTGTTTTTGAAGAAGCCCGCGCAGAGGGCGCGGCAGACCGCGCGCAAGTCCAGGCCGCTGCTGGTGACGGCAAGGCGGTGCGAGCGCATGATGGCGACCAACTGGCGGCGGACCTCGTGCACCCGGCGCATGGCGCGGTCCTGGACGAAGTTGTCGGTGCACCACTGGCGGCTGCAGCCGCTGAGCTGCCACGCGCGGTACACGTTGAGGAGCGTGAGGTGGTCGCCCAGCGAGTGGTGGAAGCGCGCCTTGCGCTGGTCGGCGGCCTGCTGGCGGTCGCGCGGCCGGTGGAACACGCTCTGCACCGAGAGCATGGCCACGACGGTGAGGATCTCGTCGGAGCACCCGAGCTGCGCCGACACCACGAGGGTGCGGGCCAAGTTCGGGGCCATGGGGAAGTCGACGATCTGGCGGCCGAGCGCGGTCAAGTGGCCCGCGGAGTCGAGCGCGGCGAGCGCGTAGAGGTCCGCGAGCGCGGCGGTGATGGTGGCACGCGGCGGCGGGTCCATGAACTCGAACGCCGCTACGTCGTCCACCCCGAGCGCCTTGAGCATGAGGAGGGTGCTGCTGAGGTTCTGGCGCTGGATCTCGGGCACGGGCGCCGCGAGCATCTCGCCCCGGAACGCAGCCTCCGTGTAGAGCCGGAAGCACTTGCCGGGCCCCGTGCGGCCCGCGCGCCCGCTGCGCTGCTGCGCCTGCGCCTGCGAGATCGGCGCCACCACCAACGCGTCCATCCCGAGCCGCGGGTCGTACGCGTTGACCTTGACGTACCCCGGGTCCACCACGTAGCGGATGCCGTCGATGGTGATGGAGGTCTCGGCGATGTTGGTGGCGAGCACCACCTTGCGCAGGCCCGGCGGGGTGGGCTCGAAGATGAGGCTCTGGGTCTCGGAGGGGAGCGCCGAGTACACGGGGAGAATGAGGAGCTGCGGGAGAGCGTCGCCGAGCGCGCGCACCCGCCGGTGGAGCACCTCGCACGCGGTCTCGATCTCCTCCTGCCCCGTGAGGAACACGAGGATGTCGCCCGCGGGCTCGGCCGCGTGGATCTGCACCACCGCGTCGAGCGCCTCCGCCAAGTAGTCGCCCGCGGGCTCGCGCGTGTACATCACCTCCACCGGGTACGTGCGCCCGGGCACCGTGAGCACGGGGCACCCGTCGAAGTAGCGCGCAAACCGCTCCGCATCCAACGTCGCCGACGTCACGAGCACCCGCAAGCGCCCGTTGGAGCGAGCAGCGCGCCGCAAAAGCCCGAAGAGAACGTCGGTGGCGATCGTGCGCTCGTGCGCCTCGTCCACCATCACCACCGCGTACCGCAGCATCAGCGGGTCCGCGAGCGCCTCTCGCTCGAGCATCCCGTCCGTCATGTAGCGGATCACCGTGCCCGGGCCCGTGCAGTCGTCGAACCGCACCGTGTATCCGACCTCCTGTCCCACCGCGCACCCGACCTCCTCCGCCACACGCTTGGCCACCGAAATGGCCGCCACCCGCCGCGGCTGCGTGCACGCGATGAGCCCCTCGGCCCCGTACCCTTCCTCCGCAAGGTACTGCACAATCTGCGTCGTTTTCCCGGACCCGGTCTCCCCCACGATCACCACGAACTGGTGCGCGCGCACCGCGGCCACGATCTCCGCGCGCATCTTGAACACCGGGAGCGCCTCCCGCTGCTCGGGGATCGAGAGCGTCGTGCGCTTGCCGTAACGAACGTGCCGCTGGGTGCTCTGGAAGGAGGGGCTGTCCTGCCCCGGGGGCTGGCTCACGAGCAGGCCCAGGGGCTGGCCCTCGAGCTGCTCCCCCAGGTCTAGCGCCCGGGGCGCGCCGGGTCGCATCGGGTCCAATGCCGCCGCGCCCCGCGCCGCCGCCACCCGCTCCTGCTCCCGTGCCCGCTGCGCCCGCGCCTTCTCCTCGCGCATGTCGCGCGCGAGCTGTGACCCCCGGGCCGCGGCCCGCATCATCGAGCCCTCGGGACTCCGCACCACCTGCACCGGCGCCAACGCCGCGGCCTGTGCCTGGCCCCGGAGAAACGGCGGCTGGTCGTCGGCCACCTCCACCTCGACCTCCTCCTCCGTCGCGGGCTCGCTCCGGCGCTCCAACACCTCGGCGTCCTCCGCGAGCTCCGGGTACGCGCTCGCGGAAATGGCGCCCGACGCGATGAGCTGGCGGAGCTCCCAGCGCTCGGGCGACGTCAAGCGCCGTCGAGGCCGCACCTCGGGCTCGTCGGCGGCTAGCGGCCGCTTCCGCCCGCGCGTAATCTCCGCGCTGCGGTCCTCGCCCGTGGCCTGGTCCACGCCCCGCATCGAGAGCAGGAGCTTCTCGCGCGTCTGCCGGCCCCGCCCGCTGCTGGCCACCTCTTCGACCTTCTCCACGCGCACGTGCACCGCCTGCTGGAGCTTGAGCTGCTCCTGGGGGTGCTCCACGCGACTACCGTCGAACGAAAGCTGCGACACGTGACAGAGTCCCAGCTGGCCCAACTCGTCGAGCCGAACGAACGCTCCGTACCCGGTGATGTTGGTCACGTGGCCGCTGTAGACCCGGCCCTCCTCGGCCTTTTGGGCGGGCAGGGGCCGGGAGTTTGGCGCCCTCCTGGAGACTCCGGGGGGGTGGGTCGGTTCTGTCTTTACCGAGGGCTCGGCCATGGGCCCCCTGGCTGTGGGCTCTTCTTTGATCTTCGGCTCCGGCTCTGGCTCCCGCTTGAGCCCTAGGGCCCCGGGCTCTGTGGACCGGGCCGCTGTAGATCGGGGCGCGCTGGGTGGTCGCGTGGGCTCCAGTTGTGCCCCGGGCTCCCGCTTGACCTCTGCCCTGGCCTCTTCCTTAAGCTCTGCCCTGGACTCCTCGCTGGGCTCTTGTTTCACGCAGGGGGTTCTCTCAGCCTGCGCTGCCTCTAGCTGACCCCCATGGAAGGGCTCCTCTTTCACCACGGGCTCCTTTTTCACCCTGAGCTCCTCCGCCCCCAGCCCCCTTGCTCCCGGCCTCTCTTTCGGCTCCTCTTTCGGCTCCTGCTTCTCTGCCAGGGCCGTCGCTGCCTCAAGGATCCCGAACGACAGCTCAATGAGCGCTGCTGGGAACTCCTCGCCGCCGTTGGCTCGCACCGCCTTCTCGTAGGCGCCCCGTCGCACCGCTGCCTCGCCACCCGCTGGGTACATCGTCGCCAAGTACCGCGCGTAGGTCTCATCCTCCGCGGGGACTCCAAGGTGCTCGTGGATGCACTGAGCAAGGGCTCGAAGTGTCCCGCTGTCAAAATCTGCCGCCATGCTCTGGTGTGTGGCAGCCATCAGCTCCGAGATGAGCTCTCGTCTTAGTGCGCGCGCCCCGGCGCCAGGGAGTGGTGGCGAGAGGGTCGCGCGAATCCAACCCCCGGACTCAGGCTCCGCTTGGCTGCCCACGGCCCGTGCATTCAGCAGGAGGGCCGTGGCTGACCCGGCAGGTCCCGGAAGACCCCGGCGATTGACGGATCTTTGCCCTACAAGGCACACACTGGGGAGGAGCCTGGGCCCCGCAGGGACAGCTCCCCGCAGGGGTCTCCACGAAGTGGCCAGCGGAGCGGACGGGCAGCCGCCGGCGGGCGCTCAAGCTCTGGACTCCGTGGGGCCGCTGGGGAGATCGGTGACGCTCCGCTGGCGCCTGCTCGGCGAGAGCCACTGCGTGGTGCTCTGCTCACTACGCTCGGGGCCCCTGGGCCCGATCTACGCTCTCACGCCTACAGCTTCTCGATGGCGACAGATTCGCTACTTAGGCCTCATCGGGCACTGCTCTGACCCCGTCCTTGTCCACCACCTTCACGTAGCAGCCCTTGAAGTCGACGGGCATTCTGGTGTTGAGCTCCTTCAAACAGAGCTTCAACAACTGCAACCCTTCCTCCACGTTCATGTCCTTGCGGAAGTGCTTGTCCAAAAGCGACAAGCAGTAGAAGGCAGCATAGCCGTGGGCCCCGTAGGGCAATTCGGTCTGGGTTCCGATGTAGTCGATCCAGTACAAGGAGGGGGTGTTGGTGGTGGTGTCGAAGCCCGCACTCAACACGTTGACCTGGTACGGCTTGCGGGATCTTATCAGGGCCGCCAACTGGGATCTTATGAACGAAGCCACTGCCTTTGGCGAGAGCTCCAAGTCGTTCTCCCTCATGGTGTGTAGCTGGATGTTGGCCTGGATGTACTCGACAAACTGCACCGTGTCGCCCGCTTCGCCCGTGTAGGCGACCAAGCTGTGCGTGTTCAAAATTCGGGTCTTGTCGTCTGTGTCTTTGAGGATGGAGATCCCCCTGGTCACCGCCTTGGAGGTGGCAATGATGACGCCGTCCAGGACCCGGATCCCTAACACGATGTCCATTTTATGGTGGAATTACGGCGCAAAAAGCGGCAGATGTACTCAGTGGATACCCGGTGGAGACTGGGCGCGATTGCAACGATTCTGGACCGGGAATGGGCCAATTGTGCGTTGTGCTGGGAGGGTTGATGGTAGGAACGTCGTTCGGTGGTGCTACTGCAGATAGCGTTTGCCTCCAAAATGTGGCTATATGTAGGAACGTCCTGCCAGGCGCGAGCACCTGGCCACTCTCTGGCACCTGGCACCGCCCTCAGCACACGGAACCCCCAGCACGACGACAGGTGAGTCTTACAGAACTCTACGCTGCTCTCTAGATCTTTTTTGAGCTAAATTTTCCGTTGTAGCATGTCCTACGGCGACCTCGTGCGCTCGCTCCAGGGAGGCTCTAGCGCGCCGGCCCCCAGGCAAGGGGAGACAGACAAGGCGCAGAGGCCTCTAGAGAACACTCTCCGTCGGCAGCTCTGGATCCGCTCCGCTTGCCCCTTCGTGGTAACTCCTGCGGAGGGATATCCCCTGCGGGGGGCGCTGGAGCTCCGAGCGCAGCGAGCTGAGCCCCACGCAGTGGCTCTCGCCGAGCAGGCGCCAGCGGGGCGTCACCAATCTTGCTAGAGACCACATGGAAACGAGAGCTTGAGCGCCCGCCGGCGGCAGCTCGCCCGCTCCGCTGGCCACTTCGTGGAGACCCCTGCGGGGGGCTGTACCCTGCGGGGGCTCCCAGAGCTTCCGTTACTCCCAGAGAGCTCTAGGACCTCTAGAGAAAGAGCCACTGGTAGCACTCTGGCCGCTGGCACTTCACAGTGACCCTGTGGTGGCAGACCCATCACAAGCCACGCTCCCTGAGCTTTTTTTCGACAATTGTAGACACCAATCTGGCCAAGGGACTGTCTTCGTTGGCGATCTGAGCGTTCAAATAGACCTCGATCTGCTGCTCGATGAGCTTTCCCGCCAAATCGACCTCGATATTGACCGTGTCGCCCTCATTTTTGAGCGCCAAAATGACCTTGGCCTGCGAGTAGCTGATGAGCATGATCAGGAACTGGCTCTTGGCGTAATCCACCGCCGTTACCGTCAAAGAGGTGCCGTCTATGCTGATGAAGCCCTTCTCGACGATGTAGGAAATGTACTGGGGGTCCCTGAGTTCAAACGTGTAGTTTATGGCGTTGCTGTCGGGTTCCTTGGCCACGATTTTGGCTATGGTGTCGACGTGGCCCTGGACGATGTGCCCGCCCAAGCGCACGTCGCTGGTGACAGCCCGCTCCAAATTGACCTTGGAGCCCACCCGAAGGTCGCCGAGGTTGGTTCTGCGGAGCGTTTCGGGCGCCACGCCCACCTTGAATTGCGTCTTGGCCTCGTCAAACTCCGTCACCGTGAGACACACACCGTTGGTGGAGATGGAGTCTCCCAAATGGACGTCGCCAAGGATCGCAGCACAGTCGCCAATGACAATGGCCACCCCGTTGCCGCCAGAGGCAGAGGTGTCCACTTCTGTGTACTCGAGAACGGTTCCGATGTGCTCAATTAGACCGGTGAACATTGTGGTAAGGCAGGGTCGGGGCTGCTCAGGTGTTGGGGTCAGAGTGTTGGGGTCGGGCTGGGGTCAAGGATGGACCAGTGTAGGTGCCAAGGTAAACTCAGTCATGACCTAGCGAGCGCTCGCGGCCGTTAACGTCAGGCCGTCCTTCGGCGCTCAACCCCCGGTTTTCGCGGCGCTGTTCCAACAATTACGCAGACCGTCTGAGTGCGATCAAATTTTATCAGTCCTCACCACTCCCCGACCACGGTCCTGACCTCCCACCCCCTGACCACCACTGACCGGAACCGACACTCGACGATGCCGTTCCGATTTCCTGTCAAGTTCGACCTTCCCAAGCACTCGTACCTCAACTCACGTGTCATCAAGGACCACTTCAAGAGATTGCAGGTGGCCGAACATGAGGTCACCAGAAAGGCGTTGAAATACATCGCCAGAAACACAGAATTACCGGCCAGGGCCAGGGTGGAGGCCCAGTTGCAGCTCACAGCTATGCCTAAATACACCGCCCCCACCCAAATTGTCAATAGGTGTGTAGCCTCGGGTAACAGTCGGTCGGTGTTGTCTGACTTCAAGCTCCACAGAACCGAGTTCAGAAACAGGGCCCGTGCAGGCCAGATTCCAGGGGTCAAGAAGGCCTCCTGGTGATTGTATATAGTCGATGCATTTATAAGGGAGTTTTGTAGAGTAACGGGGTGGGTTTCGGGCGGTCTAGCGGAGAGCCTGGTGGTGAGAGTATGGTGGTAAGAACCTACTGTGGGAGCCTACTGGTGGGAGCCTACTGGTGGGAGCCTACTGCCTACTGGTAGAGCCTACTGCCTACTGGTGGAGCCTACTGGTGACATCTTACTGGTGACAGCCTATTGGCATGGGCTGGATAGTGCTAGCAAGCTGGGTGTGGGCAATGATAGCGCCCTCTCCCCTCACCATCTGCCCTCACCGTCTGCCCTTACCGTCTGCCCTTACCGTCTAGCCTCACCCGCTGCGCTCACTTACTGAATCCGGCCCATGATCTCATTCGGCGTTTGATTGGTCAAAGTGTGCGCTAGGCCTTGTCTCATCCGGTGCCTCCTGTGGCAACTTCAGCAAAGGCCTGGAGGGTTTCTTGGCTTCTTGCTACGGCCTCTGGCCTGCCTGGCCTTTAGCCCACCATGGGCTCGCTCTCTCGCTCTTCGCGCACTTAGCCGCGCACTGGCGTCTTTTCTTTTCTTCCATCGTCACCACCCCATGCTCCTCAGACGCTCTCATCTCGCCAGCATCGGCCCTAGAGGCCCTGCTCTTGGGCTCGGCCACAGGGCACTTTCGTTGCGCCCCGATTTTTCGAAATTCCGGAAGATACCCCAGCCCCCAGGCCACATCGTGGGCACCGTCAACGATGCATACGTGCCGCCACCGGCCGACTACTACCACGGCGGCTACCACTGGACCTACGAGCGCCTCATCTCCGTGGGGCTTCTTCCCTTGGCAATGAGCCCCTTCATCGGTGGCGTGAACCACCCCATGATCGACTCGGTGTTCTGTATCGGGGTGCTCTTCCATAGCCACGCCGGTTTGATGTCCTGCATAATCGACTACATCCCCAAGAGAGTGTACGGGGTGTGGCACAACTTTGCGGCCCGATTGTTGACATTGGGCACTTTTGTGTCGATGTACGGCGTCTACTTGTTGGAGACCGAGAGCACCGGTCTTTTCGACTTGCTCAAGGGTGTGTGGGGTGCGTGAGCAGCTGAACAGGGGCAGCTGGGCAGACAGCGGGGCAGGAGGGCAGCCGAGCAGCGCCGGGAACCAGTTCCGCGCTCGCGGCCATAGGCTCGCTCCTAGCCCTCTCAGCACCCGTCCCTCCGCCCCAGCGCTTCCACTTCTACCTCCACTTCTACCACCGCTTTGCCCGCCATCTCTCTATCCCATCGCACCACCCACATGTCTCCTCTATGTACATACAGCCCCCCATTGTCTGTAGTCCGGACCCAAGTCCTTCGCTCCCTGGGCCCGCCACGCGCACTGGCCAAAGTTACACAAAACCGCCGTTTCATAGCAAGGGCTCCGAGGCGTTCAGCAGGGGACTGCGCTTCTCTCAACACCACAGCGATGAGCGAGGCAGAGGATCTTTTGTATGAGCGTGCGGGAGGCGCACACATGAGCGACGACGAGCCGGACCGGCGGCGGTCCCGGTCGCGGTCTCGGTCGCGGTCTCGGTCGCGGTCTCGGTCGCGGTCCGCAGGGGAGAGCGAGGAGCGAGCACCGGCCCAGAGACAGAAGCTGAAGCACCGGCGCCGGGGCATTGATGCCGAAAGTGGCGACGCCATCGACCTCCACGGGCTCCGCGCACCGGACGTGCTGGTTCCCCAGGAGGAGGTGGTGTACCCTGTGCGGGAGGAGCCGGTGTTTGTGCGCACCAGGGCGCTCTTCATTGCCAACCTCCGGCGGCCGTTGAACGCCAGCGACTTCCAGCGGCACTTGAAGAAATTGGCGCTGGAGTCGGGTGGCCACTCCATTGAGCGCGCGTGGTTGAACCGCTCACGTACCCACGGCATTGTGTTGGTGAGTCGCGAGGCGGGCGCCGAGTACATCCGGGCCCAGCTCAACGGCTCCGTGTACCCGTCGGAGGCTGAAGACCTGCGGATGCGCTCGGAGCATGACGAGCGCGAGCGGGCGCGCTTTGAGCGCGAGCAGGCTGCGTACGAGCGCAAGCAGCGCGAGTATGAGGCGGCGGTGGGGGAGCAGCCCGGCGACCTGGCCCCGGGCGAGGCCGATGCTGAACACGCCACGGGCCCTGACCCTTCTGACGGTCCCACCGCTTCCGAGAGCGCGGACTTGGACATTGACCACGACGGGGAGCCCCACCGCGGACCGCACAACCAGCGTCCTGGCCCCCTGGGTTCGGCTCCGCCTGCCCCAGTCGCTCCCAACCCGCCCCGCGAGTACCACGTCGAGCGCATCCCGCTCTTTGTGGACTACATCCCCATCAAGGCCATTAACCAGTGGATCTACGAGGAGGACAAGGGCCCCCGTAACGGTAAGTGGAAGGTGGAATACGAGGGCTCCGGGGCCGAAGCAGTGGCAGTGCACGTGCTCTTGAACGAGAACGAGGTCGGAAAGTTCAGCGGGCCGGCACGGGCAAGTCGCGGCCGGGGCGTGCGCAGTGGTCGCCGCGGACTGAGGGGGGCATATGGCGGCAGGGAGGAGAGCAGGGGCCGCTCGTGGGGCGACCGGGGCGACTATGTGCCGCGGGGCCCAGCAGCGTCGCGCGGTGGCTACGGCTCGTACCCCAGCGGCCCAGCGCCTGATAGCTACGGCCGCAGGGGCGGAAGAGATGGACGTGGCGGCCGAGACCGAGATTTCTACGGCTACGGTGACTCCTACGACACCTCTTACCGCGAGGGCTACGGCGGCTACGAAGGCTACGGTGGGTACAGCGAAGGCTATGACGAGGGCTATGGTGAGGGCTATGGCTACAGCGACTCGTACGGCCGCGACGGCTATGGCGAGGGTGACTCCTACGGCAGAAGACGCGGACCCGGCGGTCCTGGCGGTCCTGGTGGCCCCGGTGGCCCCGGTGGTCCCAGAGCCCCCAGAAAGACTCGCTACCAGCGCGATATATACATCCCCAAAGCGCGTGCCGGCGAAGGCTCCTACGAGCCCAGGGGCCGCGGATACGACGACTACAGAAGCCGCTCCAGGTCTCCGTCGCGGTCTCGGACAAGGTCCCCGGACTTTTAGCCAAAAAAATCTGTCAAATTAGAGAGATGTAGTTGTGTGTAGGGGCGGTAGGCGTCTGGTTGGGAATCAGCGCTGCTCACTGGCCAGACCATCCAGTGGTCAGCAAGTGAATGGCAGTCTCGGGTAATGGCCTAGGGCAGTGGCCAGCCCTCGGTAGGTCACCCCTTCACCCCTTGATGACTGGAACTGAGTCGCTTTGAAACACTCCCAGGCCTGTTAGTGGATCCAGCGCTCGTCTCAAGGTCTCAGCGCTCCCCTCCAGGCTCCAGTGCTCCTCTCAAGGCTCGATTCCCTGTCTGTTCCTCATTCTTTTGCATTTCCTTCGAGAACATCGTTGGAAAGGTCCATGCTGTCTCTGGTATCCTCCGCCCCAGCCTCCTCGTCCCTTGTCTCCTCTCCAGCCTCCTCCATCGTCGCAGAGATGTCCATCGAGTCGTCCCCCGGGGCCTCTTTGCGCGGTCTTTTCGTGGACTCCAGGTCCTTGGCGGCAGACTTGCGCGCGAGGGACTTCAGGACGGGAGACTGTCCCGGGGAGATGATGGGAGACTCAGCAGCCGCTGTCTGTGTGGTGGGCTCCAGGGAGCCTTCCCCTGATTTCCTGTCCTCTGTGTGCGATTCTGGGCCCGCCATTTCCGGTTGCCCATCTCTTTCGGGTTGCTTCAGGGCCTCGTCTACCCACAGAATCGCCACCATCGGCACGTGGGCATTGCTCTCGACGACAGCACTAGAGTCCGTCGGAGGTGCAAATGAAACCTCAGGGAAATCATCAACCGTAGACGACACCGACACCACCTTCGAGAGCGCATTCAAAAGTTTAAGGAGGTGGCGGGGACTGGTGAGCGGGTACTGGTGGTCCAGGGGAGCAGCCAAGAGCTCGGCCAATCGCACGACGGTGAAGGGCGGAGCGATGGAGAACGCGTCTGCAATTCGCTCCAGGATGTGGGCCTTGGTGCGCTCAATTTCGGCTGCAAGATACGCTGCGGTTTCGGCTGTGATGGGGGCGCCCTGTGGGTCCTGTTCGGTGCTTTCTGGTCGCAACTCGAGGACTCGCGTGCAGAGCGCTGGCACGAGCTCAGACCACCGGAGCGACGGATCGACGGTGCGAGTCTTTCGTATCGAGTCCAACGCGGACGCTAGTGACGCGTCTGGGGTCACTGTCGTCATTTTTTGGGCAGTGGTCGACGATGTGTGGGCAGGGCTCCGTGAGGGGTGAGCTGAGTTACGTGGTGTACATTGTGCAGGACGCCTTTAGCTAGGGCCAGGAACAGGTAGCGGAGTCCGAGAAAGACAGGCACCGCTAGGTGTTCGAGCGGTACAGGCTCAGATGTGGCTCTGGGAAGTGCCATGCTGGCGGCCGGAAAGAGCACCAGACCCGAAGGGCGTAGTATCTCGGGCTGTGACTCCGCAATGGCTCTGTAGTGCCTCCACCAGCCCCTTCCAGTGCCTGCTCCACAACCGATGCTAGCAGTGTGAGTACCCACATCTTCCCTTTAGGCTCCTAAAACGACGCTCCTATATCTCACTCGCTACCCAACACAAGCTCACCCAATAGAGCCCCGAAGAGAGCCACGGAGAGCACCGCCACAATGGAACTCGCAACACACCAGTGCTTCCCCGTTGCGGTGAACAACACCGAGCGCACCTCTCCACAAAGCCAAACTTTGGCGCTGATATAAGAAGAGACCGCGGCGAGTGAAGCTGATAGCAAAATACCGGCTCCGAGTGCCCCACTCCTTCCTGCTGCCATCGACAAAGCGGTGGAACCCAACGAGACCAGGCCTACTGTGTATAAATACACCAAGCAGACGGATAACGTGATCCATGCCGAGCGTTTAGTCTTTGGGGTCTCAGAAAAAGACTCGTAGCCTTTCAAGTATGTCATATTAGAGCTTATTGAAAGAAATCAGTTGAAGCTGAACTAAGGGTGTGCTCCTGGAGAGGGGATCCTAGTATAATAGGCGTATGCAGGACGGCCATCTTTTGCTCCCAGAAACTCTTTAACCTATAGCACCCCCTGAAGAGGAAATTGAAAACTATGCGCTACTGTGTAATATCATCTTTCACTGGGTTTTTAATCTTTTAAAATTGTCAAATCCACTCGATTCCGGCTTTTTGGCGACGGCTTCAAATGGCTGATATTAGCTGTACTGACATATACGCCAGGGCTCTGAGCTCGTGTAAAGTCCATCACGTGTTACTAAAAAAATTTCAAATGCTCACTCTCAGGTCGTATCAACCTACCTATCGGCTGCTCGAGACACTCCTTTGGACACATATTTGCTGATTTCTGACTTCAGCTGTTCGCTTGAAAGTGCAGTTTTTTGGGATGTCGTTAGCAGGGGTCTGCAGACGGCTCTGTATTGCCGGGCCAAGAGCGGGCGTCCTAGGGCTCTCCAGAAGTAGCACACGAGCTACCATAATAGCAAATGGCGCCATAAGATTCAATTCCTCCGGTCCCAAGCAGCCAGAGCAGAAAATCGGCATTTTGCCCCAGATTTATCCTATCGATAAGGAGTCTGTGACGGAAGAAGACGTGGACAAATGGCTCGCGGCGGTGAAGAAATTGAAGACCAGCGCCACCAAAGTGGCAGAGACCCCGGAGGAAGTCTATCTCCAGGAGCTCACGAAGCCTAAGCAGTACCTCGAGGACAAATTTGAGCCCACTGAGGAGCAGATAGAGGGGGCTGAGAGCTTGAAGGGCGTGCCCCTCCCGCTCTACTCCAACCCAGTAGTGGACAATATGGTGACACTCATGATGAAAGATGGTAAAAAGGCCAGATTCCAGAAGATTCTCAACAGAGCACTTTATATGGTCTACTTGAAGACCAGAGAGGACCCAGTGAAGATCTTGACCGAAACTTTGGACAAGCTCGGGCCCATCATGGCCACCAGAACCGAGAAGACAGGGACCGCCAAGAACAGAGTCGTTCCATATCCGCTCACCAGAAGAAGGAGATACCGCTACGCTATTCTCTGGATCCTTGAGGGAGCCAAGAAAAAGAAGTCGAACGACTACTCCGTGCGCTTAGCTGAGGAGATCATGGCCGCATACGAGGGCAAGTCTTCTGGCTACGACAAGAAGGCGAACATGCACAAGACGGCCATTGCCCAGAGATCCTTTGTGAGGCTCTAGGGCGGCGGCGTCCAGGATCACTCTGCTTGTATATAATGCATCTTTCCATGAAGACCTACATCCGGTACATCCTTATTGTAAAATTTGTAGCGGTGGAATCAGGGCCTGGCGGGCCGCTGGTCGAGCCTTTCGGTAAGTTCATACAAGTGCAATAAGTCGTAGAAATCTGAGCCTTCCAGACCCTGAGACCATTGCGACTGAGGGTCGAGGGTCTTCAACACCTCGATCCGACTACGCGGACCGGTGCCCTTCCCCCGTGCGGCCATCCCCGCCACCTCGTTCTCCTGGTACATCTCGGCGCCGGTGAAGTCGCTGCTGAGCACCTTGAAGTCTCCCCTGGACACTGGCGCATGCCCGATGGAGACCTTGGCGGCCGAGAGCGAGATGTCGTTGAGGACGCTTCGCCAGGCCTCGGATCCGCAGCTAGCGCGAGAGCCTCCTGAACGCGGCGGAGTGCCGCTGTTTTGACCCTTGGAACTGCCCACTGGAGCGGAGAAGATCCGCTGAAGGAAAGGACGTGGGAGGAGCAACACAGGGGGCGGTGCGCTCTCCAGCTGTCGCGTGAGCTCCTGGGGAGCGCTAACAGAGGGCTCGCTTGGTGGGGGGGATGCAGTAGGGGCTGTTTCTTTTTTGGCTTCTGACGGTGCGGCCACTGGCGATGGGGCACTCTTGACGAAACCGAAGAATCGCTCCCTGAGCCTTTGTCTGGGCGCTTTGGTGGGTGCTGGCAGTGGCTGGCGGTGAACCAGCTCGCAGTGCGGGCAGTGCTTTGGCAGCGGGCCAGCAGTGGGAGGCTGCTCCTGCGCCCCTTGGCTGGGGCTCTCAGGCCCTAGGGCAGGAGGAGGGATGATCTCAATGGTCTCCGAGGCCAAAGGAAGCGTGGCCCTCGCGCTGAGCTCCCAGTCCAAAGCTTTGTTGCACTGGCAGCACAAGAGATAGGCCCCAGCGCCAGAACCAGACACCTCCACGAGACAAACCTCCCCCAGCAGACACAGGCGGGCGTCTTCTCTGGCCAGAGGAATGAGAGACCTCGTGTCAGGCCTTTGTTCTTCAGCGCTCGGCTGTTGTGGGATTTCTGGCTCTTCGGGCACTCGTTCCTCTGTGTCTCCCTCTGCCTCTCCTTCTACATCTCTCCCTGGCTCCCTCCCTGCTCCATTTTCCGATCCCGATGCGATCAACTCGTTGACCCGGGCCAGTCGCTCGAGCACCAAAAACTCGCCTGGCTTCACGAAAAAGACGTCATGAGGGTAGGTGCGGAGCGAGAGGAGGTGGGAGTTGCCCACCCGCGACTGGATGACCCGTGGGTTGCGACTGGTGCTGTAGTAGCGGAGCCTGTAGTTGATGATAGCGCAGTCGACGTTGATACGAACTTCGTGGAGAGCATCGCTGAGAGACCAATGAGGCATTCTCAGACTCTAGCGAGCGGAGCAGGTCTTGGTGTCTACAGTCACTGGCCCCGGCGACCTTTGTAACATCGTGACGGGTGCAAAGGCGCGGCACAATTGCAACCAGTTGCAGCCATTTGCGGCAAGCGCGCCATAGGCTTCCGACAGGGCTCCTGCTAGGGCCCTTAGGGGCCTTCCCCGAGGGCCCCCGCTGGGACAGCGGCTCATCTGCCAGCTCCAATTGCACAAAGCCTCCCCTGCGACGAATGAACTGATGGCCATCCGCACGCAAATTCGCAAGGATTTGATTGGCTCCAATGGCACCGAGCGCTTGTGTACAGGAATTTGCATGGGAATGGTTGGATTTTTGTGTTCCTTGGAGCCACCAGCAACAAGAGGAAAACTCACTGACACTCCAACGTCACCGTCTACAGCCCCTGTCACCCGGTAGAGCCAGTTCCAAGATGTTAAGCACCACCGTTCGCTCCCTTTCGGGCCGTTCTGTCGTCAGATCAGCTTCCCTCGTTGCGTCCCGTTCTGTCGCTACCTCCAGCACTGGCCAGACTAAGTACACAACCTTGACCAATGGTGTGACTTTGGCTACTGAAACCAACACTTTTGCCAAAACTTCCGCCATTGGTGTGTGGATTGGCGGAGGCTCCAGGGCGGAGCACCCTTACAACAACGGTGTGGCTGCCTTGACCTCCAACTTGTTGGCCAAGGCTGCTGCTCTTGAAGGAGCCAGCTCTGGAATTTTGGTCAGCTCCCAGAACGGCAGAGAGACCAACGCGGTGGTGGCCGAATCCACGCACGAAAATGTCGATGCCGCCGCCAAATTGCTCGCCAAAGTCTTCTCCTCTCCCACCGAATACTTGGCCAAGGCTGACTTCCAGCAGGCGAAGAGCGAGCTCATCAGCACCGTCAACGCCATCGAGGCCGACCCCAACGCCAAGGTTCTCGAGCACTTGAACGCCACTGCTTTCCAGGGCTACTCGCTCGGTTTGCCTGTCCACGGAACCCCTGAAAGCGTTTCAGACCTCGAGCTTGATGACTCCGTCAGATTCTTGGAGAGACAATTGACCAACAACAACATCATTGTGGCCGCTCTGGGTAAGTTCGAGCACGACGCTTTGGTGGATGCTGTTGAGTCTTTGCTCAAGGTTCCTCGCGGTGCCAAGCCCGCCACCCAGCCCGCCGCCTTCTTGGGCTCAGAGGTCAGAATGAGAGACGACACTTTGCCTAAGGCCTACGTTGCTATTGCTGCCCAGGGTGAGTCTTTGTCCTCCCCAGCCTACTACGCGTCCCAGGTTGCCGCCGCTGTCTCTGGAAACTTCTACGACAAGAGCCCCATCGCCAAGTACACCTCCTCCAAGCTCAGCTCCATCGTCCAGGAATACCACATCGTGGACAAGTACTCGCACTTCTCCACCGGTTACTCCGACACCGGTTTGTTTGGATTGCAGGCCGAGATCTCCAACATCTACCAGATCGACGATTTCGTACACTTTGCCTTGAAGGAGTGGAACAGATTGTCTGTTTCTGTCACCGATGCCGAGATTGTCAGAGCCAAGAACACCGTCAAGACCCAGTTATTGGGCAGATTGAACAGCTCCCCAGCTGTTGCCTCCGATATCGGTAACAAGCTTTTGTTATCTCACGGCAGACCCTCCTCCAGAGAGGCGTTGCAGAGAATCGAAGAGGTGACCACCAAGGACATCAAGGCGTGGGCCCAGGCCACCTTGTGGGACCAGGACATCGCTTTGTCCGGAACCGGTCAAATCGAGGGCTTGTTAGACTACATGAGAATCAGAGCAGACATGTCGATGATGAGATGGTAAGCGGGCCGCTGGCAGCTGACCCTAGCTGTTGGTTTTCCGTCAACTTCCCACTGCTGACGTCTCAGCACCGACCAATACCAGGGGCCTCTAGGTCCCCAGGTCTTGGCCCTCTCCCATACAAAGTATGGTCATTCTCTACAAGACATATAGCGCATATTGATTTAGATAAAGAATCCGTGGAATCCACGAAATGTTTGTTGTTAACAGGTCGTAGCAACTATATAAATCCGCTCTTTTTCAAGTTTTGCTGGATTATCATGTCTGTCACTGCTGCCAATACAAACTTCATGGAGGTGGTATCGGTTGCGCAGGTCTTGTGGACGTAGATGGGCTTCCTTGTTCGGTTCAAGCTCAAGAAGATGTTCGTGAAAAACTGCACTGCCTGGTCCACGTTGTTTGGCTCTCCCTTATAGTCTGGGAAGTGCCACTGGAGAGGCGACTTGGGCAATTTTTCCTCAAAAAGATCGATCTTGTTGAGAAAGAGGATGAAGGGCGTGTTACCAAACCACTTGGAATTGCACAAGGAATCGAACAAAATGATGGCCTCGTGCATTCTGTTGACTCTCTCATCCTCAAAAAGAACCTGGTCGTATTCGGAAAGCGCCACCACAAATAAAATGGCCGTGACTCCCTCGAAGCAGTGGATCCATTTGCGTCTTTCGGATCGCTGTCCGCCAGCATCGAGCACTTTGAAATTCAACGATTTGATGTTGAAGTTTGTCTCTGTGATTCCGGTAGTCTTTATGCGCCCCTTGAGAATGTCCATATCGGAACAGCTATAGTTTGGGGCCGCAAACTTGGCGATGTTCTCCAAATAGTAGACGATATTGGACTCGAGCTGGAACTCGTTGGCGCGCCGGAAAACCTGCTTGATGCCCGAATCTTCGGTCCAGAGCTTGGTGATGGCGTCCGCCACTTTGCCCCTGTCGTTTTCTGTGGTCTGAAAGTTGCTGACTTTCTGGAGCTCACTAGTGATCTCTTCGATGGAGAGCTCGGTGGGTGCAAAACTGTCCTCCAAGCCCAAGCCTTGCGCGCCTTTGGCTCCGCTGAGCCGCCTAATTGCCGCCAGCGGAGCAACGACTCCGCCGTTCTTGCCGCTGGCCACCCCGTCGATGTTGGGCGTCTGCTTCACCATCTGCCGCTGCTTCTTGAGTCGATACCCCTCGCTATACTTGATGACATAATCGTTCAAGAAATTACTGCCGCCGGCGGCGTTGGTCTCGATTTGGTGTAGCGGATCGATTCGGAGGATCAACTGCTTGTAGGGGGCCAAAGGGCTGCCGGGCTGGTCACAGTCCAAGGGAATGCCCTTCTTCCGGGCCTGCATGATGAGAATCTTCATCGACTGAATGATATCCACCCATATCACCTGCGCATATTGCACCCTTTCCTGCTGCGTGAATCCGCCCTGGTGTAGCAATCTCATCTGCTTCAAAACCGTGGATTTCCCGCTTTCTCCAGCGCCCAAGAGGAGCAACTTGAACTGCGTTTTGTCGTGCTGCTTGCGGGCGAGTAGCTGCTGTTCAATGAGGTCGTTGACCTTCTTTTCCTGGAGAAAAGGGCTGGCCTCCTCCTCCATGGTGGACGCTGTGCACCCCATGGCTGTAAGATCGAAAAGAGCCGGAAGTGGTCAAATCGTGCACTGAGAGCTAGCTACGTAGTCAGGAACCAAGCGCGAGATAAACTCCAGCACCAGAAGCCAGAACTGAGCAGGGGAGCAGAAGAGAGATGATAAGAAGCCAGAACTCACCCAGCAGTTGGCCCGCTCTGTGGACCCAGTGCTGGAAACCAATCACACACCATGGGCTATAAAATATCTGGTGCTCCACCGTCCCAGTGTATGGGCGTAGCAGGCCGGACCGTTCCAAAGATCCCACAGTGGGCCTGTAGTGGGCCCAATTCGGCAATTGTGGGACCCGCTTTGAAACATCGCGTGTGCAGGAAAATGGACCCTAAGAGCTCTCCTGTTCGGGGAATTTGACCTCACTGCTGCCAGTGGCTTTTGCCTCTCTGCGTGAGTCTGCTACTCAAGTTTGGGATCGGTCGGGGCAGTTCCTCTGCACTGCTGCCTCTCTTCCCCTGCTAGCCGCTCTATCCTTGTCACGTGCTCTGCATCGGCTCAGATATCGCATCATTTGTCGTACTGCACACAAATTCTTTTGCACCCATTACCGCTATCTACGGGGCAGCCCCTCCAATGCTCAATCTTCTGACTCTTAGCGGAGGGTAGCGGGGAGTGGGGACGCTGAAATCAGAAAACGTCGAGAACAAATCTCAAATTTTGGCTCAGATTTTGGGCCCGTGGCGCGAACCCCTGGCTCACATCACGCGCTTCCTCTTCCTTGGCCTTTGCTGAGCCCCATCCCACTCCCTATCGTACACCCCACCCCACACCACATCCCACACAATCCTACCTACACTCAATTCTAATATCCTGTTGCTATATAGTAGCACAAAAACAGATGTAAGTTGCAATTACTGCGGCACCAAGACCCCCGGCGTGGGCCAAAAACTGCCCCATGTTCCATCTACGGGCCACGTCCTGTGCCTGGCGGAAAACTTTCTTCGGCACCGATATCTTCTGGTCCTTGGGGGTGTGCGTGTACAAAGGTAGCGGGGCCGAGTCCACCTGCTGCTCGTCGTCCTGGTGGCGGATGAAATTGGTGAGACGTATGGCGTTGACGGAGGAAGGGGAAACCGAGGCTTGCGAGTGCAAGGAGCCATAGCCCTGGCGAGACCTCGTCACGTAAAATGCGTCCCACCAGAGAAGTACAAGGCCCGAAATCACTGCAAGGATGGCGTAATTGGCCACGTTCACGTACGGCACCGGCAAGTAGCAGAGGTCGGTCTCGTAGTGTACCTGGTTGGTGTCGCGCTCGAAGGCAAGGGTCAAGAGCTGGATTGCCGGGTACTTGATTCCCATGGCCATACTGATGGATTTGACGGTTATTTCGCGGGTGTTTTTGTTGTGGAGCATGTCACAGTAGTCGTGGTCGTCTCCGCTGAAAATGAGGTCTGGCTGCACGCGCTGGAGCAACTCTTCAGACACCCCTTTGGAGAGCACGCTCTGGTACTGGTACCCCGATGACAAGGGGAACGATTTTCCTTCCCGGAGAGGACCGCAGTCCACGCTGGGTCCCCGGAAGAGCGGCACGTGCGTTAAAAGAACGCGAGGACACGTCTTCGGATGCTTATCTAGAAGGTTCAAAAACTGGCGCACATCCCCGTTGATCTCGCTGAGCCCTGAGGAAAGCGATGGCGTGTCAAGGGAGACAAACTCGACCTCGTTGATGATATAAGCAAAGTTGGGGTCGCCGAAGTTGGCGCCAAAGCGCTCCCGTGCCGGCAATTTCACCTTATCGCCAATACCAATATCGTGGTTTCCGGGGAGGTTCGTGTAGAAAGTGTAGGCGGATTCGGGCTTCGGGAAAATGCGCCGGAACCGCTCCACTTCCCGTTGGTAGTACTCGTCGGAGCTCGACCGGCCGTTGTCGAGATAGTCGCCTAGAAACATCACGTGCTCCGGCTGTGTAACCTCCATGAGCGCCTTGTAATTCTGCTTCAAGTAAGTGTCCACTGTGTGCTTGGAGAGCGATAGAAGAAGCGGATTGCGTCCAGGGTATGTGTGGTTGTCTATGAGCTGGGGGTCCGCTATGAGCACGATGTAGGCAAAGTCAACCGGGTGGGGAGCGTCGTTTCCAGCAGATGGCGAGTCCTTGGGCGCATCTTGGGCGGCAGCATCGGCCGGAGGAATGGGCTGGTGAGGGTCTTGCTGAGGGTCTGGCGCCGTGGGTGGGTTCGGCTCTGACGCCTTGTCCTGACCCTCCGGCGCCTTCGAAATTTCCTCTGGCGTCTTGACATCTCCCTGGCCCTCGCTCCGCTTGTCCCTCCCAGCGTCGATGTTTATCGTGGGCCATTTGCAGCTGCGTGCCACGGAGTAGGGGACGTGTCGCTCGTGGAACCAGAACGCCACAAGCCACACGCTGAAAAGCAACGCCAACAAGTGCGTGCTGCTCCGGAGCCGGTGCACAGCAAAGAAGCGCATCGCAGCAGTCGCAGAGTCTCGGGCGTAGCGACGTGTAGCGGAAGCTGCGCTGGTGGTGGCAGGGAGCCCTGAAGCTGGCCGTGATCTGGAGCGCGGTCGGGGAGAAGTCCTGCAGGTGGGATGAAGCCCTCCAGCTTCTAAGACTCAGGGACCATTCTCCTCTGCCAGCGGCCGTTTCGCGCCCGTGGCGATAATCTGGCCCGGCAGGCGAGCATCGCGCGACGAGCCTCGTACTTGCCAAGCCTCATACCTTCATCTGTCCACGCTATACGACGGTGAACGACGCTATTCTCACCACACTCCTCTCAATACGCGTCATGGAAGACTGGGAGAGCATTCTAGTGGCGCTTTTGGTGCTTTCAGCAGTCCATTGGCTCTATCCCAAGTGGATGGAGCATCGCAGAGACGTCCACCTGGTGTACTTGGAACTGCAGGCGAGCACCAGCACCACCCGAAAGCCCAACGAGTCGGCCGTTTACTCCTCAGCGAAGATCGTCAGCTCGCTTAGAGGGGGACTAGAGATCAGATACGACCACTACAAGCTCCGGAGCGGCAATTTGAGAGACGTCTGGCTGTTGGCCTTGTCCCACGCCCGCTCCGACCCCCTGAGGCTGGTGCTGATATTGAGTCACGTGCACGGGCCGGTCCATGTCCCACTCTACACCTTAAACGCACAGGCGCAACTCTTGGCCTCCAAATTGCACTCTTCGAATATCTCAGAGGTTCTCGTGCGCACCGAAGACGTTCTAGCGAGCTCGGGGGCCTTGACTGTGATGATGGCCTGCTTCTTGGGCCAGATCACGATGCACGTGACCAACTTTGAGGTCCCGCTGGAGGGTCAGGTCGCTTACGACAGCACCGAGAGACTGGTGGGCCCCATTTCTTTGGAATCGCTTGACTCGGAGCCCTCGGAGGAATTTTCGAACGTCTACCGCCGGGAATACGACCAGGGCACGCCCTTGAAAGTCTCCTCCCGTGTGGGAAAGGTCACTACACGCATCTCCTTCACCCAAGCCAACTTCGCCAGCGCCATAGCCTCCATGTTGAAGCATTTGCCTGAAAAGTACTCAATTAGCAGTAAAGACACCTTGATGATTTGCCCAGAGAGGGGCCTTGAAGTCAACTGCATTCTCAAGCTCTTAGCAGCCTTTGTGGGCGGTGCAGGGGTTGTCATTTCCACCGACAAGGAAAGCAGTCAGGCGGTTATATCTTCCACCCTGAGTCCATCCGTTGTCTCCATGAGTGAGTCCCTTTTCTTGGACGTTTTTGAGGGCCAGTTGGCACCAAAGAACTTGTGGCAGTCGCTCCGGTTCAAGAGAGCGGTGAACTTGCTCTCGCAGGGAATTTTCTCCTCGTTGAGCTCCAGCGGGCCCCGGCTTTTTTATCTTTTCCACGAGTTGGGAAAACCGTCAAAACTTACGCTGGAGCAGCTCAATGCCTGCAGAGCGTTGCTTGGAGCCCGCATCATCGTGGAACACGTGTACCCCAACATTGTGGGTCCGCTCGTCCAGACCGACTTCTATGACTACCGGGTGATTAGCGGCTCCAAGGTGCTGGCCTACGGCAGCATCTCTCAGTCGCTAGAGCTCAAGTTGGTCACGCAGCAGGAAAGTGACGGGACCAGCGGCCAGATCTACGCTCGCGGCTACAGCATCGGCAAGATGCAGAAACAGGTTGAGGGGCTTCCTGAGGGCCCTTCGGGTCACCAGAATGAGGGTTTTATGCCATTGGGAGTCTTGGCAACGTGGGGAAGCGATGGGTGTTTGTATATAAGCGGGTAGCTCTAGTGGGTGCTGGCTCTAGTGACTGTTGGTTAGTGGTTTCTGGTTCTAGTGGCTGCTGGTTCTAGCAGCTGCTTTCTAAGGTTCATCTTGTGATATAAGAAAATGAGGTCGTTTAATTTATTGACATAATTTATGAGCAGGGAGCTTCGCTCTTTGTAGCCGAGCTCCTGTGTGTCGCGTGAGCGGTCCGAGAGGTCCCTGTACTTGGTACTTCAGGGTGAAAGCCCTGAGCTCTGTGATAGCTTCCCGGTGGAGCATGTAGAGGGACATGAGGGAGCAGGTTGAGTGGCTCACTTTAGCATTCACTCGCCGCCGAAAAAGTGCCATCTCTCGGTACAATCGCACCAGCTCGGGCCGCCACGGTGCGGCCGTTTGCTCTGAGTTTTTGAGCTCCTCTAGCAATTGTGTCACCTCTCGGTGTAGCTCAACGAGCCGCTGGTTGAGCGAAAATTGGTGCTGCCATTGCATCGCTAGGCGGCTCTTGTCGATGAGTGTCTGGTCCCTGTCCCAGCTCTGCGGGATTGGCAGCAACTTGGGATGCAGTTGTAGAGCAGGAGCAGCCAAGACCTTCTCCAGGGCATTTTCAGCCATGCTGTACTCCACCAACCGGGCACGCTCAGGGGTCATCAATGCTCGGGAACTAGAAGTGGCATCGCTCCTCTCACTCCACTCGGCAGTGGCCAGATTGCGGTGAAAATTAAAACAGGCGCCTCCAATGGTTCCGGCACGGGGACTGTCTTCAATTTTGAATCTTCCAGAGTCCATTACTGTGCCAACTTGCGCTTCCCGTGCCCGCTTCCCGTGTCGCTCACGGCTCTGTGAAAAGCTTAGGGCTCTTTTTTTTGTACCCTTTTGCAGCCAGACCGGGGGTTGTGTGCAGGTTAATGGACTGCAGGTGAGTCCTCAAGGTAATTTGACGGTTTGTTTGGTCACGTGACGTTGAAATTATATCACTTTGCTCTAAGAAAGGTTAGTCGGAATCTTAAAGCTATAGCAATAGAGGCCATGGAAACCTTAGAAGGCATGTTCTCAGCCAGAGTAGATCCAAAAACTTAAAGTAAGATTTGCTCGTTTTCTGCCGTTTGCAGCTCAACATCGGCACCAGGCGAATACCCGGGCCTGCATACAATTATATATTATGCCTGCATATGCTCTACACCTTTCTTTTGTCTCGTGACCTTATGCGCATTTAGGAGAGATGGCCGGAAGTCCGGTGATGGGGATAGCCCTAGAAGCTACCATCAGAGGGCGAAACAAGGACTTTCCACGGCAAAATTTTTGCCACCATAGTTGCCACCATCTGCAGTAATTTCCCTCTTTTTGAGGCCAAAAAAGCTTGCTTCCGGCTGTTTGACGCGTCATTTGCCGCTCTTCCGCTATGACTAAGACGCACCAGTGCCGCTTGATGACTGTTCCACGTGACTCGTCACCCAGTTGCGCCCACTTCCGGCCCTCAGTCATCTCCCCAGCTACCAAATCGCACCCGGCCGGCTTTGTTCTCCTGCATGTAGCTCTTGCCGATTGACTCATTCGCAATTACCGCCGGGTGTGCGGGTGGCTGACTAACTGTGGTGGAATTCTTATCGGTCGCTATAAATCCACAGTGAATCCACAGTGGAGCCACTAGTTCGTTCAAGTCATAAATACAGCTTAGGTGTGTGTTGTGTCTTTCAGTGAATAGCATCTTTTTTTATCGTCAAGTTTTTATAGCAGCAGGAGTTCTGTTTGGTTGTCAGCTACCCGTCCCGCCAAGATTGCACTATTAGCTTATTAGAGTTTTTTGGTGTTCTTTGGTCATTGTGTGCTTAGGTCATTTGGTTTTAGTCGTTTTAGTCGTCTGGTAACGACAGGTAACGACCGGTTGGTTTTTTTTTTGTTTTATCTTCATTTCCCCCTAAATCTCCGCTACCGAGTGTGGGTAGTCTTGTGAAAATGTTCTAATTTGCCCTACTTAGTTAGGTTTTGTTGTTTGGTGGTATAGTATTATATCTTTACCGCTTGCTAGTTGTGCTGTTTCAACCACCAGCCAACTCCCGTAGTGAGCCGCCCTTAGTGCGAACTCACCCCGTGTGCAAGGAGCTCTAATTGCTCCTTCTTGGTCCTTCCTGTCTTGTTTTCCGAGGTCTTTATGACCCAACCCGTGCATCCGGGCGCCTCGTGCGCCCATTCTGGCGTTTATTCGTCAGACCTTTCCGATGCGTCCCCCGCCGGGTCCCCCGCGACCCCGGCTACCCCCGCAGACTTGGCGTCGCCCACTGCGGTATCCATCGCTGCTGCCCTCGCCAAGAGCTTGCGCTCTCCGCCTAAGTCGCTGCCGAACCAGGTCGCCTACTACTCGTCCTACCTCAACAAAAGTCAGTTCAACAGCATTCTCGTCAACTCCACCCTCAGATTGTTGAACATCTTGTACGCAGACTCGTCTCTCCAGAGCGCCCCAGGCACCAGCTCCGGTGCTTCGCTCCGGTTTTTCGTTGTGGAGGTGCTCCGCAGATCGAAAACGTCCACCCAGACGCTCCAGCTTGCGTGTTTCTATATGGTGAGACTTATTAAGGCGGACCTCACCATCGACATCTGTTCTCGAAAGTTGTTTTTGATGCTCATTATACTTGCATCCAAGTTCTCTCAGGACTACAACTACTCATTCAAATCATGGATTCGCATCTGTGGTGGCCCTGCTAAGTCAGAGCAGCCACATGAATGTACCGTCAGATCTGGTCTCACCGTGGCAGAATTGAAGGCGTTGGAGATTAAAGTGTTGGGCTGGCTCGACTACAAGCTTTATTTAAACGACACTGCATACGAGAACTGGTGCAATCTTTTGATGATCTTCTCTTACGATTTCATCAGCCGCCACGTTGTCAATGCACCTGTCTCCGCAGCTTCTACTGCCACCAGCGAGCTCGAGTTTCTCTACTGCGGTGCAGAGGGAAGCGTCGAGTCGTCTGAGGTGTATGAAAAACTCACCAATTGGTCCGCGGCGTTCCACCATCTTCAGGTGGACTCGTTGAATTTGCTCCAGGTGAATTTCAGAAACTACCTCCAGAGCCAGTTGGGCCGCAAGTTTTTAGTGGCTCCGCTGAACTCACCTTCCCAGGTCCCTTCTCTTTTTGGCCCCTCGCTCAAGAGATCTCAAGACCATGTACAGTATCTAAGCAAAAAAATCAGAGTTTAGTTGTCTATTGAATTGTAGATTTGGAGTAGTTGATTATGCCAGGAGCGTGGGCCAAACAATAGGCCTTAATATCCACCAAGACACCACCAAAAAGCGTCAAAAGATTGTTGGAGCATCAAACCTCTCGGGTGGGGTATATTCAGCACAATTGGAGCATTCTGATGGAAATTCAGCATCCTTCCACTTCCTCGACCAGCGCCCGGGGAACTTCGAGCGCAGCGAGCAAAGCACCACGCGGTGGCTCCCACCGAGCAGGCGCCAGCGGAGCGTCGTGGGCCAAACGGTGGCACCCCACAGCTTGAGCGCCCGCCGGCGGCAGCTCTTCCCAAGGTCTACAGAGCCGTTATAGACGTGGATTAATTTCGAATGAGCGAGCGGAACGCAGAGCCGATTAACTCCTTGACTTCCTTGTAGCTCACGATGATACACGAGCGCTCGTCGTCCGATACCAAGAGAATGCGCTCCTCGATACCGGCGTCGAGCTTGTTCAAGCACACGAGCACTCGCGCAAGGTCCAAGGTGGGCCGGCCGTACTCGTTGACCTCGTTGAACACGTAGCTGCGGAAGAGCTTTATCACGTGTTTGGGGCCGTTTTCGTTCCACGCCGGATCCGATGCTGGCGCCTCCAGCGCTATCACGAAATCGATTTTGGTGAGGAGCCGGAAAAGACGGGCGTTTTCGAGCTCGGAGCTGAGCTGCAGCTCCATGTAGTCACGGGACTCCTGGACCTGGCTGGCGAAGTGGAGTAGGCGGGTGGCGAGGTGCTGGCGACAGAATTCGTCCACCGGGAGCGTCTCTGCGCTGAGAACCTCAAGAATGTGCACAAATTCGGCCGAGTACAGGCCGCGGAGGGCCTTGAGGCCCTGGTCCCGGAGCTGGGGCGCGATCACAAGGAGCGCAAGCTCGAGCATGAGCTTCCCAAAGCGCCGCATGTCCAGCGCCTGGAGCTCTTCGAGGTACAGCGGCGAGCTCTGCTCGTTTTTGGCGTCCAGTTCGTAGCTCAAGATGTCGTCGATGCCCCCGCAGTTCAACCGGAGCCGGTTGGTGCTGGTGACGAGAATTTTGGACACGTCGAGAGAGTTGCGGGCGGCCAAGCCCTTGGCGTGGATTGCCAGGAGAGCGGTGGCGATTTGCACGAGGTACGCCCAGAGGAGCAGCTCGGAAATCGGCTCCAATTTGGCACCCAATTTGCGGGTGATGTGCTGCTCCTGGAGGGTGCTGGCGGCCGGGTAGTAGTCGTAGATCATCACGAGCGAGCTGTGACGGCCGCCGAAGGCCATGGTGGTGAACGCGTCGTGGAGCGGCACGATGTTGGCACAGCGGAGCGATTTCCACCGGCTGATGGTGCGGAACGGCTGCTCGTTCTGGATCCGCACCACCGAGTGCGCCTCCACCCGGTACAACCCGTAGGCGTTGCCGTCGGCGTTGGAGAAGACCTTGTAGAACGAGGTGGGCACGCCATAGATGCGCAGGCTGGTGGACATGGATGCGTCTATGGGCATGAGCAGGTGGTAGAGGCCCACGTGCTCCGGGAGGTTCGAGCGCGGCAACGTCTCGAGCGTGGCGGCGTTGCGCTTGGTGAGCTGCTCGCGGAGATCGCTGGGGATGAACAACTGCTGCGCATTGGTTTCATGCGGGGGGAGCGGTATCGTGAGATGTGGCGGTGGCGCCGGTGCGTAGAGATGATATTGGAGGGGGTACCGTGCTGTCTGCTGCTGGTAGAACATGTGCTCCGAGGAAGAAGGGTTCAGGTACGGGTTCGGGGTGAGCGGGCCCTGAAGTTGCTGCTGCTGGAGCTGCTGTTGCTGGAGCTGCTGCTGTTGGAGCTGCTGGAGCTGGATCAGGGCCAGCTGCTGGGGCGAGCCCAGGAGCGACGGCTGGCCCTGGAGCCCCGCGAGCGCCTGGTGCTGGTGGAGAGGCGACGGCACCTGCTGGAGGGGCGGAAATTGCCCCGGCGAGCCGGGCCCCATGTGCTGGAGTTTCTCGTCGAAGGGCCCCGCCGGGTACACGGACGCCGAGATCGACTGGGTCCCTGCGCCGAGCGACATGCCCGCGCCCGGGCTGCCCGCCGCCCCAGCCCCCGCTCCGCCAAGGGCTGCAGAGCCTGCTGCACCCCCAATGTACGACGGAGTGAACGAGGGCGTGGAGGCGTTGAATTTGCGCGACCCAGTGCCCGCGGCGGCCCCGGAGCCCACGCTGTTGACAGCAGAGCTGCCCACCGTGGCCGCCGTGGCGCTGCTGGTCGACGTGTGGAGGGTGTTGGTGCTGGAGACGCCCCCACCCGGCGACAGCAGTCGCGCCAGGCTCGGACGCATCTGTCGGCCCAGGTTCAGACGGCCGGTCTGCCCCGTGGCTCCCTGGCCACGGACCCCGTTGGCCTGTGCTTCGGGAACGAACGGCTGGATGCTCTTGAATTTGGGCGAGGCGTTCGCAAAGGCCCTCCCGGAGCCCTGGAGCAAAGACGGGGCCGCTGGCTGGAGCGCGGGCTGTCCTGGCTGGAAGGAGGGCGTGTTCATGTTGAAGCGCTTGCGCTCCAGGGCGGCCGCCACCGGCGCTGGCGTCACGGTGGAAACTCCTGGCGCCGTTTTCAGGGCCGAGGAAGCCGGCACGGGCGCATTGGCAGTCCCAGCGGCGCCATTGGCACTGGTGCCATTGCTGGAGCCGCCGCTCCCGTTGGCCCTGTTGTGATTGAACGCACAGCCCTTGTTCTCGTACTTGCAATAGCCATAAATGAGGATATTCTTACACAAAGTGTCCTTTGCCGAGTCGACGTTGATGTTCATGGTGCGCTAGGACCTCCTGCTGGGTCATAAAGAGGCGAGGGGGGCGGCGGTTGTGGATGGTCGGGGGCTCTGTGCTTGGACTCAGAGCTCAGAAAATTGCCCATCGGTGTGCAGGACCGTCGCGCTCCCGCTAGGGGCTCGCTAATTGTGGCGCCCATGGCGGCTCCCTCGCTACCCCGGCGCGGTTTCCCCTAACAGCCCCTCGTCACCTTGCTCTTCTGGCCCAACAGCAAAATGGTGCACGTTACGGTACTAACGGGCGCCTCTAGAGGTACGTGCAATGTCACGCTGGTGACGGAGTGATCTGAGCCGAAAATTGGGGACCAATTGCCATCAGGGGCCCTCTGGGTCTTGACGCCGAGTTCGGGCCCCTGAAAGCACAAGGCGCCTGGCAGATCAGCGACGTGGCCACGGGGTCTACGACGCTCCGCTGGCGCCTGCTCGGCGGGATCCACTGCGTGGTGCTTTGCTCGCTGCGCTTGGGACTCTAGGAGCCCCCGTAGGGGGACAGCTCTCCGCAGGAGCCTCCACGGAGTGGCCAGCGGAGCGGACGGGCTGCCGCCGCTGTTCCCCAGGACTGAACGCCCGCCGGCGGCTGCTTGGACTCTCCAGGGGGCGACCAGTAAATCAGCAACTAACCGCAGGACTCGGCTCGGCCATAGCTAAGGCCCTTCTCAGTGCACGCACCGACACGAAGGTGGTGGCGGTGGTTCGAGATGCGGCGACGGTAGAGGAGTTGCTTCGGGTGTACGGGTCGTCCCGGGTGGCGGTGGTGGTGGGAGATGTGCGCGAGAGCGACACCAGCCGCCAGGCGGTGGCGGCGGCGGTGGCCTTTGGGCAGTTGGACGCTGTGATCGCCAACGCGGGCGTGTTGCACCCCGTGGGCCCCGTCAGCAAGGCGCTGGTGGAGCAGTGGAAGAAGTTGTACGACGTCAATTTCTTCTCGGTGGTTCAGTTGGTGGCGGAAAGCATCCCCGAGCTCCGGAAATCCGGCGGCCGGATCATCGGCGTGCTGTCGGGGGCCTCTACAGGGGCCTACGATGGCTGGGCCGCGTACGGGTCGTCGAAGGCGGCGCTCAACCACTTGCTCCAGAGTGTGGCGGTGGAGGAAGAGGCGATCTCTACGATCTCCGTAGCGCCGGGGGTGGTTGACACCTCGATGCAGCAGGACATCAGAGAGAAGTTTGGCGTGGGCATGAGGCCAGAGGCCCACAAACGCTTCACCGATTTGCATGCCAACGGGCAGTTGTTGCCGGCGGAGGTTCCGGCGGCGGTGTACGCCAAGTTGGCGCTCGGGGGCTGGCGCGCGGAGCTCAACGGCCAGTACGTGCGCTACAACGACGAGCGGTTGTGATGGGGAAGGGGAGAGCGAGAGACCCTGGGGATGAGAGCGAGAGACCCTGGGGATGAGAGCGAGAGACCCTGGGGATGAGAGCGAGAGACCCTGGGGATGAGAGCGAGAGACCCTGGGGATGAGAGCGAGAGACCCTGGGGATGAGAGCGAGAGACCCTGGGGAGAGAGCAAGAGACCCTCGCTCCGTGCCTTGGGATTGGGTCCGCGTTTCAGGGTCGAGGTCCCCAGAGGCCCTCCGTACCTACCTCAGAACCAGCTCCCACCAATTCACAGACGAAATGACCTCAGTATCGTGATGTAGCAGCGTAGTCCTGGGGCTCCAGCTCAGCACCCAACCTGTGCGCTCAGCCGGTGCGCGCGTGCACGAACGTCCCAATCGCCCACTCTGCGCGTTCTCCTCTCACCTGCCACCTCCCCTCTTCGCCACTCCTCTGACCTCTCGCTGCTCACCACTGCTCACCCCACCCAGGACACACCGGCGACACGATGCTCTTCTCGCCCATGCTCAGACCGGCGCTTTTCCGCGCTGTGCGCACTTCTGGCCCCTCGGGTGCCCGCAACGCCTCCGTGGCCCTTAGACGGAACCTCCGTCAGTTACTGACCGCGGCTCCTGGCGGCTCCAAGGGCCCCAGGGGCAAAATTCTCTTGGTCCTAGGCGCCTTGGCTGTGGGATCCACGGTGTTTGCTGCCACCTACAACAAAAGCGGGCCCCAGTCGGCGGTCGAGCCCCAGCCCGCGGCCGAGCTCCAGTCCGCGCCCGTCTCCACGGGCCCAGCGTTCAAGGACGGCGCCATTTCGGTGATTTTTGTGCTCGGGGGCCCGGGAGCGGGCAAAGGAACCCAGTGCGCCCGCCTTGTTCGGGACCACGGGTTCGTGCACCTATCCGCAGGGGACCTTCTTCGGGCCGAGCAGGCGCGGGCGGGCTCGAAGTACGGCGCGTTGATTGCCCAGTACATCCGTGACGGGCTTATTGTGCCCCAGGAGGTCACGGTGGCGCTCTTGGAGCAAGCGATCCGCGAAAACTACGAGGGAAACGGCGCTACCAAGTTCTTGGTGGACGGATTCCCCAGAAAAATGGACCAGGCGCTCACGTTCGAGAACCAGATCGCCAAGTCTTCGTTCACGTTGTTCTTTGAGTGTCCGGAGAAGGTGATGCTCGAGCGGCTTTTGGAGAGAGGCAAGACCAGCGGAAGAGCTGACGACAACATCGAGAGCATAACGAAGCGGTTTCGCACTTTTGTGGAGACCTCCATGCCCGTGGTGGACTATTACGAGAAGCAGGGGAAGGTGGTGAAGGTGCGGTGCGACCAGTCGGTGGACGAGGTCTACGCCAGCGTCACCAAGGCCATGGCTTCCAGGGGCATTTAGGGGCGACCCCTAGGCCCCGCGCCGTTCCTATAGACAAGTAGACTTCGAGTTGTAGGCAGAAGGGGTGGTGGGTAGAAGGTAAAGTCCAAGAGATGGGCAAGGGCCGCTAGCCATAGGGGCTTGTTTAGGCGGACTTTCGCTAAAGTCTCGCTCAAGCGCGCTAAACTTGCCGAAGATTCCCATGTGCTTATATGCCGTACTGCAACCTCGGGGGCGGAAGGGTCTCGAATTTGGACAAAAACGGCGCTATTTCGATACTCTAAAAGCGTCACTACAATGCTCGCCTACAAAAACAATCACTGATGCAGATATCTTTCATTTCTGGGCGGTTGTGACTAAGTTCTTTAGCGGCTTTTGGTTGGTTATATGCAGGACTTTGTGACTCCTGGCCAGCTGCCCCTAGAAGTCGGGAGCGACAAGCAGCCGCCGGCCTGCGCTCGAATTCAGGATCTGCGGCCCCGGCGTCCGCTCCCCCGGCCACTGCATGGAGGCCCCTGTGGGGGCGCTAGAGTCCCGAGCGCAGCGAGCAGAGCACCACGCAGTGGCTCCCGCCGAGCAGGCGCAAAGCGGAGCGTTGTGGACCCCCCAGGACCCTGGAGCTGGAGCACCCCTTCGGCGGCTGCCTGTCGCTCCGCTGGCCACTTCGTGGGGACCCCTGCGGGGGGCCCAGAGTCCCGAGCGGAGCGTCGTAGACCTCTGAGCTCTTGGGTGGAGTTCTGTGCTGCAATCACCGGCGCATGCGCCGCTTGAAAGCCCGGGCACGCGGGTCGTTGATCTTGAGCCGCTGGTAGTTTGCCACCGGCTTTCGCTTGCGCTTTGGATCGCTCTCCTGGAGACGGCTGGCCTCGGCGTGGCGCTTCTGGCGCGCCAATTCCTCGTCACTATCAAACTCCAGGTCCAGCTCGTCCAGTTCCGAGTCCTTTGCGATGCCAGGACCCCCGAGCCGGCCCATCTCCTCGTGGATATTCTTCCCCGCCATGGCGTCTGGCGCCTCGAGGGCATCGGCCCGTGGCTTCATGCGCCAGTTGCGCGTCGTTCGCTTCTGGGTCGAGCGTTTCTTGCGCCGAGGCGCCAGGGGCCCAGAGGCTGGAGCTGCACCAGTGGCTGGGACTCCGGCGGCCTCTGAAGCTCCAGGGTCGTTGGTCTGAGCAGACGCAGCGGTCGTGGTCTCATTCTGCCCGCTCTTCTCGGAGGCCGTCTCTCCTGGTGCGCCCGTCTCTCCAGCAGCCGCCTCCTCCGCACGTGCGTCCTCGCGGATCTGCTGGTAGTCGCTGAAGAGCCGCGCCATCTTCTGCTGGCCGAACATGAGGAACCGGTGCGCCTTGAGCGGCGAGGGCGACACCTGGAAAACGGACGCGGCCTTGGTGGGTGTCACAGGGCCGGGGGCCGGGAACTGAAGTTGAGGTCTGAGCTCGCGCGACAGCGTAGGGCTCGCCGGAGCCCCAAACTTCCGACGCAGAGAGCCAGGGGTCCTGGTGGGGGACAGCGGCGGGTCCCGTGGCCGTGGGGAGAACATGAGCTCGCCGGGGGCGCTTTTTCGGGTGCTGGCCGGGGCCCCTGGCTGCTCGGGCCCTAGGGAGAAGCCAAAGCTCGTGTGGCGCAGGATGTAGAGCGGGGTCTCCATGGCCCTGGCCGGTGGGGCGCTGGGGGTTAGGGAGCCGGCAGCGCCATGGAGACGCAGAAGGAGCGACCTCGAGGGTGTCGCGTCGTCTCGTCGCGTGGGGGTCACGTCCGCGTAGTTCAAGCGTCGCACGCTCTTCGTGGGGGTCCGGAACTCGGGGCCGGGGTCTCTCGCTGCGTTGGTAGAGGCGTCTGTAGTTCCAGGGAGAGCAGAGCCTGCGCCATGCTTCGGGGCCGCAGGGTTTCCGTAGGGGGCACTTGCGTGGGGCTGCAGGGCACCAGGGCCGTCCCTCAGCGCTCGTCGCGTCCTCAGAGGCGACGACTCGGGTGGCGTCATCGCCACCATCTTCATGTCAAAAATCGAGAGCACCTTGCCGTTAGCCTGGGGCGTGGGCCCCAATACCGCGCTGGAACTGAGGGGCTCTTTGGGCTCTGGGGGCAGAGGAGGGTCGCCATTGTCTACGACGCCCTTCGGGCCGGCCGCCTGTTTTCGTTCCGCCTTTCCGTCCTTCATCTGCCGGTACTGGCGGTACAACTGGGCGATCTTTGCGTCTTTTTTGATGTCCTCACGCGCCGGGAGCCGGCCTTGGCCCTCGTGGAACTGGTGCTCCCAGCGCTTGATCTTGCGCTTGATTTCAGCCAACTCCATGGCGGAAGCAGTGCACCGTTTTCTAGGAGGCCCAACTGAGAGGAGCAATTGGGGAGGAAATTGGAAGTTGGGCGAGAATTGGTCTAGAGGGAGCTCCTTGGGATTAGAGACGACGTGTTGCTGATGAGGAAGTGCTGGTACTGCATGTGGGCAGACGCGTAGCTGGCTGGCTGCGATTTGGCTGCGAACTGGCAGAGCGCTGGCGCTGGGCTACACTCGAGAGGTGCGAGCTGGTGCTCTGTTTCTTGTGCTATGTACAGGGCGATCTGGTCGCTGGACTCGGGCAGGGCAGCTGGGGGCCTGGGGCTACTGAGAAGAAAATCGAGCAGTTTCCAGGGGGAGGCTGTTGGCCATAGCCAGCGCGAAAGGCCGCTAGGTAGCCAACGGCCCCTCCTCCCTTTCCTCCACTTGCACCATTTGGTCCCTTTTCAGCACTTTCGCCATTTTCTTGGTCTCACCATCACTTCCTCTGCCTAAAGTTTCAGCACAAAAGCCGCCACTTCTTCCGCTGCGCTGGGGGTGAGCACCTCGCGGAGGTTGCCCAAAATCGCCGCCATAGCCTCCTTAAACGCCGCCCGCTCCGAGCCCGAAGCAAACTGCCCCTTGGTTCCCGCTAGCGCTTCCTTGACCGATCCGCCAAGGCCCCCCGTGGCCTCCCACCGGCAATTCACGAGCTCAACCTGAGCGCCGATGTTCTCGCAAAGACTGAGGTAGACCGCGAGTCGCACAAACTTCGTGAGCTGGTCGGCCGCCCGAGACTCTGACGGAGTAACAGAAAGCGCAGAAACGCCGAGCTGCTGCCACTTGTCCCAGAACTTGCGCCAGTCGCCCGCGTCCCCGTATGTGAAGAGCACAAGCTCGTGGAAGGCGGGGCTCGTGGAAACTTCGAGACACTCGAGGAGCTCGACGAGACCACGCGCACGGTTCGAGGCGAGCACAAGCGAGCCGCTCGCCGCTTGTGAGGGGGCCGTCGACTCGAGCGCCTGCTGCAATGTCGTGGCCACAGACGCCACCAGAGCATCACCTGCCACCACCGCGTCCACCGTCGCCGGGCCCACCATCGGGCCCTGGTCCATGCAAAGCCGCCAGAGCAACGCCTGCACCCTGGCGTCCTCCAAGTTGATCCTGTGGGCCGAGAAGCGGAAGAGCTGGGCCAAGAACGCGGACACTGAGTGGAGGCGCTCGTCAGCAAGTGCCCGGGCCCTGAGGCGCGCGGCGCGCGGCTCTTCGGAGTCCCCGCTCTCTGTCGCTCGACGGGAGCTCTCTGAGCTCTCGCTATCGACCACCAACTTCAAGAACCCCACGACGTCTTCTGTGAGCTCCGCGGACCAGTCGACGGCGCCGTCCAAAAACACGCGGGGGTCGCTGTACTTCGCCCACAACGCAGCCACCACTTCGTCGAACAGAACGACGTGCAGGTTGAGGACGTGAGCAGCGCGGAGCACCTGGAACCGCAGGCGGTGGTCCTCAAGACTGAGGGGACTGCTCGGGAGCGCCTGAATGAACGACGCGAGCTGCTTCTCGGAAATGTCGCGCGGGTGGCCGAGAAGAGCCCGGAGGACGCTGGAGGATGATGCAGGGGAGTCTTGGGAGCCAGCGCGGACTGCTGTCAGGAGGCTCCGCCACAGGGTGCGCAAGGGGCCCGCCCGCGTGTGAAGCTGCCGGATGCCAATGAAGTCGTCGGAGACCCCTTGGGAGGAGCGCTGAGGCCTGCTGGTGCTGTGGGTGTCAGCCCGAGTGACAGTGGCGCTCTCGTCTTCCCAGAGCCCCTCAAGGTCCAAGTCGTCTCGCCGCTCCTTAGTGAACATGTGGATGCAAATTCCGTCCATGTTGACCTTGCACAAGATCCACGAGTTCGCCGGCATCCCGTAGTCGTTGTCAGTGGCCAAGCGATTCTTGCGGGCGCGCTTCAAGTAGCGACGGTGGCTGTAACCCTGTCCCGAGCCCGCCACAAAGCCGTCCAAGTTCGTCATTATCCCCTTCTCGTGCTTGAGGTAGCTGCGGAGCTCGACGGCGGCATTGGCGATGTGCTTGTCGCTGCGACCGGTGGCCAAAATGGCAAAATCGACGTCGTCCCAGTTGGCGTGTCCCCGTAGATCCACCACTGCAAGGTCCACGAGTGCGTAGTCGGTGGCTAAGAGCTCTAGAAATGTCGTCAAGGACTCGGGGGCATCTGTGGGGACCTCAGGGATCGGCGCTGTAGCGGCGGGGGTGGTGGCGGACGCGGCATTGCCCCGGAGGTACCACGGAAGCGCCGAACTTGAGGGCGCAGACTCTTCCTCTGATTTTGCTTCGGGCGCCGCTGTATGGGGCGCACTTTCTGCCTCAAATTCAAGCGCTTCCCGGTCCAGCGCCACCTCTTCGGAGAGAGAGGTCTCTCGCTCGGGCTTTCCGTCGGTAGAAACGCTCCCAGCGCTAAGGGAGCGCTCTCCAGTCCCAAAAAAAAGTACAGGGTTCTGGCGCTGCGCTCTGATGCTCACGACATGCCTTGCGAGGCCCTTACTGGCCTTGAGGTACCCGATCATCGAGGGCTGGTGTTGAAAAGGCCTGGATCTCAGTCGCAAATTTGGCCGGGGCGCTTTTGATGGTGCACGACTACGCGAGCTGGGGCAGCAGAGCAGCGCTAGGGGAACCGCCAACGGGCTGTCATGCTCTCTGAGTCTCTGTGCTTCCTCCGGGGGGTCATTCCAGGACTAAAGTTCTTGCTAGCCCGAGCTGGGACATTTTGGGGATGCCCTCCCTGAGTTACAGACCTAAGCTCCACGTCAGCTGATTTGTATCACGTGATGCTCTTCTCATTTTGCTCTGCGCATCACAGCGGCAAGCGCTGGGCACCTCTTCTCCAGACCCAGGACCCGAACGCCCGGAACTTACAGAAAGCACGAGAAAACCCGGAGTATCTCTGCGAATACCAGATCGAAAACTCAGCTTGAAAGTGCTACGCATAAATAGCGAGGGAACTCATCGACTTCAGAGCCCAGAGACTCAGTGATACCAAGCTTCAAGGACAGCCCCATCGGCATCTAAAACCAGCGGACCCAGCCCAAATTTTCCGAAATGGCCAAGCTCGTGCACAACGTGCAGAAAAAGCAGCACCGAGAGCGGTCCCAGACCACAGACCGGGCCCGGTTTGGGCTTCTTGAGAAGAAGAAAGATTACCGGCTCCGTGCGGCAGACTACCACAAGAAACAGGCGGCCATCAAGGCCCTTCGTGCCAAGGCCTCCACATATAACCCAGATGAGTACTACCATGCGATGACGCGAAAGAGGACTGACGATCTGGGCGTTCTCATTGCAGACAGAGGCAACGAAGTGCTTCTGGCCCAGCAGGTGAAGCTCATGAAGTCCCAGGATGTCAACTACGTGCGGACGATGCGCTTGAATGAACAGGCCAAGATTTCCAAGCAGCGGGAGGAGCTCAAATTTGACGGAGCGGGCAATCACGTTGTGTTCGTGGACTCCTTTGAAGAGCAGCAGCAGTTTCTGCCAGAGGAGTTTTTTGGCACCGATTCGAGTCTTTTGGACCGCCGGGAGAACCGGATGAGAAGGTCCCAATTGGAGACCAATCTGCGTGAATTGGCTGCCTTAAGGCCGGATGAAAGTGAGAACGAGCAGAGACATAAGGACAAGTTAGCACTGTACAAGCTCTTGAAGAGTCGAATTGAGAGGGAACGCCAGTTGCGCGAGGTGGAAGACCGCATGGAGGCTACGCGTGAGGTGATGAAGAAGGGGAACAAGAAGAAGGTAGTAGATTCGGAAGGAAAAGTACTGTTCAAGTGGAAGAACCAGCGCAAGCGCTAGGGCTATGCTCTCATATAGTGGTCTATTCATATTCTGACATTCTTTTTTTGTTGCAGCATTCATTAAATTCATGCTCACTATTTGGAACTAGAAGAGCCTGGTAGCTCCCGGCTGACCTTCCAGAAGCCACCCACTCAAATGCTGTTTTCAGTCTTCAGAATGCTTCCCTTGTTCGACATTCACCAGATCTCGTGGCCAGTGCACAATACACATCACTCAATCGCTACAAAAACCATTACTTGTAACTCTATGAAATTAATCTAGGATTTGTAGCCACTCCGCACAGTCGAAATCGGTAGGCGTACACAGAATTTTGACCAGCCCATGCGTTAGTAAATCAGCTGGCAGCAGGATAGCAGCCTCGCCGCTCTTGCTAAGAGCTTAGCTTGCTGACAGTCGGACAGAGTAAGAAAGCGAGACCACAAGCCGAGAGTCATTGTATGACCTCTCAATCCAAGACCAGCCGCGCTCTAATCCTCAGCGTCCAAGCTGCGACTGAGGTACTCCACGAATAGCGGCGTGATTCTATCCACGTCGACGTTCCTCATGCGATTCAATGACACGAAGGTGCGACGAATGCGCTGGAGCTGGGCGAGCGACACGGTGGTGGCGGGCATGTGAATCACCAACCGCGGCAGTTTCGACACCAATACCTCGCCACCAATGCTAGAGAGCTGCTGGTGCTGGATGATCTTCGACACCACGCTCTGGGTCTGGGAATCAAGTTCCTGGAGGAAGTTGTTGCCAGAGGTTGCCTTCACGATGGTGGCAGCGTTAGGCGGAGGGGCCTTCTTGAGTACTAGCGAGTCCCAAATTTCGTCTATAGGGAGCTTTTCGTGCTCGTCTCCTGAGACGAGCGTGTAGAGAGGGGAGTCCCAGCGGTTGGCGTCGTTGGGCTCCTCGTAGCGCATGGCGAGCTGGCGCACCAACTGCGGATCCCAGGGATTGGCGGCACTCTCGTTCCACTGGAGACATTGCTCTATAGGACACACCACGTGCACCACGCAGTTGGGGGTTTCTAGACCCTTGGCCTCGCAGTGGAGCTGGTACCGGAAGCCTTTGATGTAGGCCGGCGAGTCCAAGATCACGAAGGCTGAGCGCGAGAGGTCGCGCTTCACGGCGGCCATCTGGGCTCCCCGCGCATGTTTTTCAAGCGTCGAGTCGCTGTAGGTGACGTGGGGTATCCCGAGGGTCTCATCCGAGTGGTATATCACCGAGAAGTTGTGTCCTGGAGCCCCAGAGCCTTTGAGGTCATCGATCTTGGCCTGGAGCTGGTGCTGGAGCTTCTTGGCCCACGTTGTTTTTCCACAGCCCGGAAGTCCAGTAAAGACAATGAGAGGCATTTTGGGCGTGAGCAGCGTTGCGGAGGTCCTAGGGGTCCTGCCGAGTACAGAGGGCACAGAGTAAGAAGAGGCGATGGCCCTGCATAGAGGTGGCGGTGTGCTTGGGAGGGAGGCTAGCGGGTGCTTGCCTGCAGTCCTCCATCGCCAACACTCATCCCCAGACACTGCAGACCTGGATAGGTGAACGGAAAATGGCTCAGCTTTTGGGCATAATATGCTCGCGGGCGCCTAGTTTTTGTTCTCCGGTGATATTAAGACGTCAAGCGTCGTTTGTGCCCCGCCGCGTGTTTCCGAACTACAACCTTCCGTTGTCGAATTTCAAGGGCCATCACCAGAAGGCGCTCACGAAGTTCGGACATTTAGCGCCCCAGATTGATCTTGTGCTCGAGGTGCGAGACTCCAGGGCGCCTATATCCACCACCAACGTTCTTTTTGACCGAGTACTTGCACATAAGGAGAAGATCGTACTCTACTCAAAGAAGGATCTCTCGGTGCTCCCCGAAAGATTGCTACAGAAGTGGCACGGAGCCAATAATGAGGAGTTTCTCTTTATCGATGCACGCAGCAAGGCTGACGCACAGCTTGTGATTGACATGGTAACGGCCAGGTACCGGGCCATGGTGCCACCGCCCCCGCTAGGCCTCCGGCTCATGATCATCGGCATGCCCAACGTGGGCAAGTCCACACTCGTCAACAGTCTCCGAGATGCTGGCTACATATCGAAACTTGGAAATAGGATCTCGTCCAAGGTCTCCAAGGTGGCACGCACGGGAGGCCAGCCGGGAGTCACCCGCAGCACCAGCGAGATCATCCGCATCAGCGAGTCGCCTGATCTTCTCATGCACGACACCCCAGGTGTGTTCCTTCCCTCGGTAAAGGATGCGGAGACGATGTTGGCGTTGAGCCTTGTGGGCTGCGTGCATTCTTCCTTCATCGACCCCGTGATCGAGGCAGACTACCTCCTCTACCTCTTGAACCTCCAGGACCCTACAGGTTCCATGTACTCGGAGTACCTCGACCACCCTACTAATGACATAGGAGAGTTGCTACAAGGAATAGCGGCATCTCGAGGTGTCTTGGGAAAGGGTAGACGCAAGAAGAAGGCGGGAGTGGCAGACGACGAACCACAGTACGATGAGCTTGGAATGGCCTCACATTGGCTCAATCTCTGGAAACAGGGAAAGCTGGACCGGTACCGGTGTCTCTTTGACTTGAGTGCCATTGTGGAGACAAACGGGGACAATTTGAGGGAGATATTTCGGGCCGAGAAGGAGCGAGTGGCGGCAATGGGCGTCAGCGGAAGGATCAACGACCTGCTCGGAGAGGACGGCACAGGGCGATCCAAGCACCGGAAGAGAACCGCCAAAGACCGGGAGTTTGACTTGAAAAATGCTCTTTTCAAGGCGTAGTAGAGTAGAATGTACATAGAGATAAGATGTGGGGGGAGCGGAGGTAGGAAGAAGGAATGGGAAAGGTGATGAAGAAAAGTTATGAAAAAGGTGAGAAAGTAGGCATTTTGGCTTTTTATTTCATTTGTCTTGATCTGAGAGTATGTTTGATCTGCGTATCCCTTTTTTATATATTTTCTAAGTTTTCAGAGCATCTTGTGGGACAGACGATTTCCCCACACTATGCCTATCGAAGGGGAAAAATAGTATATGTACAAGGAGAGCGAATAGTGTGAGCTTTGGGCTGCAATTAAGACCGAGCGTAGCTGGGCTGGGAAAAGCTTTATGCTAAATTGAGGCTGGAATTGGATCAAAGGTGACAGAGTCAATGGGGGGTGATGTGGGGTCCGGCGTTTTGGGATGCGGCTGATGGCGGAGAAAGACGCACTTTTCCGAAGCTGAGTCACAGTGACAGCTGGGTGTGCCCGGGGAATGGAGTAGCTGGACAGAAGAATATGACAAATTTGTAGATGCAGAACGGGTAAAGCAGCTGTATCGGTGATTTGGGGGTCGTTTCACGAAAATCGGAGCAGCCTTGGTGCTTTTAGGTTCTAGCGCTGACTCCGGATATTACTAATGACTCGTATTTAAGGCCATTGTATAAGAAGACACTGCGGGCGTGAAAAAGCAAGAGGCTACGAGAGCGAAGAAGAACCGAATAGTCGCAGGGCCGAGAGTAGCGGGAAAACTCGGAAGAACGGAGGAACCAGTGTGCTGAGAAGGTGCAGATCTAACAGCGTGAGCAGCCTGAACAGCGTAACGTCCTAAAACAACAGGGCCAGCTGACAACGACCATAGGGCAAACCCTCCAAACTTCGCGTACAAACAGGCCACAGATCTTGCCTCCAATGGCAGAGTCCAGCATCGTCTCCAGCCCCATGAAGGAGAAAGACACAGTGCTCGTTTCCGAGACCGAGCAGCCCCAGCTCCAGATGGACGGCGGGTACGGGTGGGTGATAGTGTTTGCAGTTTTTTTGCTCGTGTTTCTGACGTGGGGCCTCAACTCAGCATTTGCGGTTTTCCTTGCCTACTACGTCAACAGCGATCGGTTTGCTGGAGCGCTGGCGCTCGATTACGCGGCCATCGGCGGTATCTCGTGTGGGGCAGGCATGATGATGGCGCCTGCAATCAACTTTTGCATGGGGAAAATCGGCACTCGCCCCACCATTCTCGTGGGTAACGTTTTCCAGTTCACCGCCGCCATTTTGGCCAGTTTTGCCACTCAGACGTGGCAGCTTTACCTCACCCAGGGACTCCTCCAGTCGCTCGGCCTAGCGTTCGTAAGCATGCCTGGAATGACGGTGGTGTCCCAATTTTTTGTACGAAGACGGGTGCTAGCCAATCTGATCTGCGCTAGTGGAAGCGGGGCCGGCGGAATTGTGTTTAACTTGGGGCTCCAGAAGATCATAGCTTTGCACGGGGTGGAGTGGGCCCTCAGGGCGCAGGGCATCATTTGCTTTGTGCTTGTGTTGGTGGCCACGTCGCTTATCAGAACCCGCTCGGCCCACCACAAGGTCCAGTTCTCCTTTTTCGACCGCCAGTGCCTCCAGTGTGCTGGCATGTGGCTCTACATTGTGTTTGTGGTGACCTGTGTGCTAGGCTACGTAGTACTTCTCTACAGCTTGGCGGACTTCACCGTGTCGCTAGGCTACTCCCAGCACCAGGGCTCCATAGTGGCGGCCATGGTCCAGGTGGGCTTCTGCATTGGGAGGCCCTTGGCTGGCCTTCTCTCCGATATCTACGGACCCTTGACCATCAGCGCGGGCTCCTATTACCTCAGCGCCCTCATCACCCTCGCCATGTGGATCCCTACCCGAAACTACGCCACGGCTCTAGCGTTGGGCGTGCTCGAGGGTGCCTTCATTGGCACAATCTTCCCCACAATGCCTGCCATCATGGCGCGTTTGCTCGGCATCTCCAAACTCAACGTGGGCTTCTGTTTGCTGTGGGTGTTCTTCGGGGCGACCGCTATATTCTCCGAGTTGATCGGCATTGCCTTGACCTCCGGCAAGGGGCCCTCGCAGTACCGCCACACCGCCATCTTTGCAGGCGTGGCCTTCTTCGTGTGCGCCTCGGCCACGGTGCTTTTGCGCGGGTATATCATCGCCCGCGACGCCATAATCGCCACAGAGCCGGACCAGGACCCGCTGCGTCTCAACGATTTGCATATCCGGGTACCTTTCGCCGGGCCCTTCACTCACTGCTTCAAATGGCCACGAAAAAGAGCATAGGCGAGCCTCTGGGTCGACCCTGCCCGCTGACGAAATACTCTGTGGGACTAGCGGCTTTCTGTCGCTCCGCGGGCCACTTCGTGGAGACCCCTGCGGGGAGCCGTTCCCCTACGGGGGTCCTAATGCCGCGAGCGCAGCGAGCAGAGCCCCACGCAGTGGCTCCCGCCGAGCAGGCGCTAGCGGAGCATCGTAGGTCTCCTACACGGCCGTACTCGCCAGTGCCCCCGGCAGCTGCCGAGGTCCATCTTAATTCCATATGCATATGCACACCCCCTCAGGGCGTAGGACACGTAGATCCGCCGTGGATTACAGCCCCAAGATGTCGTCGAGGTCCGGTATCTTCGTGTACTCGCCCTCTTTGGCGCCGAAGGTGCCCTGGAAATCTTTCCTGAAGAGCCCCGCAAGTGCTGGGCCCCGTTTCTGGCGCTTGGTGCGCTCCTCTACCTCCTCCTGGGAGATATAGCGCACACCGATCTCGCTGACGAGCTGCGCCGCGAGGTCCCTGGAGCGAGCGTTGATATCCGCGAGCCACTCGCTGTCGTCCGCGTGGTTTAACTGGAGCACGTTGCGCATGTTGAACAAATTGGAGGGGGGCGCTACGGGAGCTGTGGTGGAGCCAGAGGAGGAGCTAGAGACAGTGGAAGCGTCAACTCCCCACTCGTCCCGTGCGAGCACTTTGCGCACAAACTCCGGGTCGTTTAGAAACGCATCGGTGTCCGGGTGGTCCAACGAGGCCACGATAATGCGACGGAGGTTCCAGCTGAACTTCTGGAACGCTGGCGAGGGCGTGAGGAGCCGCGAGTCCACCGGCTCGTTCGGGATTTTGGGCGCTGGTAGCGGAAGCAAGCTCGCACTGGCGCCCGCCAGCGCTGCCTTGGGGATCAGGACCACGTCGGACTCGGCGCCGGCCCCACTGTCCAAATCTTTGGCCAAAATGAACGCCTCCATGAGGCGGTTCGCCTTCGCTGAGGGAAAGACGAAGGGGTTCGGGTTGGACGTGGGAGGCTCCGCTCCAGGTCCGGCATTGTCTGTCCCAGGGGCATCCTTGGGCTCAGGTTCCGTCAGCGCACCTGCCAGCTCGCCAGAGGCGCTCTCCGATTTTCCACGCTCGGACTTTCCGCCCTCCGACTCTCCGCCCGCCGAACGTCTGCCCTCCAATTTCTCACTCAACAGCGGGAACCGGCCGTTTTTCTCGTCCTCCCGAAAGGGAAGACGCACCAAGGAGCACGTGTAGACGAAGTCCGAGCCCGTGGCCGCCAATTTCAACGGTAGCAACACGCACATGCAAACCTCGGCGTCGTCTTTCACCACGTAGCGCACTAGGGCTACGCTGTCGATGTCAAGAAGCGCCTGGCAGAACGCATGGAAGCCCGTGACGCTGCGCAGGGAACCCTGGGACTCGGGCACCAAGTAGAACGCCGACTCCGTGAGGAAGGCGTAGGGGAACAGGTCCCGACGGAGAAATCCCACAATGTCCATCCCCGCCACCGAGTCGAGCTGAGTGGCCCGCAAGAGGTCCGGGTCGAGGGGCACAAGGTCGTAGTTCGAGAACTTGAAGCCCTGCACACTGTCGGAGCGCTCAATGGGCACCTGGCCCTTGGTGCCGGCAGTCGCCTCGTCCCGCTCCTCTCCCTCGTCCCCGGGATCCCCTGACGCCTCTAGCTCGCCAGCACCGCTGTACCGAACACCAAGGCCCGCCGTCACCTCCTCAGACTCCTGCGCCTGGACGTAGAAGTCGAAGCTGTGCTGGACATTGCCCTCGAGTGTCGCGTTGTCGCCCACCACGTAGAGGTGGGAGCTTGGAAGCGTCTCTTTTTTCGTCGCAGGGTAACATTCCACCCCTAGACACAAGCACCAGGGGTCTGTTTCGGGGCTATAGTCAGCGGCATCGGCTGTATCAGCACCTCCGGTATCACCAGCTTCGCCATAACCAGCTTCGGTATCCATGGCACCGCCCTCGCGTTTGAGAACGCGCACGTAGTCGGTCCCGAGACGGAGCTGTCCCCGGAAATACTTCATGGGACGAACTTTGCGGGGCGGCGGATCGTAGCGCACTGCCTTGAGGGCCGCATCCGCCGACACGAGGGTGCCGCCATAGGCGGCACACTTGGCACGCCACTGGCTCTCGTTGAACTTTTTCACTGCAGAGACCCCGGGCGACTCGTCAAAATCGACCCCGATCACCGTCACCTTCACCGAGAGCTTGTCGATCGCATCGAGGGTCGCAGCGGCGAGCTCCGACTCGAACGACTGGACCAGGGACTCGCCGTTGGTGATCACGACGATGTTTCGGGTGAATTTGAGTTTCAGCGTCTCACGAAGAAGCAGCACCGCTAGAACCAAACCTTCGAAGATGTCGCCTTCGGAGCTGGTGTCTTTGGCGCCCTCTGTTGCCCCACCTTCCCTCGGTACGAGCTTCCTTCGGAAGGTCGCCATGTCCTCATATCCCGGCGCAACCTTCTCCGCAACCACCTCAATGTTCTGAAACGAGTCGCCGGCGTAGGGATTGTCGGTGGCGGGCGAATGGACCGCTATCACGCTGACGTAGTCGGTCTTGCGGCCCCGTAGCGCCTTGCTGGCCACCACATCGTAGAAGTAGCGCAAGCCATGGGCCAAATCGGAGACGGCCCTGCCGCGTGATTTGCGGGCCATCTCGGGCCCAATATCGACCACAAAGGTGGTGATTTCCTTGTCGGCCATTGGGAATGCTGGGTAGGGAGTGGTGTGGGGCTAAGGCATGGGTTTATAGCGCGGCACTGTGCAGGAACCATGGAGCGGCTTGCTTTGCTCTCTGACTCAGGCCTCCGGTCTTGACCCAGTCCCTGACTCAGGCTTTTGCTACAGATGCTCTCAAAATCGTTTTATTGTCCGGGTCAGCAAATTGCAAATTGCGTCCAGATCGGAGTCCCGGTCCGGAGACCTGGGGCGAGAGTCGCGGCCTGAGAGCTCTTCACGATGGAGTGAGATCGCTCTCTGGCCGGTTCACAGCGGTCATCCCACCAACTCCCGCTAAATTTATACACTCTCGCTAAATTTCCACACACTTGTGGCCGGCATCAGCACCTACGCCACCACCTTATCCTTCAACTGCAACACCAAAGCCGTGCGCGTGGGAATGTACACCTGGAGCGAGTTCTTTCTGTCGTTCCAGGGCTCGTCCTTAGTCCAAAACTCGAGCCTCTTGCCCGCCGAGTCCAATTCCTCGATCCGGTGATGGCCTCCAAACTCCCGGTCATCCGAGTTCAAAACAATCTGGTACACCCCCGGAGTCTCCACTCCCAACTTGTAGTCAGGGTACGAGTTTGTGGGGTGGAAGTTGAAAATGAAAAGGAGCCCATTGCGCTCAAAAACAACGAGTTTGTCCAGCTCGTGCTTGAGCGAAACATACGCTTGGGAAGACTGCAACACGCCGTAGTGGGTGTCCAAACGTTGCATCTTGCAGTCAAATTCAAACAAAAACTTGTAGCGCAACAACGGGTCCTCAATCAAGTTGAACTGTCTGCGTGCGTACTGGTACGACTCGCCATTGCCCACACGTGGGAAGTCCAACCACTCAGGGTGTCCAAACTCGTTACCCTCAAAGTTAAGGTACCCCTCGCCTCCCAAAGCGAAGGTGATCAAGCGGATGAGCTTGTGAAGGGAGAGCCCGCGGTCAATGATGGGCGTGAGCGGCGAAAGAATCAGCATATTCGTGTACATCTCCTTATCCATCAACCAGAAGGCAATGGTCTTGTCACCGACCAAGGCCTGGTCATGCGACTCGCAGTAGGCAATGCACCGCTCGCCGTGCCTCCTGTTGGTCAAAGTGTGCACGATGTTGCCCATGTTCCACTGCTCGTCCTGGAGATGTTTGAGGATCTTGATCCACATGTCCGGAATGGCCATCGAGAGGCGGTAGTCGAACCCCACGCCCCCCGAGGTGGTGGGGAGACACAACGTGGGCATGCCGCTGACGTCCTCAGCGACCGAGAGGAACTTGAAGTCTCCTGCGGATGTCTCCTTGTCTGCAATTTCCGCCATGAGCTTGTGGGCCAAGACAAGGTACGCAATGGCGTCGTTATCAACGTAATTGTCACTGAAGTACTCGTTGTAGTTTCCCAGGAACCCGAAACTGAGGCCGTGGTGGCGGTACAACATGGACGTGACCCCGTCAAACCGGAACCCGTCAAACTTGTACACGTCCGTGTAGAACTTGAGGTTCAGAAGAAGAAACCGGAGCGTCTCGTAGTTCGAGTAGTTGAAGAGCCGCGAGTCCCAGAGGTCATGGTTCCCTTTGCTGCCCCCGTGGAAGAGGTAGTGGTCGGTGCCGTTGAACATGTTCAAGCCGTCCTCCACGTTCTTGGAAGCGTGCGAGTGCACCACGTCCAATAAGACGCGGATCCCGAGTCCGTGGGCAGTGTCCACCAACTCCTTGAGGTCTTCCGGGCTTCCGAAACGCGACAGCGCTGCAAAAAAGTTCGTCACCTGGTACCCGAACGACGCGTAGTAAGCGTGCTCCATGATCGCCATCAACTGGATGGTGTTGTATCCCAAGCGGTGGATAAGCGGCAACACCGAGCGGGTGAAGTGGCGGTACGTTCCCACCGCTTGCTCGGGCGTCAGGATGCCGACATGGGCCTCGTAGATCTTGAGCCCATCACTAGGAGCAAAAGTAGGCCGCGCGTGCTTGAATTTGTACACGTCGGCGGGGTTCGGGTTCCAGAAGCGGCCGTCGTAGATCGACGAGCCGGTGGTCCCGTCGGCGTTGCGTTCGGGCTGGGTGGCCCTCGTGAGCCACGGCGACAACCGGTACACTCGCTCGCCCAGAGGCAACACCAACGACAACTTGAACTTGGAGTCGTGAGGAATAGCAAATTCTCCATTCACCGGGGCGATGGTGATGCTCCAGAGCCCAAAATCGTTGGCAGGCTGCAATTTGTGTGTCTCAGGGTTCCAGTCGTTGAAATCGCCAACGACCGACACGCCCTGGACATTGGGGACGTACTCGGTGATCACGATCTCCTTGGAGTCCCAGTGGGCGTGGGCGCCGTATACTTTGTAGGAGGAAGCAAACGACAGGAGCGACTGGGAGCCGGTGATCAGCGCCTCGAGATGCTGGGCGTGCTTTTGGCGGTGCAAGAGGTCGCCTTGGAAGGGCTCGAGCCAGGGGTCGAGGTCCAAGGCTCCTTTGATGAGGGGGTCGACGGGCATTGGAAAAAAACTGGGGAAGTGTCTGAGCCTGTGGTTGTGTGGCCTGGTTGCGTGGCCTGGAACTGTAGCCTGAGGTGTGAGGCTGCCAGATGTGTGGGCTGATAGGGCAGTCAGTCAGGGGCTGGGCTGTCGATCAGGGGCGGTCGTGATAGAAGACGCTGATTTTGTGTCTCGCGGTTTTTGGACCCGGAGTGAATTCAATGCTCGATCTGGCGACTCAAAGGGCAAGACGTCGATGGAAAAGAGAGTGGGCAGAAAAGGGGCGGGAGATTATCGGCTGCGGAGTTGAAGCGGCGAGGGCCCCTGGAGTGCATAGCGTGCGTGGCGTGGGGCCCGTGGACGGCGCGCGTCCGGGGTCTGGGGTCGCTAAGCCTTCCGCCAGTCCAGGAGCAGTTTGCTGCTCTTCTCCCCTCTACTCTCCGCTCCCTCTGGTTTTATGCTCCCGTTCTTCTCCGCCCTTCTCTCGTTTCAGGTCGACTCTGCTTTCGTGCCCCCTCCCAGGTTTAGCCTCACTGTTCTCCCACCTTCCTGCCCCTTGCTCTTTTGAGACCGCTCCAATTGGCTGGCATCACCTGGTGCGCTAATTCTCGGACTGCACTCAGCGCCGCTGTGGGGGTTATCGTCACGGAAGATACCACGGCGCTGGCTATTGGCCAGGCTGGAAGCTGAAAAAGCCAAAGATTCCGCCATTCTCCGGGCTAGTCTGACTCGACCCGGACCATGAACCTCAAGATCCAGTGGGCCCTAGGGTCCGGTGTATTGCTGCTGTCCGTAAGAGTCGACCAGGAGCTAAGGGCAGAACAGCTCCGAGGGGGTCGGCACGTAACGCTCTGATATTTCTCTGCAGGCTCCCAATGGCGCCATGAGATGTTGGTCAGTCTGGATCTGTGGTCCCTAGAGCAATTCTTGGACCATCGAGGGGTGGTAGAGGGGCAATAGAGGGGTGAGGCTGCCAGCTCACCCGCCCCGATCATACGCCCTCAGCCCGTAGTCGCCGCCCTGGTTTCGTCAGAGCATCGAGGACTTAGTCGCCTGTAAAACAACGGCCTCTGCTTTGTTCCCGGCGGCCCTGAACTTTAGCTTCATCCCTCGAGCGCCCGCTATCACCCTCGCCCCTCTATCATTCCACTATCACCCCACACATTCCTCTCGCTACACCTCGCTACACTAGACCCCTCTAATTTTACATTCAGCCCCACTGGACGCCTAATTTACATCAGCGGAACCGCTGGCTCAAGATCCGGTCCGCTCCGGCCTCATCGTACTCCTGCTTGCTGACCCACATCTGGTGGAAGGTCCCCAAAGACGCCAACACACTGCCACCAATCCACGACTGGGTGAATCTTTCGGTGGTGTTTCCGGTAGCATGGAGTCTGATCTTGAGTCCCGGATTCAAGTTCAGGAGCTCGATGTTGAGCCGCTCTGTGAGCTGGGGGATCAACGACGTGGACCCGGTCACGATGATGTTGTGCGCAACCGAGGTACGCAAATCGATATCAACGCTGGCGAGGGTCTGGGACACGAGCTGGGTCAAGCCACGGATCTGGGGATGGCCACGGCCCTTCTTCGCGCCGGCCTCCGCTCCGGCGGGTGGCGGTGTGGAGGCGGCCGAGTCGGTCTTGCGCGCTCTCTTGAGCGGCTTGTAATCCTCGAACAGGCTCTTGATGTCAAGAGCACCGCTCTCCGGGGGGTACTTCTCCTGGAGAGCGTCGAACTTGCAGTTCTGGGGCTCAAAGAGCGTGCGGGCGATCTCGAAGCGCTCGTGCGAAAACTCGAGCGACTGGCCCGTAGGGAGCTCAAAAAGCCGCCGTTCGCTGTCCCAGTCCTTGGAGTCGGCCGCCTTCTTCTCAGGAACCTCGAGGAGCGTCTCCTTGAGCTCGTGGAAGACTTTCTGGCGCTGGTACTCGTCGAAGGACGTGGTGATGCCCTGGGGAAGTTCGCGCGGGACATACTGCGCCGCCGCTGGGTACACGGTGGGCGTCTTGGAGCGCACACGGTACGTGGGCACCACTTCGCCACCGATGCGCTCAGAGACCAAGCGCTCGAGCTGGTCGTTCAAGAACTGGCCCGCGTAATGGGTGCGCATCGAGTTCTTGAGGAGCGAAATTCCGTCGATCACCGGCGTCACGCTCACTGAGTCGTGCCCGATGTCCACCACGAGACAGTTGGGCCGGCCCTGCTGGAAGGAGACACAGGTTGGCGCCCTCGCCAAGTAGAGGGCCGGAAACTCAAACGCCTCATAAAAGGACTCCACGAGCTGCTGGCGGTACCTGGTGCTCGTCCACACGGGCTCTGTGATCAAAATAGGCTGCTCGCTGTATTCAATTTGCAACTCCCGGTCGAAGTAGGTGGCGTACTGGTCGAGAGCGGCGTCCCAGTCCACGATAACCGAGTCCTGGACTATGGGCCGGATCTCGTGCTGGGGGCGCGGCACGTTTATCAGCTCGCCGAAGATCCGCCGTGGTGCCGCTGGAGAGTCCTGGGGGCCCAGGACGGGCTCCAGGTCGCTGGGGCTCGCGTAGTGTGAAGGCGTGATCACCTTGGGAAAATCTTCGCCTGCGTACCCGATGCGGGTGCGGAAAGACCCGGGGTCAAGGACCACCGCGCTGATCTCGTCCCCGCCGTACACATTGCCGCTGCCTGCCGTCGATGCCATCGTGTGCCGGTGGTGTGTGGGAAGCGTCCAGCTCTCGGTTTCGCTTTCGGTCCTCCGCTGGGTACGCCCTGTGCAGGCGCGCTCCTGCAGAAGAGCCTCTGGCCCTGGCGACAGGCGCTGGCCCGGCAAAAGGCTCTAGCAGAGGCAGCACCGGCAAGCAAGAGGTCAAACGGTGGTCCTGAGAGCGTGATCCGATTGCTGCAGAAATGGCCATCTCTGCTTTTGCGGACTCGGCGAGCAACTGACGCTCCGCTGGCCCCTACGCGGGGGGCGCCACTGCGTGGGGCTTGGCTCGCTACGCTCGAAGGACAGAACGGTCTTTAGCGGCGAATTAGGGGCCAGTAGCACAAATTAGGAGGTAGCAGGAACTTGTAGCGCACCACAGCAGCAGAACTACTCTCCTACCTCCTCTCCTACCCTCCTCTCTCCTACCCTCCTCTCTCCTACCCTCCTCTCTCCTACCCTCCTCTCTCCTACCCTCCTCTCTCCTACCCTCCTCTCTCCTACCCTCCTCTCTCCTACCCTCCTTTCTCTACCCTCCTCTCTCTACTCTCCTCTCTCTACACCTCGCCAAATAAAATATGTAGTGATCCCCTAGCGTTACAAAATGCGGGCCTCCGAGTCGATCAAATCGACCAAGAATTCAATCTCCAACCGCTTGCGTCCTTCCACCACCCAATCATCCGCAAGCTTTCTGGCCCAGCCCTTCAAGTTGGCTGCCTCTTCCACCGCCTCGTCCAACTGGCCCTTGATTAACAGCTCCTGCACCCGGCCAATGACCGACTCAATGTCCTTGCCGTCGGGCTTCGAGCCCTTGACTGGAAGCAACAACTTCGAAAACAAGAGCGAACTCAAGTGGCCCAAGATGCCCGCGTTGGGCGGTAAGAGCGATGCGGACCGCAATTCGGGCTCAAGCTCCTCCCAGCGTGTCAACAACTGGCTGTTGGTCAAGATCGAGTGGGTGGACTCCTTGGCGGAAGCCACGGCCAAGTCAGCAAGCGCAAGCTTCAAAAGTTCGTCGTCGGTGCTGTTGACGGCGCTGGCCAATTTGGCCACGTAGGGAGCCAAAAGCTCGGGCTTCTCGCCCTCATACCGCGCTCCGAACACGAGGCTCTTCAACTGCGCGAGCGCCTTCTGAACCAACGACTTCTTGTGGTTGGTGACGATCTGGTCTTCCAAGTTGGTCACAAACGCCTCCACTTCCTCCAATCTCTTGTTCACCGCGGCGATATTGGCCAAACGGCCGCCTCTTTCCGCGTCGATCTTATCGCGAATCAACTTCTCAAAGCTCTTGGTCTGCTCTATCCGCATGAGCGTCACCGCGTTCACAGCAGCTTGGCTGATGGTCTCCTTGGTGGCCTCGATTTCCTGGAGAAGTTTGGTATGGAGCTTCTTCTCCAAATGGTCCTTCTCGCTGTTGAACTGGAGCAACAAGTTCTGGGTCATGTCCAACTCCTTCTTGGTGTAGCTCGCCAAAAGCTCGTTCTGAGACTCCTTGAGCTTGGTCTGGAGCTCCTTCTCGAAACTGGCGGTCAACTTGTTAAGTTTCAGCGACAACTTGGCGACGTTCTCATTGATGTTTTTGATCAAGAGCTCGTTTTTGGCGTTAGGAACGGTGTCGTGGTCAAGGGAAATAATGAGCTTGTTGAAAGACTCGATGGTGGCCTTGACGGAGGCATCCACCGAAGAGCTGACCCCCTTCAACTCCACGAGGGGGAGGTGCTCCACGGGCTTGATGGAGGTAGCCACCGGCTTCTGGAGCTGCTCGGCGGGTGTGGGGTACGAGCCGTCGGCGTAAGAGCCAGCAGCAACAGACTCCGCAACAGCGGCCTCAGGGGTACGGGCACGGCCCGCCCCGGTGACCGATCCGGGCACTCTCTTGGGCGAAAACTTGCGCTTGGTCTCCTCAACAATCTCCTGGCCCCACGACTCCACCTCGCGACCCCACGACTGCACGGTCTCAGTGGTGGGCAACTCGAGACCGGCAGCTCTCTGCTGGAGCTCGGCCAACTTGTCCTTGACATCTTCCCAGGAGCCCTTCTCGATCAAATCCAAGAGCTCGTCGTGGTACGGGAGCTGGTTCTTGATCACAAAACTCAACACCGTGTCGTTCTTGGTGGCAACGTACAACGTGCCGCCGTATACGGCCGAAAGGAGAAGAAAAGTCTTGAAAAGGAACCCCGTGAAGGTTCTCTTCTTCTTAGGGGGCTCGAGGAGTTCGGGGGTCTTGGGGGGAATTGCCCCGGATCCATTGGCTGCTATGGTCACAACTTTGGCGGTAGTGGCGGCAGATGCTCCAGATCCAGCAGCGCTGGCGCCGGGCCCACTGGCTCCGGTGGTTACGGTGCTGCTGGGGGGCACAACAACAGGACCCGTCGGCTTGGCTGCCATGACCCTAGACCCGGTCCTGAACCCGCGCACGGCTCCTCTCTTCATCGCAGCACCAAGTGCTCCGCGAGTGCATGTTCCTGTGATCATTTCAGCGCCTCAATGGTCTCGGTGCCTGGTATTTTCACCTTCTGGTACCTCTAAATCTGAGCTCCAGCGAAATCCAATCATCATTGGAGGAGCATTTTGTGGTGTTTCCTGCAGACAATGTCCGCCGCGCACGGTCGCGTGATCCGGCGAGGATCGAGGATCGAAAGCTGCTGGCCAGTCCTGAGGCTCCCTGAAGCCCAGCGACTGGCACAAAGAATTATTTTGGTCTTCTTTGTTCGATGAGTTTACCATCAGCTTTTCGGCTAGTAGAAGGTTTCAGAATTGGAGCAGCTTTCATGGCGCCCCGTCAACTTCGCAGTTGTCACGGAAGTTTGATCCTGCATACATCTTGGGTGCAAAATGCTCAAAAGGACGGCAATTTCTGCACACGATTGGCTAGAAAACAGTTGTTTACCCTATCCAGGTACATTAAATCTGTCAGCTTAATCTATGGAAGTCTTAAAAAGAACCCCTTAGCTCCAGTCTGAAGGGGATAACGCAACCGACCTAAGTGACCTGCATATAGTACAGCCATATAAAACTACGGCCTTATGGACCTTGGTATAGGCCAGAGGCGGTGGGGACCGCAAATTTCCAGCAGAACCCTTTTAAGCTTGATGGGTCGCATATGGACTCGAATTTCTCGTAATACAGGTTTTACGGCTACAATTCATGGCGGGATATTATGAAATGGAGGTGCCCACCTTTCATATAAGATGGCGCTAGGGTACCGGTCTCTGAGTGATCATTAGGATAATTAAGTCCTCGTTGCAAGGAGCCAACCATAATGCTTGAGGTCAGAAATGGGCCTAGAAATCGCTCTGTCTCTAGAGGCAACAGCATTCGGAACGGCCGTGTGGTTTGTATCTCCTCCAGCGAACTGTAGACATTGCGCCTCGACATAATTGCAGCTGTTGTGCAGCTGTTGTCTGTATAGCGCCATGTTTTGAGGACTCTGAGCACCTTGACCTCCTATGAGATCTGAGCTGTGAGACTTAAGGTCTCAGTGCTTGAAACTATCAAATTGAGGCCCTAGGCCAGAAGCCACTCCAGGGCTCTAATCCACTGGTCCAGCTTTGGTTTTGAACAGTGCCTCGCTCCGTAGTGCCTTAGGCCAAAAGCTCATTCAGAGGGTCGTTGGCAAATTGCACTCGCGGCGCCAGCAAAACACCGGGCACTACTTTTGCAGCTCCCCCAATGTACACTGGGCGCTCCCAGCGGTCGGCATCCTCCTCGTAGTCCCAGCGCCCCGCTGGACTGGCATCTCGCTCCTTCTTCTCTCTGACGGCGCGCTCAAGCAGCTCTATCTCGCCCAGCTCGTGGTCCGGTACGTCGTCTACCACTGCTACCCGCTCCACCATTTCCACCTTCCCGTTACGGATCACCATCTCCACGATCTTCTTCCCTCTGCCCGTCCGCAGCTTCGTGGCCTCGTCTTGTTTCCGCATCTGGCGGTGCAGCTTCTTCAACTGGAGCGCGCGCTCCAATGGCGAGAGCCACACACTGCCGCTGCTGAGCTCAGGCGCCTCGAAGTCTGACGCGTTGTCAATGATCCGCGTGCGCTCAGCACCCGTGGCCTGGAAATTCAAGAGCGTCTCGAGCCGCTCCTGGGCGGAGCGTAGCTCTGGGTCCACCGAAGCCTCGCGCTCGTATCTGCGGAGTTCTATCTCCTGTTCCTTGGCCTCCTGTGCCTCCTTCTGCTGCTGCTGGAGGATCTCGTGCGCCCGCTTCTTCTCACGCTCTGCGATCTTCAACGCTCGGTCCTGCGCCTCCCAGAACTTCTCCCCGGTCTGCATCTTCACCACGATTTTCTTTGCCTTCCCCTTGGGGGTCGCTGGTCTTTCTGGGGCCGATTCAGGGGCAGGAGAGCCGCTGAGCTGCTGCTGCTCGCCCTTCAAAATATCCGCAATCTGCGCCCGCTCACGAGCTGAAAGTAGCTCAGCCCCGCAAAAAGAGCACGGCTGGAGTCCCTCCTTGGTGCAGATAATTTTTCCGCAGTTCAAGCAATTGGGGGCCACCTCAAACAACGGGTGCCGTGTGGCCATGCAGTTGCACACCCGTGGGGCGCCGTCAGGCTCGTGCTGGACCTCCAACTCGCGCAAAACCGCCTCTATGTCCTGGAGGTTGTCGACGGTCCGCCTCTTGGAGCGCTTGGAGCTCTTGGGCTCGGGCTTTGGTTGCGGGAGGAGCTCCGAGACGGTGGTGGACAGTCGCGAAGATGGAGCCCCGGTGGCTGCAGTTGTCGGAGCTGGAAATGCTGTAGAAGGGTCTGCAGGCGCGGGGGGCACCTTTGAATCAATTTGTGGCGAGCTCCATGTCTTCGGGGCCTTTGGGCTGGCATTGGCGGTAGTCTTAGCGGCCCGTGCCCTCTCCTTCGCACTCTTCTGGGACAGCAGGGACAGCTGTGCTGGAGACTTTTCTTGCTCTGCCGCCTCCTTAAGTGCCAAAAACTTCGAAATGAACGCCATGGCATCCTCACTCTCCCCGAGGAGGTTCAAAAAGTGACTCTGGACCTCCTCGGACGTCTTCAATGTGAGCGCGTAGTCGACCAACTCGCCGCAGGTGGCGGCGTCAAGGGGCAAAATCTCGCCCACCGCCCCCACCGCGTACTCTCGGAGTTTCGCAAGGCTCATGGTCCTGCTGGCTGTGCTGGGTCTTGGTCTTGTCCTGGCAGCGGCCTGAGCTGCTCGCTTTTGCCTCCAGACCCCATGTCCCGGTACTGCACACAGTCTCTGTGCAAAGAACCCTAAGGGCCCCGAGCCTCTGCCCTGTACTCTCCCTCCCCTTCCCGTGCCTCCCACTCGCAGCTTTTTCTCATTGCTGGGACTACCCTGTGCTCTCGCTGTCTTGCCATGTCACAGCAGCCAGATTCCGATGCTCTCAAGGCAAAATACGCCGAGATCGCCGCCTTGAAGCGCATGATCGAAGAGAAGAGGGCCGCCCATAGGGCCCCCAGGGGCGCTGGCAGAATCTCCCCGGCCCCGAGGTACCGCCGACCGGGCCCTGCTTCTCACCGCAACATGACTCTCGTTTTTGGGGCTCTGTCTGCCTCTGGTCCGTCCTCTGGCCCCTCCCCTGACCTCTCCTCTGTCTCTCATGGCGCCTCCTCTGGCGCCTCTCCTGGTCTCTCACCCTCTCAGTCTCCAGATCCCGGTGCTCAATCTTTCACTGACCCACCCTCTGACGCGTCTGGCGTCGCTACTAACGCTTCCAGCTCTCACTCTGCGCTGTCCAATGCACCGACGACGACACTGACCCCTGTACCGACCCCCTCGTACGTCGCGTCCGTCACTAGGGGTGGGATGTCCCTCGTCAATGCAGAGCTCTACGAAGAGGATGCAGCCCTCAGACTCAAACAGCAGGAGGCGCTCCGTGCTCGCAAGAAGCAGCAGCAGGCCGAGTGGGCCCATCGGGCCGCCGTGGCCATGGTGAGCCGAAAGAAAGCGCAGTACGCCGGCTGTGACCGTGTGCGCATCGGCTCCGACACCTACGCCGTCACCAACGGCGGCGCCAAGCTCGTGCTCCTATCGGTTTCCTCTGAGCAGCCCCACGAACTCGTCGTTTCTTGGAACGGCCACCACTACGTCCGCCGGCCCAACGGCGACTTGCACCAGCACCCGCTCCGTGGTCGCTCCACTGCCGCGCACTGTCTGTTCTACACCTCTACGGGTACGTATCACCGAGCCTCGGATTCTCCGGGGCCCTTGGCGAAGGCTTGAAGCTCCCAGGGCCTCCATATCCTCGGGACCTGGCAGCCTTCCCCGTGGCCCCGTCTTCTGAGCACCCTGTCCCTCTACTAACTACCCGCCTTTGGGCCTTTCGGGTTCAGGCTTCTGTCAGAAAGGCCCCCGATGTCCGTACCAGCACCAGGAGAACCACGTGCGACTCTGCCGCGCTGAGCTCGGCGGAACGTGCCAGAACTCCCGGTGCATGCTCTCGCATAGACGGACCCAGTACAACGCGCCCATGTGTCGCTTCTTCCTCGAGGGCAAATGCTCGAATCGCGGGTGCGTGTTCCAGCACACGCGGCCTGAGGGCTACGGCGACCCTGGCGTCGAGGTGTGGCTCTGCCGGCCGTTTGCCATCACCGGCGTGTGCGATCGCGGGTCCAGGTGCCCCTTCCTCCACCTCTTCGAGTGCCCGGACTTCCAGGAGGACGGCTCCTGTTCCCGGGGCACCTCGTGTCCCTTACTGCACCCAGTGACGCCCTACACCCAGGAGCGGATGCTCCACGGATCGCCTGGACTGCTCCCTGACCCGCAGCAGGAGACCGACGTGGTGGTCGAAAGCGACGTGCCAGAGGGCCCCAGGGTCATCAGCAGCTACACCGTTGACCCCTCGCGGCTCTTTGAGGCTCCGGACGACCGCTACGACGTTTATATCGACACGACCCCGGCAGAAGGTCCGACCGGCGAGGCCTCCGACCCCCACGACCCGCGTTTCACCATCCACCTCGAGTCAAGCGACTCCGAGGACGATCTCGGCGAGAATTTCGACTATGTCGAGCTCAAAACGCCGGAGGAGGCGCTGCTGGAGGCGCAGGAAGGGTCCCTGCACCCCTCTGATCGCTAGGGCTCTGTGCCGCCGGCGGGTGCTCAAGCTGGGGCCACTCCGACAGCTCTGGGTCCGCTCGGCTGGGCACTCCGTGGAGGCTCCTGCGGAGAGCTGCCCCCTTCGGTGGGCGCAGAAGCCCCGAGCGCAGCGAGCTGAGCACCACGCAGTGGCTCTCGCCGAGCAGGCGCCATCGGAGCGTCAAAGAGCAGCCGGCGACCACTCAAGCCGAGGGTGCAACGACTCCAATTGGCCCGCTCCGTTGGCCATTTCCCATAAAGATTGGCCCTGGTTCACCCTGAGCCGATCCTCATTGTCCATAGAAGAAAGTTCATCCCGAGTCCTTGGTCGCTGAGCGGCTAGTTGTAGATGCTGACTGTAAAAAATGGCGACAGCACATGCCACGGGGACGGTCATGGGGCGCAAAATGTGACGAAGGGCAAATTTATAAGGCCAGAGGTTGGAGGGAGGCTCAGGAGCATCGCCCCATTGGCGAGCAGCCAGGGCCCAGGTGCCCAAAAACAGAGGGCGGTTCGTGATTATTTTATAGTGGCCCCTGAATCTCCCACCGTTACCACGTGCAACGGCCATGTAGCCCATGGCCTCCCACATCTGCCGCTTATCGATATCAGCAGGGGCTGACTCCTGTCAGGGGCAGCCTGATCAGGGGCTGTCTGAGGGTCCAGAGCTGTTGCCTCAGGTCTTCCTCGTGCCTTCTCTGAGCGGTTGGGGTCTATGAGCCGCTGCAGTTTCCCAGCCGCTGGCACCTCTCAGCTGATGGTCAAAGCTTTGGACGGGCTCTTTGACGGTGCGGGGGCTGCTACTGGCTACACGACGGCGACGAGGCCGTTGGCGTGGCCACTAGCGACGGCTCCTGTTGCAAAAGCCCCGATGGCGCACCCAAAACGGCACCCGGTGCTGCAAATTGCGGCGCCGGTGCTGCAAAAACGCGGCCCTATAAAAGGCGCCCCAGAACCAGTGGCCGCAAACACAGCACTGGGCACAATCACAAGGCCCATTCTCTGCCCCAAATCTCAACCGACGGTTTCTTCACTCAGCGGCGCATCTGTCGTGGCACAGTCTACGCCAAAAATCGCAACCTATGGCCCTCACCCTTTTCGTGGTCTCCTACAAACAGCGGTACCACGACATCTCGCCCCTTGGAAACGGCAGTTTCGGCTCTGTGGTGTTGGCCAAGTACCGCCACCTGCTCCATGACCTTACCCAGAACCGTCCAGGGGTGCAGAACACGATGTTGGAGCCTCTTAGAGACTCTGCTGTGTTCTTAAGCCCCTTGGTGGCAGTGAAGACAATGACCAAAGTGCTCAAGAACCCTGAGGATTATGTGCGGGTCAAAGAGGTCAAGTTTATTCTTTCGGTGCCAGCTCATCCTTCGTTGGTCCAGATCTACGAGATGTTCGTTGACGACAAAGATCTCAAGTTGCACATTGTCATGGAGTCGATGGACCAAAACTTGTACCAGTTGATCAAGGCACGCAAGGGGATGCGCTTCTCGCCGGTTACTCTCCGTAGTATTCTCAGGCAGCTTGCGGATGGTATTCGCCACGTCCATCGTCATGGCTTTTTTCACCGTGATATCAAGCCCGAGAACATCTTGGTGGTATCTACGCCGCATTACTACGGCGACGAGAGCGTCAATATTCCTGAGTATCGCCGTGAGGATAACTACGTGATCAAAATTGCCGACTACGGCTTGGCCCGCCATGTATCCAACTTCAAGCCGTACACGGCTTACGTGTCGACCAGATGGTACCGGTCCCCCGAGATTTTGCTCAGGCGCAGCTGGTACTCAAAACCGGTCGATATCTGGGCCTTCGGCCTGGTGGCTGTCGAAGTGGCCACTTTCCGGCCCTTGTTTCCTGGATCCAACGAGTACGACCAAACTTGTAGGATCTTGGAGGTGTTGGGGTGTCCTAGTACCGACGTTGGGCTTGAAAAATTGCAACCGATTCCGGAGACGCAAACAGAAAAATTGCTCTATTCAGATCCCGAAACGTCGTCGCCCGCCGAGTCTACCTCATTCCTGTCTCCTGGTCTCTCTGGGTTTACGTGCTCTCCTCGTGTATCTCACGTTCCTCTAGGTGGGTACTGGCCCGAGGCCCAGCAGCTTTCCAGCCGGCTCGGATTTACTCTCCCAGATGCTCCAGGTTCGACAATGGAGAAAATCCTCCCTGATCGCATCCATGCACAGCTCAGAGATGTGGTGCGGGCTTGCCTTATCTGGAACCCGGATACTCGTGCAGATATCGAGAAAATCTGCTCGATGCCCTATTTCGCCACTACAAACCTTTCCCAGCCATACCGCGAGCCGCAAAAATTGTACGATGACGGCACACTTGGCACGGACTCACCACTCGGGTTCCTGTCGAACGAAAACGTGGACCCCTCACTGCTCAACATTTACACCCCCGCGTGCAGAGCTAAAGCAAAACGTGAAGTACCTATAGCTTCTGACCTTCCAAGCTTTAATATCTATGATGAGGTCAACGATGGGTACGAGCCGGAGTTTATGGCAAACCTCAGTTTCAAGGAGGAGGAAGCAGTTGCAGCAGCAGCAGAATCACCGGGATATTCCCAGGATGTGTCTGATGGTAACGAGGTCAAGCAACTTCAGAGAGACTATATGGTGCAAAAAGAGATGTACCTGCTCCAGAGCTTGGAGGGAGCCAATGGAAAGCCTGTGGCCGGAAGAAGAAAGCCACTGAGCCTCAGTCAAAGCTGTGTCAGCGAGACACTTGCCGGGCTCCAGAGGGAGTACGCGTGGGAGACATCGTCCAAAGACACCGGTGCTGATATGTCGTCGCTGGCCCTTGAAGGGGCCCTTCTCCGCAATATTTTTGATGCAGGAGGCCAGGGGCTCGACGATATCGTTGACGATGATATCCACAGCCATGCGAATATCTCGTTTGAGAGCGGGCAGGAGATTATATGCTGAGATCGGTCTATTTTCCCCTTAGGGAGCATTATGCGCCCACATCATACTTGGTATAAGGCTCCTCTTTGCGGCTTCGAATGGAGCTCGATACCATTTTGCAGCCAATGAAGAGTCATGGTGCGATCAGGGTCTTATAGATCATGACGACTACAAAGTCAAGACAGGAGTGCGTATAGGACCCTAGAAGAGGGCCTGAGGTCTGTGGGACATGGATGAGTGTGTCCTGGGTATCTTGGGTGTGCTGTGCTAAGGTGCTGCGAGCGTGCAAGCAGCGTCGTGAGGACCCCTTTTCCTGCATGTGCGAAGGTACCACACGGGGCGACTTTACTTCGTAAGTCTCGCCCACCCCACCGTACGCGCGTACCCCACGCCGTTGGCAGATGACCTCGGCGGCATTTGCTGCGCGACCCCCCGCATTTCCTCAACAATTCGCGGCGGGACGTAGCACAAACGGCGGTTTGCCACGGCGCGGTGCGCATATAAAGTCCCCCACCCCACCCGCGAAGAGCGAGATCGAGAGTCAACACTAAGATCAGCATTAAGAGCAGCACAAGGCTAGGCATAGGCGACTAGCAGAGGGATTACACGGAGCGCAAAAGGGTGCAGTACCATTGCCAACAATCATCACCAGCACTTAGCAAGAGATAGCGAGAGATAGCGAGAGATAGAGTGTAGCATAGAGCATAGACCACTACCCACGACCACACTCACTACCACACTCACTACCCACAGTCCACAGACCACACCAGCAACGATGTGCATTCTGTTGTCCACCACCGAGCACCCAGAGTACCCGTTCGTGTTGTTGTCCAACAGGGACGAGTTCTTCAAACGACCCACGGCGCCTGCCACCGTGCAGACATTGGCGGATGGCACGCGGATGATCACACCGTTAGACTTGGGACGACCAGAGCACGGCACGTGGATCGGGATGACATCGAAGGGAAAGCTCGCGGTGTTGGTCAATTTTCGAGAGGAGGACATAACGAGTGAGTATGGAGCAACACAAGGCATTGCTCTTTCTTCGATACTAACGGCAGGACTGGTGGGCGAGATATCCCGTGGGATTCTTCCGCACGATTATTTGATGTCACGGGGTCTGGATGAGGAGTGGGTGGAGCATCTCGAGGAGTCGCTCGAGAAGCGCTTGGCCAAGGCTCAGGAAGCCAAGGCAACAATCCAGCACAGCGGTGGGCTTGCGGTCTTGCAAGCATTCAGTGCCGATCCCAGCACCACGTCATTTTCCAGTTCCATCGGCAGTCCTGGGGCAGCTGATGGCGTTGGATCGAGTACTTTCAGCACGATTGCCATTGAGAAAACACCTGTGGAGGACCCCAGGGTTGAGGACTCGCTTCTCCGGCGAATCGGTGGGTTCTCGTTGCTCTTCGGTACTCTCAAGCTCAACGAGCACGGGCGCATCGAGCCGCTCAACGTGTTGAGCAATCGCGGCGACAGGGGCAAGGTCCACGTTCCGGTGGAGCCCGGGACGCCAGTTGCAGCGGGAGACACACAGCATTACACCACGTTCGGGCTCCTGAACTCGCTCTACTATCACCCGTGGCCCAAGGTGAAGCTTGGCGAGCGGTTACTTCTGGAGGCGGTTTCTCTGTCTGTTGCTGAGGGCGATTCTTTGAGCGAGTTGGTGGAGCGGTGCTTCGGCGTTCTCAGCACCAACACCTTCGATCGCGAGGCAGCAAAGTTGGATTTCTCCGAGCTCGCTCACGAATTGAAGACCTCGGTGTTCATCCCGCCATTGAGTCTGAGCAGTGACCAAGGCCACTCAGTCAGCATAGGGCGTTACTACGGCACCCGCACCCAGACGGTGGTCGTTTTGCATCGGCTGGGCCGGTTGCACTACTACGAGCGCAACATCCACTCGAGCGACGATTTGGCCGTTGACGCCAACATTACCACGTCTCATTTTGAGTTGGACATCGAATAGCAACGACCGAAGTTGTGAGGTCTACTCCCGGTGGCATACTGCTGTCCCGACATGTCTTGGGGCTGCTGTGCTGGCGGCTGTGACCGTCAGCAGTGGTTTCTATGGCCCTGTGAGTCGCTGCCACTTCTGTGGCCCTCGCAACTTCGAATTTCCGACTCTGGGGCCCTTGCCCTGGAGCTTAAAGCGCCTAGAATTTCCTAATGCACACCCAGTACAGCACTGGAGCAATTGTAGCAGTCCCCTGCCGTCGATTTTCCGAGCTGAGCATCAGACAGCTGCTGGCCGGCACTTAAGGCTCGTCGATCGTGAATGGTCTGCTCCGCTGGCTTCTCCTTGGAGGCTCCTGTAGAGAGCTGCCTCTGCGGACGGTGCTAGAGCCCCGAGCGCAGCGAGCAGAGCACCACGCAGTTGCTCCCGCCGAGCAGGCGCCAGCGGAGCGTCATCAGACCCTAGACGCTCGATGTCCCGACTCATCTTCCGCCCGCTTCGTGTTGCTCCACTGGTGGTACAGAGGAAATTGCGGCGGAGGGCTAAGGCGGGGGCGGATCTCCTCGGGCCAGAGCAACGGCTGCAAATGGAATTTCCCAATCAGGACGGGCACGCGTCTATGTGCACTCCGTTTCTACTTCCCTACCGAGGGCTTAGCCACGCGGCCTGGCTCCTCTTCTCTCTACGCCATGGCCTTGTTCACACACCCAACACAGCCCTTGACGTCCGTGTACCACCGGCCGGCGCTCCGGGCCGTTCTGGCGGGAAAGCCGCGCCAGTTGCTCTTTTTCGTGCCCGGAAACCCGGGCCTAGCCGAGTATTACACTACCTACTTGGACATAATACAGCGGCAATACCCGACGCTTGAGATACTCAACGTCTCTCACTGTGGGTACCAGACCACCGACGACTTTGTGGCCAAGGGCAGAGAGCCGTTCCGCTTTTACGACCTCAAGTTCCAGGTCGACCACAAGGTCGAGATTTTGCGGGAGTACGTGCGGAGGCCCCTGGACGGTGGGCCTCTGGGTGATGGGCCCGTGGACGTTTTCATTTTTGGGCACTCTGTGGGCTGCTACTTTGCACAGAGGGTCATCCACGCGGCCTTGAGCGATCCAGAGCTCCTGAGGGCGGTGCGGTTCCGGTTTGTGGGCTTCATCTGCCCCACCGTGCGCAACATCAGAGCCTCCAATTCGGGCCGCCGGTTCACCCAGCTCTTCAGGTTTTTGCCATTGGTTCGTGTTGCGTTGGTAGTGGCGTCGGTGCTCAAGTTTGTTCTTCCAAGGGCTCTCATCCACAAAATCATCGCCTTCCAGCTCCAGCGCACGGTAGCAGTATCGCTGGACCCAGACGACAAAGACAATCTCAAATGGTCCATCAGGGCCACCTACAATTTGGTGCTGTCTCAGCGGATTATCAAGCAGACACTCATGATGGCGCACCAAGAATTGGACCAGATTACCGAGAACCAGCGCATGAACGACTTCCTTTACAGGGAGTTCGTGACGCCTCGGTATGGAAACCCCAAGGTGTGGACCTATTTGGCCATAAAAGACGAATGGGTTAGCGATACCACTCGCGACTGGCTATTGGAGCATTACCGTGACGAGAGCAACAAAAACTTGCACTTTGAGGTGGGAGAGCGGGGGGGCATAGTGCACGGATTCTGCGTTACCCAGAGCAAAAGATTTGCACAGATCACGTGTACAGCCCTCGATGGGTTTTTTGACCTGGATCTTCTGTGAATCTGTTGGGCCCTTGAAGAGCATTGTTTGGTTAGGGGCTGGTGTGTGGATGGCGCAGTGCTGAGATGAGATGGCTGGAGTTGGGCGGGAGTTTAGGCCGGAGTTGGGTAAGAGCTGCAGAATTGAGTTAGAGTTGGGCAGGTCACCATCGGGATAGAAAATTTGTGAGCTACTTAGAATAGAAAATAGAGAATTGTATCATTATAGTTATTCAGTTCATCGTATATTGTAGATCGAGCTATATAATTTTTCGAATGGTTTTGCAATCGCTGAAGAATAAATGCGTATGTAGAAAAGTGAAAAGCTCCAAAATTGGGCGAAAGACAGACAAACAGCATAAAAACAGCATACATACGGCTCTTCCTTCATTCTACACATAGCCCAATAATTTTCCCTGGACCAATCTGCAACAGCAGGGGGATGGGTATGTCGAGAGTCAACATCCGTGCACCGGCGACTCATGCGACTCGCGGCCCAAAGTGACTCGGAGTCATCCAAAATTTTGTGACTAGCCGCATTGATCCCAACATCTCCCCCCAGCATCTCTTCCCGAAATATTTAAAGGGCCAATTCCGCTGGGTTTTTATCCAGCTTCAGCATTATCGGTCAAGACTCTCATCTGAAAATGGGCCGTTTTTCTGCATCCTCTGAGACTGAAGTGGCAGCTGTGGTAGCTGACCCAGTCGAAGCCTCCCCCTCTGCTGACCCCTACGATGCTGCAATCGTGCCCAGGAAGTCCGAGGACGACGAGGAGTCGTCTTTTGACTCGCCCGACCCCTCGACTTCGTCCAAGAACCTCGACCGCATCTACCGCCGGCTCGACTACCGCATCATTCCCGCGCTCTGGTGCCTCTACTTTCTCACCTCGTTCGGCTCCAGCTGCTACGGTCTCACCTTGACCATGAACACAGGCCAGGGCCACTCGGTCATCCAGCAGTTGAATTTGACGTCTCGCGATACCTCCACTGCCTCTGCGTTGTACTACGTGGGCTACATCATCTTCGATGTGCCCATGAACTTGGTGATGACTCGTGTGACTGCCCAGACCTGGTTGGCGAGGATTGTGGTAACGGTGGGCTTGGTGTACACGTGCTACCTGGTGCTCTCGAACAACAAGGGCCTTATAGCGATCCGGTTCATTTCTGGGATGGTCGGCGCCGGCACCTGGCCCGGAATGTCCTACTACATCTCGCTCTGGTACCCGAACGATCGGCTGACCAGGCGGATCGGCTACTACTTCACGGCGGCACAGATTTCCGCGGCTGTCGCCGGGTTGGTGAGCGCCGGGTTCCAGAAAATCGACGGCGTCAGGGGCCGTACGGGCTGGCAATGGATGTACTTGACGTACGGAGTGATCACCATCGCGGTGGGGATCCTGTTGCTCTGGTGGCTTCCTGACCGGCCCATTACCGCCGCGAAGTCCGCGCCCCTGGGCCGCCTTCTGCGCTGGTACCACCGCTTCTTCACGCCGCCCTACCCGCTCAATGCCGTCGATAAGGAGACCCACCGCCGCGACATCGAGCACCGGTACCAGCTCCTCTCGTGGTCCGTGCGTGATGTTGTGCTCGTGATCACAGACTGGCGCATCTGGCCCTTGATCATCATGTACTTCGGGGTTGTGGGCACCGGGTTCGGACTTGCGGTGTTCGGTTCCACCATCATTGCAGTCGAGAACCCATCGCTCTCGTCCATCGACGTGTCGCTTCTCTACGCGCCCATCTGGCTCTTTGATTTGGCGGGCATCTTGTTGATCACGCCCTTTGCGGACCGCTACAAGCAGCATCGGGCGCTCTTCTTCTCCGGCGCCTGCTGCATCATCATCTGCGGGATGTTTGTCACCACCTTCGCCCACGGCTCCTGGAACAAGTACGCGGGGCTCTTGATTGCCGGGTTTGGTTTGGGCCCCACCGTGCCCATCTGCATGTCGTGGTCCTGCGAGATCTTTGCCCCACGCTACGGAGACGTCGGCAGCGCTGTCAGTGCCGCCTTGGTCTCGGGGTTGGGAAACCTCGGCTCCGTGACCTCCACCTACGCCTTGTACTCGGGCTGGCCAGCGGATTCCAAGCGCTTGTACAAGTACTCGAACATGATGTTGGTGGTGATGTTGGGAGGAAGTATCATCGCGTCCGGGGTCTGCCACGTGATCAGGGACCGGGTGAGACAGGAGCCCCAGCCGCCCATTGCTGGCGACAACTCGAGCGAAAATGACGGCTCCGAGGCGCCAGTGAAGAGCTGAGGCCAGGACCTGACACGTGGAGCCGACAGGAACGCGAATCCGCAGTCCTGGATCCTTCGGGAGAGCTACCCCTCACAGGAGTCTCCACGGAACGGCTAGCCGAGCCTATCTCCAGGGAAAGCCGCAGCAGCTGAGCCTTTCTGTGAGGTTCCAGCATGTCGCTGGTCCTGCGGTTTGAGGCTTTCCTGCTGACCTTGGGCTCTGTGGCCCTTGGCCTCTGTTGACTTGAGGCTCTATGGACCATGAGGCTCCATGAGTCCAGGCTTTGAAGAGATTAAGTCCCTAATTTCACCACCGGCTCATTTCTTCACGGCCTAGAGAATAAAGAAAATTTGATAGACGCAAATCTGACATAAATTAAAATATTTTCATTAGTAATCGTGTAATGGGAGGGATTATCAGGAGACTAACAAAAAAGAAGGTTCAGGCTCAGCTCTCGAGAAAAGATGCGCAATAATGAAAAGCCAGCGCAAGGATAATTCTAAGCCAACCCAGAGCATCTTTAGATCAAATTCGGGCAGTAGTGGTGGAACAGCCCCGTCTTTCAGCCCACTGGTTTGCGTGTGGGACCTCGGCCGAGACGGCTGAAATATCGGATACTACTTTGAAACTACCCGCTACGACTGTTATGCTGCATGATTTGAAATCGACGGTTGCAAATTTGGCCATACGTGGTGATGGTTCGGTGATATCGGGCCCTGATGACAGATCTCAGGTCTTTTCCCTGCGGCGCGGCCCGTGCCTGTCCCCCACTCCTGCCCCCGCGCGTTATTCTCTGCAGCACAGGGCCCTATGGGATGCTCCCCCTGGTGACCCAGAAGCCTAAAGTCCCCAACAGCCCTCTGTTACCCCCACGCCGGATACACGGCTACTGCCCTTGTGCGACCGTGCGCTGACAGAGGGCTACATTTATGAGCTCTGCCCTACAGTGATTAGTAATGGTTGCTGCGATATAAAAGGTCCTTATTCATCCTACCTCTCCATGGAAGTCACCATACTGCGACAAGTCGCCCAATTATACTCAACAATCTTCTCTTTCAAATGCCAGTTGGTGCCATTTCTCTTGGAACCTCCGAATTCCCCCTCACCGAGATCCTGACGGTGTCTGTGCCCAAGTACGGGCCAGGCGAGATCCTCGTCAAGTCTGTGGCGTTTGCTTTGAACCCCACCGACTGGAAGTCGTTGACGATTCGTCGTAAGAAGGGCGCAATCGCTGGGTGCGATGTCAGTGGAGTGGTGGAGGCAGTGGGTGCCGATGTCAAGGGATTCGCCAAGGGCGACGTGGTGTCGTCGTTTATTCGTGGCAATGTCTCCACTGAAAACGGCGCGTTCCAAGACTACTACGTGGGGCTCCCTGTGAACACCTTGAAGTATCCTGCGGGCCAGATCGGGGACCAGGTACTTCCTGTGGGCACCCACCCCGCGGGAAAAATCGACACTTTTGAAGGAGCTGCCTCAGTGACCCTCGGACTCGTCACCGTGGGGCTCTCGTTCTCGCACTACCTCCAGTTGCCCTACGACAAATCTGCCAATGAAGGTCGCTACATCTTGGTGTGGGGTGGTGCCACTGCCACGGGTATTTTAGCGATCCAGGTGGCCAAAATCGTCTACGGGCTCCAGGTGATTACCACTGCCTCGCGCAAGAACCACGAGTTTTTGAAGGAGCTCGGCGCGGATGTGGTGCTCGACTACAACGACAAGGACGTAGTGGACCAGATCAAGGCCGCGGGAGGATCTAACATTCCCTATGGTCTTGATACCGTCGCCACCGTATCGACATTCCAGGCATTGTACGATGCCACTGCTGACACCAAGGACGTTCGCCTCGACAAGTTGCTCAACGTGGATGAGAGCAAGCTTGTTTTAGATCCCTCGCGCAACGTACCATTTGGGGAGACCATGTCGTACGTTGTAACAGGAGAGGACATGATCTTTGGTCATGATGTATTCAAGACATCCCCTGAATTGGTCCGCGACTTCAAGCACTTCTGGTACAAGGTGTTCCCCGACTACGTTCCCCAGATCAAGCACTCGCGGTTGCGTGTGTTGGCACCGGGCTACGAGTCTGTGGAGCCTGCGTTGGCGTTATTGTTTGAGGACAAAGTCAGCGGGGAGAAGGTTGTTTTTAGGAGATAGTCAGTGTCAAGTGTCAAGTGTCTTTGGAGGATCAAGTAGGAAGGGCGTAGTACTGTGGGTGGTCTTAAGACAGTAGAAGATGTGATAAAAGTGCCAGAGCGTTTTTCTGAGTTGAGTAAGACTTCCAAGGATGAGATTTAGGCCATAGGGTCGGCCAACTTGGGCTCAGCAAGCGCTAGGGTGGAGCAGGCCTCCTCGAGCAGCATGCTTATATGCCGTACACATATATCAGGAGCCAAAGGCCATATCGCTCAAATTTTGGGTGATAAAAGGATCCAGAGAGAGAAACACGGGCAGATTAGTAATTTCAATGGGTTCGGAATTATGGTGAGACTGCAATGGGGACTACAATGGGACCCTGGCTGGGAGGAAGGGCTGGATTCTCTGCAGGACAATTTTGCAGCCAATGGCCTTAGAATGAGCAGGTGCAGACGGCGGCACAGGCAACAACAGCGACCCTAGCGGCCTCATTTCGGAATTTGCATTACCGAGCCCAGCAGGGGGTGGCCAGATTTTGAACCCGGAGATTGGACAATTTTTGGATCTGTGGCTGTTCAGCGCGGAGTCGTTGGTGGAACCACCAAGAATGGGGAGGTTCATACTCTGCTCCAGAATATAGAGAATCGGGTATGAGAGATCAGAACTAGAGAATGCAGAGCAAAACCAGGAGCAGAATTAGCAACAGAGCCCAGCCACAGAACCCAGGGCAATCATTGGATAAAGGACTGGCAGTTTATTGGTAGAACAGGCCAGCCTAACGCCGGAGTCCGAGAGTAGTCTCCGGGTCTCGGCCGCGATGGATGAAAACGGAATAATTGCATTTTGAAAATTGCCCAATGTCACGTTCGTGGGGCTGTATCAGTTGACGTCTTGAGAATTCGATATCATGTCTCGCTTTGCGGCAATTCGGACCCCTGTGGTGACAGCTGTCAGTCCTTCGCATGGACAGTTACCGCCTGTACCCGCACCTGCCCCCACCCCAGCCCCCACGCTATGCACAACAACGCAGGGCCACGCCAGATCCTCGAGCCACCAACTAACGCCAGAAGCCAAGATCCCCAGTAAGCCCCAACGGCTGAATTTTCGCCTTTTGCTGCCTCCACTTCGGTGGCTTCTACTGTGCCAGTGCCCATACTCACAGATTTCTAAGCCTATGCGCGCTTAGTAATTCGCTGCTACATATAAAGGTCCCCTCCCTCCATATCACACCACGAATTTCCCGTGCCACACCTCAATTCCCGGTACCACACCGCCAATTGATCACATATCTCCAATTTCAAATGCCTACCGCTGTTGTTTCACTTGGAACCTCTGAATTCCCCCTCACCGAGATCCTGACGGTGCCTGTGCCCAAGTACGGGCCAGGCGAGATCCTCGTCAAGTCTGTGGCGTTTGCTTTGAACCCCACCGACTGGAAGTCGTTGACGATTCGTCGCAAGAAGGGCGCAATTGCAGGCTGCGATGTCAGTGGAGTGGTGGAGGCAGTGGGTGCTGACGTGACCGGTTTCGCCAAGGGCGACGTGGTGTCGTCCTTTCTCCGTGGCAATGTCTCCACTGAAAACGGCGCGTTCCAAGACTACTACGTGGCGCTCCCCGTGAACACCTTGAAGTACCCGGCGGGCCAGATCGGGAGCCAGGCGCTTTCTGTTGGCACCCACCCCGCGGTAAAAATTGACACTTTCGAAGGAGCAGCCTCAGTGACCCTCGGACTCGTCACTGTGGGGCTTTCGTTCTCGCACTACCTCAAGTTGCCCTACGATAAAGCCGCCAATGCAGGCCGCTACATCTTGGTGTGGGGTGGTGCTACCGCCACTGGCGTTCTTGCGATCCAGGTGGCTAAAATCGTCTACGGGCTCCAGGTGATCACCACTGCCTCGCGCAAGAACCACGAGTTCTTGAAGGAGCTTGGTGCGGATGTGGTACTCGACTACAACGACAAGGATGTAGTGGACCAAATCAAGGCCGCGGGAGGATCTAACATCTCCTACGGTCTCGATACCGTTGCCAGTGTGTCGACATTCCAGGCAGTGTACGATGCCACTGCCGACACCAAGGACGTGCGCCTCGACAGATTGCTTCAGGTGGACGAAAGCAAGATCAAGTTTGACCCCTCCCGCAAGGTGCCTATTGGGAGGACCATGGCGTACGTTGTAACAGGAGAACCAATGGTCTTTGGTTCCCTTGTGTTCGAGAGTTCGCCTGAATTGCTCCGTGATTTCAAGCACTTCTGGTACGACGTATTCCCCGAGTACGTTTCCCAGATCAAGCACTCGCGGTTGCGTGTGTTAGAACCGGGCTACGAGTCTGCGGAGCCAGCGTTGGCGTTATTATTTGAGGACAAAGTCAGCGGCGAAAAGGTTGTGTTTAGAAGGTAACCATGGCAGATGGTAGTCATGGCACAACAGAATGTCTTAAGCAATCAGCAAACGTAGGATAGGGCTTGTGTGCGTTTATTTAAAATTGTGAAAGTAGAACAGATAATTAGAGTACGACACAGATCCGAGATCCTGGATGAGGTGTAGGACATGGCTTCGAGGACACTGAGCCCAGCAGGCGCTAGGGGGGGAGGCCGTACTCGGAGGCGGTGCTTATATGCCGTACACAGGTCAGGAGCTGAGGGCCATTGCACTACCGACTATCTTCGGGATAAAAAAAACTAAAAAGACATTCGAGCAAAGAAAGGAGATGAACGGCGGCGGGATCCTTATTTCGAACATCTATGGCTTGATAGGACGAGCGATGACTCCTTGGTGGGGGAGGACATCATCTGTGTGCAGGATAAATTTTGCAGCCAATAGCCCCGCGATGAGCAGGTGCAGAGGGCGACAGAGCCAGTTGAACTTCTCCATTTCTGGAATTTGAGTTATAGCTGACTAGAATGAGCGCAGCCAAATTTGACCCTCGGGCCAGGACCAGGATTTTTGGCTCTTTTTCACTCCTGCCGAGGTACGGCGCCGTCTCTACGTGTGGAGACCCGGCCGCCAGTCCACTCCCAACGCGCATTTCCAGCGGCACACGCCCAGCGCCCGGCTCATCGCAAAAGAAAGCCCTGCCCCATCGGATGGACTTTTCTTCAGCAACGATGTCGTCCACTGATAAATCGACGTTGCCGTTTTCGGAGCAGCACTACTTCTCCTCGTATGACCATTTTGGGATCCATGAGGAGATGTTGAAGGACACGTCACGGACCTTGTCGTACCGGTCGGCGATGTACAAAAACAAAGAGCTTTTCAAGGACAAAATTGTGCTTGATGTGGGATGTGGGACCGGGATTTTGTCGATGTTTGCTGCCAAGGCCGGCGCCAAACACGTGTACTCCGTCGATATGTCCAATATCATCGGAAAAGCCCGGGAAATCGTGTCGCTCAACGGTTTTGACGATCGCATCACCTTGATCCAGGGCAAGCTCGAAGACATCGAGTTGCCGGTGAAGGAGGTGGATATCATTGTTTCCGAGTGGATGGGGTACTTCCTTTTGTACGAGTCGATGCTAGACACTGTTTTGTATGCCCGTGACAAGTATCTTGCTCCCGGGGGCTTGATATTCCCCGACAAGTGCTCGATGTACGTGGCCGGCATTGAGGACAGCGAGTACAAGGCGGAGAAGATCCACTACTGGGAGGATGTGTACGGTTTTGACTACAGCCCTTTCATCAAAGTGGCCATGGTGGAGCCCTTGGTGGACACCGTCAACAACAACTCGTTGGTGACCACCCCGTGCAAGTTCTTCGAGTTCGACATCAACACTGTGACCAAGGAGCAGTTGGCGTTCCACAACTCTTTTGAGGTCAAGGCCATTGACAACGAGATGTGCCACGCGTACATTGTGTGGTGGGACTGCGATTTCCCGGGCAAGGAGAAGGTCACGCTCCACACCGGCCCCATGAACAACTACACCCACTGGAAGCAGACCGTGTTCTACATGGACCAGGTGCTTGATCTCAAAAAGGGCGATGTTGTCCGCGGGTCCATAGCCTCCCGGCCCAACGTCTCCAACCCGCGTGAGTTGGACATCGAGATCGAGTGGGCGTTGGAATCCGCCGCCGGCGACTCGTCCAGGGACCAAAAGGGGAAGTACAACTACTTCATGCGCTAGGTCGTATGCATTTACGGATTAGAGAATTAGAGCTGTAGATGAGTCGTAGCCGGCAGGCTGGGTTCTAGGGCCGGTGGGGGCTCTAGGGCTGGAGGTGTCGCTCAGCTGGCCACTCCGTGGAGGCTCCTGCGGAGGGCTGTCCCCTGCCGGGGGCGCTAGAGCCTCGAGCGCAGCGAGCAGAGCACCACGCAGTGGCTCCCGCCGAGCAGGCGCCAGCGGAGCGAGGTGGACCTGGTCAGACCACAGGGCTCCAATACCCGAGATGTGGAGGCCGGTGGCAGTGTTGCTGAGTTGCTGGCCGAGTGACGTCCTGAGGCTGTGCCCAGCGCGCTCTCTACACCAGCGGGCAGGGAAGAGCGCCTGGCGCGCCAGCTCCTCACCATGAACCTCAGAGCCGCCACCGGAGCCACCACCCTAAGACTCACCCGACTCGCCCTACGGCCCACCTCCGCTTCTCGAGTCACCTCAAGAGCCTCCGCTAGAGCCACTTCCAATTTCACACCCCGCGCCGTAGCCTTCCTTCTATTCGCCAGGAACATGTCGAAGTCCGACCAGGAGTGGAAGGCGATCTTATCGCCAGAGCAGTTCAGAGTCCTCAGAGAACAGGGGACAGAGGCGCCGTACTCCGGGGAGTACACCAATACGCCAGCGTCCGAAAAGGGCGTCTATGTGTGCGCTGGATGTCTGCAGCCCCTCTACAGGGCCCGGACCAAGTTCAAGGCCCATTGCGGCTGGCCCGCCTTCTATGAGGCGATCCCAGGCTCCATCAAAACTTTGCGGGACCACTCCCATGGAATGCTCAGGGAAGAGATGCGTTGTTCCAAGTGCGATGGCCATTTAGGCCACATTTTCCGTGGAGAGGGCTACAAGAACCCGACCGACGAGAGACACTGTGTGAACAGCATCTCGCTAAAGCTCCAAGACGAGTGAGCAGGATCTGGGCATTCAATGGGCTGACGAAGATAGGCTTCAATGACTGCGCTGCCCAGAATTTGGGGAGCAAGAGTACCGCAATTTCTCTACATTCTGTGTTCTCCCAGGATCTCGCTTTGCTCAACTTCACTTCCTCGAAATCTCTACATCAACAAATCTTTACGCTGCAATGTTATCATAACTGAATATCACGAAATGGCGAATGTAGACGACTGGATCGGCTGGAAGAGGCAGGTCGGCCAGGGTCAGCCAGGGTCAGCCAGGGTCAGCCAGCAGAGGCCAGGATTCAGCCCAGAGAGCGCGGAAAACTCACGAAAACACCCGCTAGATCACATACGGGATCATGGCAGTTCTCTTCAACTTCTTGTACTCATCGCCAAACTGTTTCAAGTAGCGCTTGTGCTTTTTGATGGCCCACACCAACATCTGGACGGTGGACACGAGGAAAAACACCAAGGCGGTCCAGTTTCCGGTCAAAAGCACAAAGATGAGCCAAGACAAGGACTCAAAGAAGTAGTTGGGGAAAGAAACAAGACTGAAGAGGTAGCCGTAGGGAATCACGTAGCCCTCACCGTCCTTCTTCCTGAGCGAGCTGACAATGAGATGGCATCTCAAATTGGAGAGCTCTGCAAAGACCCACGCCCCAAGCAACAAGTAGTTGAGCGGCGCGGAGAGGTCGTTGGCATGGAACAAGAAGCTGACCAAAGAACTGGCTTTGCGGTTGATTCCGAGGAAGTCGGGCGCGTAGATGAAAAACGCCAAGTTGAACCCAGAGAGGATCCAATAATGGGACGAGTTCTTGAAGACATTGAACAACGGCATGGTGGAGGCGGAGAATTTGTGCACGAGCAACGTTTCCAACTCTCTTTTGAGGAAATGGAGCAACACCATGTAGTAGGCGAAGCGCTGAGTCTGGGTGTGCGAGGAGCTCAAGTGGTAGATCAAGGGGTGGATAATAAGGGGGCCAAGATACTCAATGAAGAAGACGGTTCTCCAGGCAATCTGGGGGCCCAAGTCCTTGACGTAGAGGGTGATTTCTGAGGCATCGTCGGGAATGCCGGCCTCTGCAATCGGTTCGTTGGGGTTGAGGGGGATGTGTTTGTTGACAGCGGCGTCTCTGATGGTGAGTCTGAGTCTGTCGTGGGAAATGTGGCCATTTGAGATGGAAACCAAGTCAATGAGCTCAGAAGCCAACGACTGTAAGGATAATTCGTCGGTGGAGACACCTTTCAAGCCCTTGGAGCGGGACCTGACTTCGATGGTGGTCATGGGCGGAGGGAGCGGAGCTGGGTAGAGTGGGAACTGGGCCAGGAACAGTGCCAGAAACTGCAAAGTTCGGAGTGTTACGGGCCGGTAGAGCAGAGATCAATTGAGGGCTGAGGTCAATTCGGGCTGCCTTTGGGTAGGAAGGAGTAGAGAGAAGGTGGTCGGAGGGCCTTGGCGCCGTGGTGAGTGACACAAAGTTGTCACGCGATTTGAGGGGGTAGCAACCACCGGAGCCACGCCGGCCTGCGCCGAGCGCGAGAGTAGTGGGAAAGTAGGGCAAATTTCAGGTAAATTCGGGGCGATTTCAGGGCACTTTTAGTGGCCCAACAGTGAGCATCCGTGCCAAACTCCACTCATCACAACTACCCACCCAGAGCATACGCCCCTGAACTCTCCAGCTACACGAAGTACCAAAAGTCCAGCTACAGAATATCATCACTGTGCCAGCCCTCTTTGCCAATTCCAATTTCAGCTCTTTTCAGCGCTTCGATGTTTTCACTCAGGGTCGAGAACCTCCCATCTCCCTTGGAAGAAGCTCAGCTCTTGCCTATTTTCGAGCCTTTTGGCGCCATAGCCAAGATCTCGCTCGCGAAGGGCTCCGCAGTGGTGACGTATGAAGAAGAGGAGGACCGCGAGGCAGCAGTGGCTAACATGAACGGCTACGAGTACTTCGACAGCTACTTAAAGGTGAGGGCCATATAGCGTTCAGTTCGAGTGTAGGCCAAGGCCGGGCATGTCGCGGAGACACTGAGCGCATTGGGTAGGGCCAAGAGCGGGCCCTCGAGAAGTTCCCAATTTTTTCAGTGTTCCGCGGACTACTGGACGCACCCGAAACCGCAAGTATCGAGAGCTCTGACACTGTACGCCAGGGCACAGCAGGTGCTGTATCCCCCAGGGAACGAGCACCACGCGATTGGGAGCCGGAAGGTTCGCGAAGGTGGCGGGTCGTGTCCCGCCGGTCTTTGCCGCCGAATGATTCACTGAGAATTAGTGAGGGCCCTTCTCCGACAAAGCTCTAGAGCAAGACACTCACAGACCACAGCAAAAAATGTCCGACTGGGATTCTGTTACGATCATTGGGTCCAAGGCCAGAGTTGGCGGAGGCGGCCCAAGAGAAACGGTGGCCAAGACCTCGAGTCAGCTTAACGCCGCCAGAAGAGCCGGCGCAGTGGTGGGAACAGAGAAGAAATATGGCAGCACCAATACCAAATCGAACCCTGAGGGCCAGAGATTGACCAAATTGGACGCCACTGACGATGTGGTGCCTACCAAGAAGTTGGACGCTAATGTTGGCAAGGCCATCCAGCTGGCCAGACAGGAGAAGAAGTTGACCCAGAAGGATCTTGCCACCAAAATCAACGAGAAGCCGCAGATCGTTAACGATTACGAGGCTGGAAGAGCCATCCCCAACCAGCAAGTTTTGGCCAAATTGGAGAGAGCTTTGGGGGTGAAGTTGAGAGGGAAGAACATTGGAGAGCCCTTATTCAAGAAGAAGTGAGGGAAGGGTGCATGCATGAGTTAGTGATACACACGTGTGACGAGAGATGTAGGTAGTAGTGAGCGAATGGGTGAGTCAGAAGCAGAACTGGGCTCGGGGGCCCTGGGCCCCGCAAGCAGAGACCTAGGAGTCGGAATACTCACCGACAGTGGAGCTCAAAGTCGAATAAACTTAAAAAGGATTCAAGACCCTGACGAGGATCGAGACCCGGAAGAGAGTTGAGCCATCGGAGACTCAAGCCACCGGTGGGCGCTCAAGCTCCAGGTCCTGCCGGCGGCTTACCGTCGCCCCGCTGGACACTCCGTGGAGGCTCCTGCGGAGCGCTACCCACTTCGGGGGGCTGTAGGCCCCGAGAGTAGCGAGCTGAGAACGACGCAGGGGCCCTACCGGGTAGCCAGCAGGGCGTCAGTCGCTCCGCGGGCCACTTGGAGACTGTCTAAAAAGAACTTGAGAACGGGTCAGAATGGGCCAAGACTCATAAATGAAAGAAGAGCAGTAGAGGAGCAGCCGAAGCCACCAACTGGAGAGGTGTGGCATTGAGCAATGGGCTGATGGGATCTTGTGTTCGAATCCTGGGGGCAGACATCTTTTCATAGGCCAACAGCTAGAGCGGCTGCTAGACAGATTGCGCAGGATTTTAGCGGCTGATCAGCCCTATCGGAAAAGAGAATGTTATCGGGGATCCAATGGCCTAAAAAGGAAGCAATGGCGCTGTGGGTATGGCCTCATCTGAGCGATGGGGCTGAAGATAGCGAGCACCAGCTACCCTTGAAAAGACGCCGGCACCAGGACCCTGGCCCTGGAGTACACTGGGCGACGATTGAGATGCCTGGCGCCATTTGAGGGCTTGTGGGCGACTCTTGACACCACTGGGCCATTGACACAGGCCAACGGAGGAGTACGTGACCGAAAGCTGGCCCCACTAAGGGTTCGCAAAGTCACGAGGGCTCGCTTGGGTGAGCCAATTCTACAGTGCGGCTTGAGAAGATGAGATCGGAGTTCCTGAGATAAGGGCGGGGCGAGGGCTAGACTGGGTACAAGCAAGCGAATAGCCGGACATGGGAAGCGGGCGAGCGATAGAGGGGCAGGCGGGGCAGCAGAAAAAGGAAGAGGAACAAGTGTCAAGGCGCTGGCGTTTAGGCGATGAGTAAGAACGCACGGTCAGAAAATATCTCAGACCCTGGCGACTCGACGGAGCCTAAGCCGAGGCACAGGCAGTAGCCAAAAAACGCCCTAAGTTTTGCCGCCAGTTTCAGTGCCAAGTCGCAGTGCCAGGTTGCAATGCCAAGGTCTCACGGTCACAGCCGGTGGTACTGGCTCACGATTGGCGGCGACAGACGTTGGTGAAAAACGCCGAACCAGCGCAAAAAATACTGCAGAAAAAGAAAAGACGTGCGTTGCTCGCTTGGTTTTGCCATTTGGCGCGCGATGGCTTATCGAGACCAGCGCACCGGATGGGAGGAATCAGCACGAAGAGCGCACACAGCTGGAGGGAAAGTGAACGGATGCACTAGCAAAGGGCCACAGGAAGCCCCTGGTTAAAAATCTGGCTCCAATTTGCCCCCAGCACCGTTTTTCACAGTTTCATGGGCCCCTGTTGCTCCCCTTACCCCACACGCTCTCCTGCTCATGCCTCAGATTTCGACCTATAGTCGCGTGCGGCGTTATTATCACCACCTTCGCTATCGCTAGAGAAAATCCTGCATGGCATGCGATGCTATATATAAGGCCCTTAGCCCCACGGGGAAGCTGAGCTCCAGTAACCAAAGAGAAATGGGCAAGGATCTCGTCTCCGTGAAGTCGGCCAGCTCAAGGCCCGGTATTTACCGTGCCAACTCGTCACATTATGCGCTTTCCATTGAAAACTCCCGAATCGTCAACTACGACGAGAAGGGCACCCCTCTCTCGGACTCGGAGGTTTTCGACCCCGAGACCCTCGAAAGAGGCCTCAAGCTGAGACACGTCCAGCTCATTGCCCTCGGTGGGTGTATCGGTACAGGTCTTTTTGTCGGTACCGGCTCTGCCTTGGCCACTTGTGGCCCCGCCCCCTTGTTGATCTCCTATTTGCTCATGTCCATTGTGATGTTTTTTGTCATGAATATCTTGGGAGAAATGACCACCTTCTTGCCCTTGCCTGGTAACGGTCCCCAGGCGTTTGTGACCAACTACTTCGACTCTTCTTTGGGTTTTGCCACCGGATATAACTACTGGTACGCGTTCTCGATGTTGGTGGCGTCCGAAGTCACCGCTGCCTCCATCGTGGTGCAGTACTGGACCACCAAGGTCAACGTGGCCGTCTGGATCACCATCTTCTTGGCTATTATTATCGGGTTGAATATGAGCTCCGTCAAGTACTTTGGAGAGGCCGAGTTCTGGTTCGCCTCCATCAAGTTGATCGCCATCTGTGGCTTGATTATCGTTGGGATCGTCATCTTCTTCGGAGGTGCTCCCACTCACGACAGACTCGGTTTCAGATACTGGAACCACCCAGGCGCCTTCACCGAGCATTTGACTGGCGGAAACACCGGCAAATTCTTGGCTGTGTGGACCGCCATCATCAAGTCCGGGTTTGCTTTCATTTGCTCGCCCGAATTGGTTTCTGTCTGTGGTGCCGAGTCCATCGCCCCCAGAAGAAACATCCCCAAGGCGGCCAACAGATTCATCTACAGATTGGCCTTTTTCTACATTTTTGGTACCATTGTCATTGGCGTCATCGTGGCCTACAACAACCCCAAATTGTTGGGCAATTCCGACGCTAGTGCCAGTCCTTTTGTCATCGGTATCCAGAACGCAGGGATCCCCGTGTTGAACCATATCGTCAACGCGGTCATCTTGACCTCCGCCGCTTCTGCCGGTAACTCTTTCTTGTACTCCGGCTCCAGAACTTTGTTCGGGTTAGCCAAATCCGGCCTCGCGCCTGCAATCTTTACCACCGTGAACCGCTTCGGTGTGCCTTACTATGCGGTGGCCGCCTCGTCTCTTTTCGGATTCTTGGCTTACTTGAACTCCAGCTCTTCGTCCGCCAATGTCTTCACATGGTTGACTAACATTTGTACCATTTCCGGATTCATCTCGTGGCTCTGTCTCTGCTTGACTTATATCAGATGGAGAAAGGCCATTGATTACCACGGGTTGTCCGACAGAGTCACCTACAAGACCATCTTGCAGCCCTATGGAACCTACTTCGTTTTGATATTCATTGGTCTCGTGACCCTCACCAACGGTTACGCGGTCTTTTTCGATTTCAATGGCGCCGATTTTGTCGCCGCCTACATCACTTTGCCCATTTTTGCCGCCTTATACGTCTGCCACAAGTGCTGGGAATGGTTCCGCAACGGCAACAGGACGTTCGTGAAACCACTCGAAGACATTGACTTGTTCACTGGTTTGGACATGATCGAAGAAGAGGAGAAAAACACTCCAGAGAGAGTTCCTGGCAATATCTTTGAGAGGATATGGTACTGGATAGCATAATGAACAGAGCACGTGATCTATGTAGCACCCTGCGCAAGACGCCATTCGGGGCGCCCGCCATGCGCCCATTTTTACTTAAAGCGAGCCGAAAAAGACCCAATAGCACACTGTACGCGCACCCACATCCCGATTTCTGCGTTGGCCCCAATTTCCCTCTCGCTTGGCTCTTCGCCCGCTGTCTCTCCGCTGCTGACCTTAATAACCTGCATATAAACAACCACATACAGGGCATCTCATCCTGCCCATCCAGTCATTTCCACCCGAAAAACCCCCATAGCACTCTCTAAACCCACACTATTCTCGTGCCCACACCCAGATCTCTTTTTTCGCCCCAATTTCCCTCTCGTTCTGTCTTTTCGCCCGCTGTCTCTCAGCCGCTGACCTTAACAACCTGCATATAGCCCACCACCATACAGGGCATCCCATCACCTGAAAAAATCGGCCCCATCCCGTCACCTTCTACCCACTGCACCATGTCGAGCTTATCGCAGCAGCTCCAGGCCATAGGCCAGCAGAATGCGTCGGTGGCGCTTGACCGAAAGGCGCGGTCCAAGATCCACTCGCGGTCCATTGTTTTCGAGCCCAAGGTCGCCGCCGCCCAGGACTACGATTTCTTGTTCCTGGTGTGCTCCGAAGGGTTCGAGGACCTCTGTGAGTTGGACTCTCGTTTTGCAAAATTCAGGGCGACTTTGTTTTCTGACACTGCCGTCACTTTGGACAGAAATGTGCAGTCTGCCGAGGTGGTGGACACGTTGAACCGCAACATCGAGGCGTTCTTGGAGTTGGTGGGCCCTTACTACCGGCTCGCACCCGCCATCAAGGCGGTGGAGTGGCTCATCAGAAGATTCTACGCCAACATCCACAACGCCGAGCAGCTCTTGGCCTCGTGTTTGCCGCATTACCGGGCGCCAGTCTTTGTCAAAATCTTGAACGTGGTGGCCAAGCCGAACTTCCCCAAGCTCTTCCAGGGGCTCCTTGGCTACAAAGAGCTCTTGAAGAACCCCACGCCGGTTTCGATGATTAAAACCTTTGCTAGCCCCGAGTTTTTCGCCTTCTATTCCGACATCGTGGTCTCGCTGGTGGCCCATCGCACCGTCTACAAGGAGCAACTCGTGTTTTACTTGGCCAACGTGACCCAACTCATTGCCTCGTTCTCCAGAGACGTCGAAAAGTTGAACGAGATCTACACCCCGCGCATTTTGGAGACCGTGGGCCAGTTGTTGGTGCCCCAGAAGCGCTCGGCCACCAGCCACGACCTCAAATTGACCGCCTACGCCATCGTCTCAGTGTTGGCGGCGGTCGTACCGCTCTCGGACGAAGTCATCGTCTCCGTGACCGCCGCCATTTTGGCCGATCCTCAGCTGCTCGCAGCCCTGCGCAGACAGACGCTCGTGGTGTTGGGCCAGTTGTGGGGCACATTCCGCGGCGACAAGGTCCCGGCTAAGGTCTTTGCTGCGTTGCCCGAATCGGCGCTCCTTGACGGGACGGTGGCCGAGCTCCTCGCTGAGGGCTACCCCATGGGCAGATTTTTGCTCCTGTACCTCGCGGCCGCGGAGCGCCCCACCACCGCCACGTTGCAGGTGGTGCAACTTGTGGACGTCCAGGAGCCTGCCAGCTTCCGCGCCGTGGCCCGCTGGCTCTTGACCGCCGGGTTGGCCGCAATTTCCGCCAAGCAGTCCTCGATTTCCGCCGACGAGCCGCTGTCGAACTACAGAGCGCTGCTCGTGGCGCAATTCGAGCGGCTCCTTGCCCTCGACCGCGAGCTCTTTCGCCTGGAGTTGCTCAGCTACCGCCACGGCTTCACTGTCGCCGACTTGGAGTTGCAGTTGATGTGCACGTTGGGAGACGAGACCGCCGAGGAACCCGCGGAGACACCACAGGAGGCCCCAGTGGACGCCACAGAGCCCCAGCAGCCGCTCTCGCTCGACGAGGTCCCGGTGCCCCTGGTGCCGTCAGCGGTGGCGTCGTTCACCGACGACGATACCGCGACCGTCGTGTCGCTCACGATGGCGCTCACCGGCGCGTTAGCGTCGCTTTCGGGCCCTGAGCAGGGCGACTACGTCCAGCGGTTCGCGGCCGCCTTTGCCTCCCCACAGCAAGCGCTCGCGTTCCTCCTCCGCGTGTCGTTCACCCCGGCGGTCCCCCACGCCGTGCGGGTGCTTGCATTGAGCCATGTGCGCGCACAGTTGCACGAGCTCTCGACCAGCGGCGCGGACTTGTATCTCCTCGCGCCGCTCTTGCTCGTAGGGCTCTACGACAAGAGCCGGACGCTCCGGGCGTTGTACGCGGAGCTGCTCCGCGAAGTTCACGCCAACAGCGTCCTCCTCCACGCGGGCAAAGCGAAATCGAAGCGCAAAAGCAGCGCGTTGTTCATGGAGGACGAGATCTACGCGGGGGTCCCCGAGGGCCAGCGGTTGATGATCGCGCCTGCCGATGGTTTCCGCATGCTCGGGCTTCTCTTCGGCGCCGACGCGTCGCCCGTGGACGACGTGGTGCTCGACCGCACGCGGTTGCGGCCGTTGGTGTTCGGGCGGTTGTTCCGGGCGCAGGTGCCGGGCCAGAAGAAGTTCGGCGCGCTTTTGGTGCGGACGTTTGTGTTGGGCCAGTGGAGCGTGGTGCGGTGGTCGGTGGTGGTGAAGAGCAGCGTGTGGCAGCTCGTGGGGGACCAGGGCGAGCGCGAGGAGGCGGACGACGTGAGCGCGCAGTTCTTTGAGCACGACATGGCGCCCTACTTCGCGCAGCGGCCCGCTCTTGCCGCGCGGTGTGCTGAGTTCCGGCTCAGTGTCGCCGAGCTCGACCGGGCGGTGCTCAGCATGGCCGGCGGCGTCCACGGCGCGAGTCTGCGGTGCGTCGAGTGGATGCTCTCCGCGTTGGGCGAGGCGCCCGAGGTGCAAGCAGCCGCCAACGAGCGCATCGTGCGGGTCTTTGGCGGCCTCGCCACCGCGGACCAGTTGAAGGTCGTGGCGCGGTACTTGGAGCTCCTCGTGGCCGAGGACTCGGCACTCGACCCCATGGAGACGCTCCAGGCGCTCCGCTACGACGGCGCGTTGATGCTCGCGCTCCTCGTGAGCGTCCAGATGAGCACCCAGGTGCCCGAGCCGGGCGTGGCCAAGCGCCGGCGGCGGTCGTCGTCGTCCGCCCGCGAGACCATGGCGCGCGACGACATCAACGCCATGGCCTCCGCGCACTTGACGAAGGCGACCGCGGTGTTGGACGTGCTCGAGGCGGCGCTCCGGCGCGAGTTGGCCTCCGGGTCATCTGCTGCACCGACCCTCGCCTCCCCAGAGCTCCTCCGCTCGCTCTTCCGCTCCCTCACCGACCTCGACTACCTCGGCAACGACGGCAAGTTGCCCGTGCTCTACGCCCAGGAAACGTTGGCCTCCTGCATGCAGCTCACGATCTCCTTGCTCAAGGCCTCGCCCCAGGCGCCGCTTGACTCCAGCGCCATCCGCGCGGACTTGGTGGTCAACGCCATCCGCTCGTCGCCGTCGCCGCAGGTGCAGAACCGCATGCTCCTCGTGGTGGCGGAGCTCGCCACGGTGGCGCCGGAGCTCGTGTTGCACTCGGTGATGCCGATCTTCACCTTCATGGGCGCGCACACGGTGCGCCAGGACGACGAGTTCTCGAGCTCCGTGTTGCAGCAGACGATCGCCAAGGTGGTGCCGGTGATTGCGCGGAGCGGGGCCCAGCTCGGGGGCGAGGCGGAGCTTCTTCTCGCGAGTTTTGTGGCGGCGTTCCACCACATCCCGCGCCACCGCCGCGTGGCGTTGTTCGCCAACTTGGCCCGCACCTTGGGCCTGGCCCGCGCGTTGCCCGTGGTGATGTTCCTCATCGGTCAGCAGTACGCCGCCAGCCAGCAGCGCCAGAGACGCGGCGAGTGCCAGGAGCTCGTGGAGTTCTCGCGCGCGGTGGCGCGCCACTTTGCGCCCGCCGAGCAGCTCGCGGCCCTCAGCGCCTTCTGCGACCTCTGGGCCGCGGTGCCGGACCGGCCGTTGGACGAGGGCGACGACAGGCTCGCGGCGTTGTCCGGACGGGCCGTTTTCGGCTCGCTCTTGCTGTTGCCCCGCGCCGGGTTGCTCGCGACCAAGGGCAGCCTCTTGCGGTTTGCCGCCGAGGTGGTGGCGCTGGGCGAGCAGGGGGGCCGCGTGGCGGACGACGACCTCAAGATGAAGCTCGCGGTTTCGTTGCTCGACGGGGGCGACTCCGGCGCCATCCTCGCGCCGTTCCGCGCGTGCGTGAGCTTTGTGTTGGGGGCGCTCGAGCGCTACGACGGCCAGGACGAGGCCAAGCTCGCGGCCAACTTGCACCGGCTCTTGGGCGACGTGTTGGACCTCCTCCCGCTCAGCCACTTCGTGGACGCCATCGTGGAGCCCATCGCCGAGTCGCGCTCCCGCAGCCCCTTGGCGGTGCAAATTGCCCGCAACTTGTGCGCGTTGGCGGCCCGGAAGATCGACGGCGAGTTGAGCGCGTCCAGCATCGACGACGACGCCACCGCCAGCATCGTGGGCCGCCTAGTGCCGGTCCTCTTGGGCAATCTCCGCGACGAAAACAGCGCCGAATTGCAGCAGGCGCTCCTCGACCTCTACGCGGCGATCGTCGAGAAGTTTGGCCACTCCAGCACCGCCCTCAGCGAGGCCGCCGGTGCCAAGCGCGTGGTGGAGTCGCTCGCGGTGCTCACCTCCAGCTGCGGTCTCTTGAGCGCGCGCCCCGAGGTGGTGATCGCAGCCATCAACGCCATCGCCAGCGTCGTGGACGTCGTCGGGGTGAAGGCCATCGGCTTTTTCCCGCGCATTGTGCCGCCCGTGCTCAAGATCTGGGCCGCGTCGGCCGCTCTGGGCGGCGATGCGGACGAGCAGCAGCCGTTGCTCCAGACCTCGGTGCTCGTGATGTTCTCGTGCCTCGTGAAGAAGATGCCCGCGTTCATAGCGTCGAGTCTTGAGCCGGTGGTGGAGGCTGTGCTCAGCAGCGAGCACGTGGACACCTCGGTGCGGTCCAACGTCTTGGCGCTCACGGTGGAGCACATGGAGCCGTCGCAGCTTTTGCGGGCGCTTTGCGGCGTGTGGAGCGAGCGCCAGTTCTCCCGCAGCGACAGCGCCGCCGCCCTCGGGTTGTTCATGGGCGCGATGCAGCAGGTGGTGGACCGCATGGACAAGAAGAGCGCAGCGCAGCAGGCGACGCTTTTCTTCCGGTGGGTGGTCCAGGCGTTCGAGTTCCGCAGCCACGCGGAGCAGCGGTTCGACATCAACACCGTGCGCCGCTTGGAGAGCTCGTTCCACGCGTGTGCCATCAGCTACGTGATGAAATTGAACGACAAGCTGTTCCGGCCGCTTTTTGCCTCGTTGGTTCGCTGGGCCATCAGCGGAGAAGGCTCCAGCGAGCCCTGCGATTCCGACGAGCGGTTCCTGGCGTTTTTCCGCTTCTTTGGCAAGCTCGAGGACCAGTTGAAGGCCATCGTGACCCTGTACTACGCGTACGTTCTCGATGCCACGGTGCAGTTATTGGGCCAGTTTTCGGCCAACGAGAACCAGAACACCAACTTGCGGCGTCTTGTGCTCAGCGCGTTGTCGCTGTCGTTCAAGTTCGACCAGGACGACTTCTGGGCTCAGCAGCTGCGTTTCGAGACGATCGAGGCGCCCTTGTTGGGCCAGTTGTACACCATCGAGGACAGCATTGGCAAGTACCTCGTGAAGGCAATCACCGCGTTCGTGGTGAACGTCTCCTCGGAGGAATACAACGAGAAATTGGTGCACCGGTTGATCGAGAGCATCTCGAACGAGAACGAGCGCGTGACGCTGAAGTCGAAGATCTGGACGGTGCGGGTGTTGCGGTCGATTTTCCAGAAGATGGGCGACCAATGGTTGGGGTTCTTGCCCACGTTGATCCCGTACATCGCCGAGTTGCTAGAGGACGATGACGAGGAGGTAGAGCTCGAAGTGAGACGTGGCTTGGTGCGGGTGGTTGAGAATGTTCTCGGCGAGCCCTTGGACCGGTATTTGGATTAGAGCGTGAGTGAATAGACGAGATGAAAAAAAGACGAGAGTGGAGAGTAGATGAGAGTGGAGAGCAGATGAGAGTGAGAAGTGGATGAAAAGTGTAAGTGTAGAAGGAAGAGAGAGAAGAGTGGGGGGCTTGAGAGTACAGAGAGGAGGACAACGAGCAGAAGGCGAAAAAGTCGAAATAGCCAGCAGAATAATGAGATAAAAAGAAATAAAGTGTCAATAGATTACGAGTTCATCAGGAAAGCAAAGAAGGAAGCAGCAGAGGACTGAAAAACACAGCCGGAGCTCTCGGAGCTCCCAGAGCCTCCCAACTTGGACTGAAGCACGCAATGGCACCAATCTGAGCCAAAATGCTGCCCAACAGAAATGCAAATCCAAAATACCAACACCCCAACACAATCAAGCTCCAAGTGTTTCTCTGTTCTTGAGCTTCTCCTGCTCCTGAGCTTCTCCTGCTCCATGGCTCCTGTTCCGTCAGCCCCAGGATCTCCGAACTTCCCTCTTGATTTGCTCCGGCATATAAACATCGTGTTTCTACCAATTCTCGATCCTTCCACGAGAAAACTCAGGAACTTTTCACCCACCACCGTCTCTCCATCTTTCCCACCCAAGCAACAAAATGGTAAGTAGGACTGCAAATGGTTTTATAACAAGCCAGCGGAGTATTATGCACGATATGTGCTCTTTCCGACTTTCCGCAGCTTAAAAGGCCACTCATTGTCCGTCAGCTACTAACCCCAGTCTTTCTTAAAATCTGCCCAGTCGTTAAAGCCCTTATTTGACCGTGTTTTGGTCCAAAGATTGAAGCCGGCCTCCAAAACCGCGTCTGGAATCTACATCCCAGAGAAAAACCAGGAAAAGTTGAACCAGGCCACCGTCATCGCCGCTGGCCCGGGCTACACCAACCCCACCACCGGTTCTATCATCCCAACTTCTGTTGAGGCTGGAGACAAGGTCTTGTTGCCAAGCTTTGGCGGCAGCCCTGTCAAAATTGGCGAGGAGGAGTACTTGTTGTTCACCGACAAGGAAATCTTGGCCAAGATCGAAGAGTAGGCATGTCCCTCTGTCCTGTAAATACAAATTATAACCAAAGAGTGTAGTAGTGGAGGTAGGCCTAATGGGAGAACCGCGCGAAAATTGCCGCTAGTTAGGCGGTATTATTAGGGTGGGAATCGTCGCTAATCGTGGCTCATCGTATGCCGCAAGCGCTAGTTGTTACGTGGATGCCACTGCGGCACTACTATGATGCCACTGCCTAATCGCAATTGGCAGCAGAACAGTATCGAAGCTTCAACAGACGGAATATCGCCGCTACTCCCACTCCAGCCCAAAGTGCCCCCATTTGAGGCTCCCTGCACAGCTCTGCGATAAAGGGATGGGGATCCTGCACAAATCACCCCCGGATAGTCTCCGAGGGTAAGAGGGCTGGTTAGGCAGAGGAGGTCAGATCCAGCCAAAAATTTGGCTAAAACCAAAACTACAAGACTCAAGTGTTTATAGATCCAGCACTGTAGCACTTGGAGCTGTGGTGGCATCTTAGCTCCTAATTAGCCGGTTTTCACGGGCTCCCTTATCTGCTAGCAGAGCTCGGAACTTAGTTCCGGTCCTCGGTCGCACCTCCCCAAATTTGCTACGCCTAGAGGCAAACACCGCCTCTCCTCCTCTGTTCTTCCCGAAGACACAGCCAGAAGTCAGAAGTTCTCAGAACATCATGGAACAGACCGAGCGTTTTGCGCAGTTCAAACTAGTGCTCCTTGGCGAGAGCTCTGTGGGAAAGTCGTCCATAGTGCACAGATTCGTTAAGAACACTTTCGATAACATGAGAGAATCCACCATTGGAGCCGCCTTTTTGACCCAATCGGTCACTATTCCGGAACTGAATACGGTGGTAAAGTTTGAGATATGGGACACTGCGGGTCAGGAGAGATACAAGTCGTTGGCGCCCATGTACTACCGTAACGCCAACGCTGCTCTCTGTGTCTACGACATCACCAGCAGATCGTCGTTCTCACGGGCCCAGGATTGGATCAAGGAGCTCAAGAAACAGGCGCCGGAGGGCATAGTCATATGTTTAGTGGGAAATAAGGTTGATTTGGAGGACTCCAGGGAGGTGGAGCAGGACGAGGTCAGCGTCTACATCGACGAATTGGACCCTCTGGAGAACAAAATAATCTCCACTGAGTGCTCAGCGAAGTCAGGCGAGGGCGTGTTGGAGGTATTTGACAGAATCGCGCGTGCTTTGCCGGTGGAGGATGTGGTAGGAGGTGCACGCACACGGCAGATCCGCAACAAACGGGCGGCTGGCGTAGACTTGTCGAGACAACAGCAGCAGTCGTCTGGGTGCTGCTAGCTGTCTAGAATTGACATATACTGTGAATCCAACTACTGCCTATGCTCTCAGGAGAGCGAGTTTCCGAGGTGAGCCCTGAAGCTCTTGCTGCGAGTTCCATGCCTATGGCTGATGACGATCGGGGGATAGTGCAGGAAAACCGAGACTTGGCGTCTTCTGCTCTGAAGGGTTGAGACCAGGCTGCAATTAGACCAAGGGCTCTTTGGGCTCACTGCCATGGCCTTGCATACCTTGGGCCGCCCCACGCCCTGATTCTAGCGAAGCATTTATCTTCAAATATTGCTACAGGGACCAGGGGAGCTCCAGAAAGCTTACAGCCCAATGATTTAGACCTGCTGATCTCAATCTATTTATCAAACTATCTGTGCCCATTCCTTTAATCCAGATCTACCAGATCAGGAGAAGCGTTAGTCGGGGCTCGCCCCCTCTGCGCTTCTTGATGGCCCAAACTCAGATCAAACGTTTGCGCTCTGCTCATAGAGCTCTCAATACATCTCATATATCTATATCTCTTCTTCGTATCTCGTAACATACACCCATATCTCATTACACTTTACCCTGGTGGCCGCATCACGTGACACACACTTAGCTTTAGCACCGCCAGCGAGTCGTTAGCTCAGAAAAAGAGCAAAAAATCACCTGCCTCTTTTCACATGGGCAATCCACCATTCATTTCGGCCACCACAAAGCACCTCCAACCACCCACACCACAGGCTTTCCTCCACACCTCCTCCCTCATCCACCCTCCTACCAACCGTGCCCATATTTACACCGCGCAAATCAAGGCACACACTACCACTACGCCGCCTCCTGCACACAAACGGAAAATTTTTCCTACTTCAGGCGCTGGCCAAAACTTTTCACCTTCTGCTCTTCTTCTTCAACCAACACAGAATGTCTGCTCGTCCTCAAGTTTCTGTTATTTCTGCCGAAGGCAAACAAACCTCCACCCAGTTGCCTTTGCCAGCTGTTTTCTCTGCTCCTGTCAGACCGGACATTGTCCACTCTGTCTTTGTCAGAGTCAACAAGAACAAGAGACAGGCTTACGCTGTTGCCGAGAACGCCGGTCACCAGACCTCTGCTGAGTCATGGGGTACTGGTAGAGCTGTTGCCAGAATCCCCAGAGTTGGTGGTGGTGGTACCCACCGTTCCGGTCAGGCTGCCTTCGGTAACATGTGCCGTGGTGGTCGTATGTTCGCCCCTACCAAGACCTGGAGAAGATGGCACGTGAAGGTCAACCACAACGAGAAGCGTTACGCCACTGCCTCTGCTATTGCTGCTTCCGCTGTCACCTCTTTGGTTCTCGCCAGAGGCCACAGAGTCGAGCAGGTCAAGGAGTTGCCTCTTGTTGTTGCCAACGACTTCGAGTCCGTCACCAAGACCAAGGACGCTGTCGCTGTTTTGAAGGCTGTTGGCGCCCACAAGGACGTCATCAAGGTCATCAAGTCGAAGAAGTTGAGAGCCGGTAAGGGTAAATTGAGAGGTAGAAGATTCACCCAGAGAAGAGGTCCTTTGGTCGTGTACGCCCAGGACAACGGTCTCGTCAAGGCCCTCAGAAACGTTCCAGGTGTCGAAACTGCCAACGTCAAGCACTTGGGTCTTTTGCAATTGGCCCCTGGTGCTCACTTGGGTAGATTCATCGTCTGGACCCAGGCTGCTTTCGAATCGCTCGACTCTGTCTACGGTTCCGAGACCACCTCTTCCATCAAGTCCGGCTACTCCTTGCCTGCTAACATCATCTCCAACACTGACGTCACCAGATTGATCAACTCTGCTGAAGTCCAGGCTGTTGTCAGACCCAAGGGTGAGCCAACTCAGAAGAGAACTCACGTCTTGAAGAAGAACCCATTGAAGAACAAGCAGGTGTTGTTGAGATTGAACCCTTACGCCAAGGCTTACGCTGCTGAGAAGTTGGGCTCCGTCAAGGTTGAGGCCTCCAAGGCCAAGCCTTCCAAGGGCCAGTTCAGCGAAGTTTTCAAGAACTAAGTGCTAGGTGCCGTGCTATTAAATGACGTGTACTGAGAGAGCTGTAGACTTTAGACTGTAGTTAGTACATGCTAGATCACGGAGGGCAGGGCTTCAGGGTGCTGGTATTGCCACAAATAGCTTCTGGCTCCTTTCTACATCTTCTGGTTCTTTGTTTATTACGAAAATTGGCAGTTATGTGCTCATGGCACAGAATCAAGAGATGGGCTCCACCACATTCTCTTCGAAGTAGCTTAAGCCGGTGGCAGAATCGGTACCGACAATGTTCCCGCGAGTGTCCGTGTACTCACAGATGGTGTACTGGCGCCAGGCGTTGTCACAGGAGACCATAGCACACCCGAGCTTGCTGGTGGACTTCCACACAACCTGGGTGAAGTGTCCAGTGGCTTCAGAGAACCCTGGGTTGCTGAAGTCGTAGAGGCTGATCTCGTTGTACCAGGCATCCACGGGCGAAGCACCGCCCACGTAACCAGCGGCCAAGTTCTCTCCGTAGGGGCCGTTGGAGTGGATCAACTGAACGTTGTCGCACGAAAAGGACAGGGCCGCGTAGTTGGCGGCATATTCTGCGAGAGTGTCGTCCCACGTGAGGTCCTGAACTCCGTGGAGCGCTCTCTTGATGTTGTGCTCAGCCAAAATCTGGGCCTCAAACGAGTTGAGCGATGAGGTCTGCGAGGCAGTGGTAGTCGTGGATTCAGGGGTAGTGGTGGTAGGAGAGGTAGTTGTTGTGGCCGCTGGGGTGGTGGTAGTAGGGGCAGCAGGAGTGGTGGTGGTGGTGGTAGGGGTCTCAGGTGTCGTCGTGGTAGTGGGGGCTGCTGGGGTTGTAGTGGTGGTAGGAGCTGCTGGGCTTGTAGTGGTGGTAGGAGCTGCTGGCGTGGTCTCAGGAGTAGTGGCCCCAACAGCGACTGGGGTAGTAGCTGGGGTAGTCGCCTCAGTTGGCGTTTCAGGAGTAGTAGCCTCGGTGGTGGCTGCCTCGGGTGTTGTAGTGGCTGCCTGGAGAGCTGGAGGTGGAGCAGAGGTGGTATATACAGTGGTGGTGCCCGTAGTGTAAGTTTTTGTCACGGTGACAGGGGCAGCTGTGTGGACCCTGGTGAGGGTTATGGGGGCGGCATTGGCAGCGGCCAAAAAGGCGGCAAAATAAAGGAATTTCATAGTGGGAAGAGCTTGATCTTGAGGCTAGATGATAGAACCGGTATGTGTATATTTTGGGTTGTTTGAACGAATGTAGGTAGTTGGTGAGATGTAACGAATGGATGCTCAAGGCGTAGCTAAAGGACAAAAAGTGGGAGTGGGGCCGGTTCGTGACATATTATATCCCAAATGCAGCCCCCAGCCATCGTGGCTCTTTCATCGGATTCTGGCTTAATTTGACCAGCATTGACCTATCAATGGCCATTCAGGCCAGCAAGGGTCTAAGCTTGATTGATTTTGCACCCATGTACCTGCATGCAGTTGGTCCAGAAAAGGAAATGATGTGATTATAATGTGGGTGTATGGATGCATCAAGCCGACGCACCTCGCCCTATTAGGCAACTGAGCCAGCACCGCCCGCAAAACGGGGTGCTGGATGGCCCTATTCGGAGAAGTACATGCTGGAAATGACCTGGATGGACCCCAATGGGAGTGTAGATGAGGAATGTGGTTTCCTCAACATCAGAACAATGAAAAGACACCATTCGGCTTTTGCTAGAAATCAAGATCGGGGTGTATACAGGAACAGACTGACAGCCAGCACAGGGTGTCAATGGTGGAGAATGGATCTTGGCAGATTACTGAACTTTGGCAAGCCTGGAGAGCAGCTGGCTTCAGATTTGGCAGGTTTTGAGCTTGGTGGGGCTGTGTCATCAGAGAAGCGTCAACGGAAAAGTCAGCTCAGAAGAGTCAGCACCGAACAGTTGAGGAATGTCAGCGATCTGGTGAGCAAGAGAGATTTGGGCAGTAAAAATTGAAGTTGATTACATTTGAAACCCGGTTAGATTTCAAAATATAACAGAAATTTGGAATAGGAGGTTTTGTAATGAATTGGGTGTGGTCCTGGGGCATCGGCGCTTTGATCTCATCACGTGCATCAAGGCTGGATCAAGTTCGCGGCTACTGCCAGCGCCAGCCGGTAGGTGGGGAGCAGCTGGCGATGGATCAGCAGTGCGAAGGCTGGAGGCATAAAACACAGCTCCGACCAAATTTTGAGCCAAAAATCTTCTCATAAATTTGAACCATATCTGCCAACTCCCACTCTTGGATCTCCACCTCGACTTTGAAGTTCCATCGTCTTCTCCTCATTTCCGAGCGCTGTAGCTTCCGAGAATCCGCTGACAGCGGACGGCATACAGAGCATTCTGAGACGCGCAATTGCCCAGCGCGGAAGATTCGGCGAGATAGGGGCACCCCTAAACGAGGCCAGAGTCAAGCCAACGACATTCCGATAGTGGAACTTCTGAGCTGCTGACTGCTCCTGTACTTGTGAGCGTGAACCCTGACACTCGCGAGACCCCAAGGCGACATCAGCGGAGCTTGCCGCGCTAATCCAATCCGTCCGCGAACCCGTCCACACCCCAACACCGCGCTTTTTTCGTGCCGCCAATTTCACAGGGGCGGATCACACAGCTACTTTTCTCCTAAATTCTGGCAGCTGATTGGCGGAAACGGCCTGTGTCAGCAGCAACAGATCTGAGTCGTGCAGTGAGAGCAGTGACAGCAGTGACAGCAGTGACAGCAGTGACAGCAGTGACAGCAGCGACAGCAGTGATCAGAGCGAGCACTGGGAGGCCATAGAGAGCACAGACCTGAGCACTCACCACAGACCTCAGCGGATACCTGAGCATAGCCTGGACCCTGAGTACAGACCTCAGCCACTCCCTGAGCATAGCCCTGGACCCTGAGTGAATAACACCACTCATCTAGCACCCAGCCCAACTTTCAGCTTCCCTGCCCGCAACAGCCCTTCCAGCTCCCCTTTACACCCTTCTCCATGCTCAAGAGCTTGCGAAAAAAGGCATCCTTGCTCCTGCTTGGCAGCGGGTACCTGGAGGCCTCCGACACCTCAGCAGCCAACCCAAACTTTCCCAAGGTGCTCAAGCAGGTGCGGGACTTTGAACTTGCCCTCCAGGCAATGGACTACCTCCTCGACGACCGGACTGAGGAAGGAGTCGGGATCCTCACCGCGGAATCACAGGCCCAGAAGTCAGACCAGCCTGCCGCCATCATTCCCTTAGCCATAGGTGTTATGGAATTTATCGAGGCTACGTTGGGCTTCGAGGCCGACGTCATGGCCAAGGCCCACAGCACCTTGACGGAGGCCGAGGCTGCGTCCCTTGAGAATTGCAAGTACAATGTCAAGCACCGCCTCGCTACATCGCACATCTACCCACCAGGCACCGAGTTCCAAGTGACCCATGCCGAGCTGACGTTGTTGAACGCATTGGTGATGCTTCTTCTGGAGAACAACGGCATGGTGGAGTCGGCACGTGCGTTGTTCAAGCTCCGTAAAGCATACCACACCTTGGACTCCATGTACCGGAAGATCAAGGAGCTGGAGCCTGTTTTCCGCCGAAATTTGGAAAAGTTGGCGGCAGAGGCCCAGGCCAACCCCAGTGTCAGCACCGTCGATTTGCCGGGGTATGTGCCCACGTCGCTGAATGTTCAGGCGGCCACCGGCATCCCAGGCGCCGGCTCTCCACCGGAGGACGCCCAGTTGATGCGTGACCTTGAGGAGATCTACCAGATGCGCAGGGCCCGCATAGAGGGCACGCTTTTGGGGCCGGCGGTCGATGCCGAGCGCGTCAATTTGTTCTACTCCTCGGCCGACAGCTCAGCCAGTTCGTTCGTTTCGGCCAGTAGGACGCCAGAACCTACGGGCGGCGCTTCCACGGGCTCCGCCCGCCTCGAGGTCCCCAGCCTGAACTCGGCGTTTCGCAAGGAGCGGGTGGCCTCTTCATTGGGCTCTGAGCCCCCTGCATCTGCCCGCCCTGCCTCTGCAGAGCCCTCAGAAACCACCGACGCCGGCTCTGACCTCCCACCGGCAGTGTTGGACCCTCCCTCGGATCTCCATGAACTCGTGCATCAGATCGAGGGGCTCGACTTGGACGAGTCTTCGGACTCCTCGTTCTCCTCGGCTCGCGCCGAAGGGAAGACCCCCCTGTGGACAGATGCCGGACACTCTGCCAACGAGTCGATGATCTCCACCGTCTCCTCACAACTGCACCATCTCCACGTGTCAACGATTGACGAGTTCATCCACTCGGGAACGCAGCTCTGTTTCGGGATTCTCCAGGTAGTGCTCTCGCTCATCCCACCGGCCATTGGGAAGGTTCTTTCGATTGTGGGCTTCAAGGGCAACAAGGAGACGGGCCTCCGGATGCTCTGGCGAACAGCTATCACCAGCCGCAATATCCACGGAGAGTTGGCACTTTTGTGCATTCTCGTATTCTACGACGGCCCCGTGCAATTTGTGGACGTTGGGTTCCAGTTGCCGGGCCACGAGGACGCTAACGTTGCCGAGGTCATTGCGATCGACAACAAGGTGAGCGTCAGCGAGCGGGAGTTGGACCTCATTCTCCAGAACCCTGCGCTTTACACGCCACAACTCACTCAGCGTGCGCGCCGGCACTTCCCTCACAACGCGCTCTGGTTGCTCCAGGAGTGCCGCATCTTGGCCGCCAAGGGCCAGTTGGACACAGCAGTCCGTCGCATGCAGCAGTTCACCGATAACCCGGCGTCCAACATCCGAATGCAGCAGATCGAGGCGCTCTTGGTGTTCGACCGCGGCATGTTCTACTGCTTCCAGCACGACTACGACGAGGCGGCGCGTGACTTCGTGAGTCTTCTCGACATCAATTCGTGGTCCAAGGGCCTATATTTGTTCATGGCCGGGTGCTGCTACCTTGGCAAGATGAGGATGATCGAGCTCGGGTGTATTGAGGTGGCGGACCGCGAGAAGGAGATCGCCCGGTACGCGAAACTTGCGGAAAAATACATTAAGCTTGCGCCTACACAGGTGCCGGGCCACGCGCTCAATACCACTGTCAAAAAGGGGGGCATTGGCGGCTCGTCGAAGCAGATGCCCTTTGACAAGTTCCTTCTCCGGAAGCTCGAGCACATCGAGGCGGTGCATCGCAAGAACCCGGACGTGCCCTTCGTGGACTGTGTGGGGACATCGCCGATCCACGAGCTCGTCTACTTCTGGAACGGGTACAACCGCATGGCTCCGCGGGAGCTTGAGCTCTCGTTACAGCTTCTCGGGTACTCGGGCCGTCCGGGGACCCCCTATGCGGCCGAGAAACAGCACGCCAAGATCCCGGAGTCCGACGACGAGATGATGGTGCGCTACTTTCTCCTGGCGGTGGTTCTCAGACTGCAGGGCAAAGTGGCCGAGGGTATCGAGTTGTTGGACCAGCACTTGCTCCCGCTTTATGTGACCGACGTGCCCGGAGCCCCGCTCAAGTTCTCGAAGTTGACCTACAGCCCGTACCTTTACCCCACGGCGCTCTATGAGCGGGCGATCTTTTCCTGGAAGTGGCGGACCCTCCAGCCGGAGTTTGACGCCGCCGAAGCGTGCAAGGAGTGTCGCGACTGGCTCAGAAAGGCCGAAACTGTGGGCGACGTGGGAGACTACGAGCTCAGCAACCGCACGGGCATGCGCATCAAGACGGCGATTGACCGCATCGAGCTGTTGAGCGGAAAGAAGTAGCGCGAGCCGTTTAACGGTCAGCCCTGGCATCGACCTAAGGGACAATGTGATGTTTAGCGATTGTAGAGTGTGTGGAAGGAGTTGGGCCGGGCTATTCGGCTGAGGCTCAGCTCTCGACGGGTCCTCGGAACTCCCATGGCATTCTGCGCTCTGGCCGTGGACGAGCCCAAAGCGCAGCGAGATGAGCACCACGCAGTGGCTCCCGCCGAGTTTCTGCCAGCGGAACTTCAAGGAGCCGCGGGCGCCCCGGACCTCGGACTGGCAGCTTCCTGTTGCTCCGCTGGTCACTCCGTGGAGGCACCTGTGGAGGGCTGTTCCCCTGCGGGGGTCCAGATATGTTAGACCTACATACAACCGTTTGCACCCAAACTACAAGTCAAGAGTTGGCGCCACACGTGTCTTAAAATAAGAATCAAACATTTCAGAGCCAATACTCAGTAGTAACGGTCGTACTGTGATACTAAATTTACCGAAAAGCGGCCTTCTTTAGCCTTTTGTATAGGGCCTCTTTACTCCTGAGGTAAGAGTACGGCATATAAGCTCTTCCCATGTCAACTATCATCTCCTGCATATAACCTAAACTTTTATCTCATCGCCTGGTCCTTAGGCCCCATCTCCTCCAGCTCCTGCCACCACACACAGGTCCACAGAAAGTTCCCACAGCATGGCCAGAAAAAGACAGCAGTCGCGCAAGGAGGTGCGCGAGACCGAGGAGAGCGAGCTCCGTGCATTGCAGAAGCGCATCGATGAGTACGACCCCAGCACCGACGAGGGAACGATGCAGAAGTTCGAGGACCTCCCCATTACCCAGAATACGCTCCAGGGGCTCAAGGAGAGCGCCTTCGTGCAGTTGACGGACATACAGCGGCAGACGATTCCGGTGCTGCTCAAGGGCGAGGACGTGATGGGCACAGCGCGGACGGGGTCCGGCAAGACGTTGGCGTTTGTGATCCCAACCATCGAGCGGTTGATTCACCTGAAGATCACCGAGTACGACGGGCTCGCGGCGCTCATCATCTCGCCCACGCGCGAGCTTGCGGTGCAAATTTTCGAAGTCCTCACGAAGGTCGGGCGCCACAACTCGTTCCTGGCGGCGCTAGTGACCGGGGGCAAGGATGTCCGGTACGAGAAGGAGCGGGTGTCTCGCATGAACATTTTGGTGGGAACTCCGGGCCGCATTGCACAGCATTTGAACGAGGCCGTGGGTATGGAAACTGCGAATCTCCAGGTGTTGGTTCTCGACGAAGCGGACCGGTGCTTGGACATGGGGTTCAGGCGGCAAATTGACTCTATTTTGGGCCATCTTCCGCCATCCAGACAGACGCTTTTGTTTCTGGCGACCCAGCTGGAGAACGTCGCCGATTTGGCACGTCTTTCGCTCACAAATCCGCGCCGTATCGGCACCTCCAGCGACTCTCAGCTCGTGGCGGCCACCCCCGAGTCCCTCGAGCAGTTCTACGTCCAGGTACCGCTCCAGGAAAAATTGGACGTGCTCTGGTCGTTCATCAAAGCTCATTTGAAGTGCAAAATCCTCGTCTTTCTACTGACGCTGAAACAGGTCCAGCACGTGTACGAGACCTTCCGCACCCTCCAGCCCGGAATCTCGCTTCTCAAGCTCTACGGACGCCACAAGCAAACATCGCGACTTGAGACCACCCACAAGTTTTCCCTGGCACAGCACGTGTGTCTTTTTGCCACCGACATTGTCGCCAGGGGCTTGGATTTCCCAGCGATCGACTGGGTGGTCCAGGTGGACTGCCCCGAAGATGCAGCCACTTACGTGCACCGGGCCGGGCGTGCGGCGAGATTTGGGCGCCAGGGCCGCTCGCTCCTCATGGTGGCCCCATCCGAGGAAGAGGCCATGATCCGCCGTCTAGCGGCCCATTCCATCACCGTCAAGCGCATGACCATCAAGGGCAAGAGCCGCAAGTCCATCCAGCCCCAGATGCAGTCCTTGTGCTTCCTGGACCCGAAGATGAAGAATTTGGCCCAGCGGGCATTCATCTCCTACTTCCGGTCCGTGCACGTGCAGAAGGACCGGGAGATCTTCCGCGTGGAGGACCTCCCAGCTGAGGCGTACGCGAAGTCTTTGGGGCTCGCGGGGGCGCCCCAGATCAAGATCAAGGGCGGCGCCGGGTCCAAGGAGAAGAAGAACGCGTCGCGCCGCTTGTTGCAGCTCGAGCAGGCGGACGACGACGGCGAGATCGCCGGTGGCGAGAAGAAGGTGCGCACAAAGTACGACCGGATGTTTGAGCGCCAGAACCAGACGGTGCTCCTGGAGCACTACCGCAACATGACAGGGACGTTGGACGGCAGCGACGACGAATCCGGCGACGATTTCATGACCGTCAAGCGCTCGGACCACGTGCTAGTCGACGAGGAGCTTCCGGATCTCACGGCACCTGTGTCGAAGCGTCAGGCCAAGCGTGCGCTCTCGAAGAAGGCGTCGGCACAAGGGAACCCCACGAAGCTCAAGTTCGACGACGAGGGTGTGGCCCACCCGTTGTACGAGATGGAGGACGAGGAGACGTTCCGTAGCGCCGGTAGTGCCCAGCAGCAAAAGGCACAGTATGTGGACAGGGAGACCGAGACAATGTCACGCGCAGATGCCAGTGACAAGGAGATCGCACGGGCCAAGCGCCAGGAGAAGAAAAGGCGGCGTAAGGAGGCAGAGCGCCGCGCCAAAGAGGCCGAAGAGTCGGACGGCTATGCGAGCGCCGACTTGGACCGCGACATGGAGTCTTCTGAGGATGAGCGCCAGCCCAAAAAGCCCCGCTGGTTCGAAACCTCCGCGCCAGAGCCGGTGCCGAAGGTGGTGGAGCTCGAGCAGCCAGAGTCGTTGGAAGATTTGGAGGCGTTATCCCTGCGTCTTTTGCACGGGTAAGCAGTTTGAGCCTAAGAGACCCTGGGGCCTCTGGGTCACTCAGGTGGCCGTTTCAGGCACTTTGAGCTGCACTTTACCTGCTCTCCGCTCCATGGCTGCTCTGACCATGGCACCGTGTGGGAGAGTTCATACCACTCATTTACATAGAGCAGCTTTCAGCTAAAAAAACTCAGCGAAAACCTTCACTGAGTAGCGAGATGGATAATAGACATATACAGAGGCTACTAACTGATTTTCAGGTGTGTAGTACTTCATTTTGCCAAAGTTTATGAATTTTGGTGTTGTTTTCATGAACGAGCCGCATATACAGCAGCGCTTACTTCAGCCGCGCATACGTGCGCAGCAGCCGTATGTGGAACCATTTCGGGGCTCAGTATTACACATCTCTTTTACGAAGACATTGAAGATGCGAGCGTCTTTTTTTAGATCTGGGGACGCATTCTAGCGATGAGGGGCAGGTGGTAGTAGAATCCACAGAAGTGGTTGACCCTGGGAATAAGGCTCTGCAAGGAAATTCTACACACCCCGAGTGGATTTGCGTGTCTCACCCATAGAAGTTTGACGCTGATCGCGTACTCGGCTTCTTGATGTAATAAGCAGGTGGAAATATGCGTTCACGGACATTCGCCGCACACCAGAGTATTTTTGTGCATCATAGGATCTCTTCACGCAGACAAACCAGGCCAGCCAGATACCTGCCAGAGCAAGAGTGAAGATTCACTCAGAAGGCCCAAAATCTTGCAGAACCGCCCCGAAACCCTAGAAAAAAAATGGAGTAGGCATACCGTACAAGATACTCGAATGACAGACGTTCAGTCAGATCCCCAGCGTTCATGCGGTCACTGTGGCCCATTTCATCGGAGCCAACACCCGAATCAAGAGCTCGAGTGAGGTGCTTCGGGTGCTTCTTCACGGTTGCTTTTTCCGGGTGCTTATTTCTACATTCTGTGGACTTTTCCTTAGCAGTTTTGGGCTTAGCCATCACGAGTTGAGATCTCCCGAGTAATAGCCTTTATTTTTTAAGTATTTTCCTTCAACCTTATTTTTGTCCTGAGCTATATAAAGAGGTGCCCCTGGGAACTGCCAAAAAATTCAAAGCTCCAAGTGCCGCTTCCCTAAATGAAGCTCCCGCTCTTCGCCGCTCTTTTACTGGCGGTTTGCGCCCAGGTGGTGGACTCCGACACCGTCAGTGATGGACCGGTGACGGTCTCCGGCAATTTAGACATCGACACGGGTGTTTTCTGGTCGATCTTCAACAACCCCCTGGTGCTGGTTCCAACCAACGTGAGAATTGATGGTGCCTGGTACATCACACTTTCCCAAGACCCAAACTACGACCTACTGGTGGTTTTTCTGGACACAGAGTCCAGTGTCATCAACACGGGGATTTTTTTCTGTCGACGTGGTAGGGGACTCTCCCGAGATGCTGCTTTCCATAGAGTGCGGAATATTTTACAACTCCGGGTCTATGTGGGTAAGCAACCCGCAGGGCACAGGATCGCTGTATCGCATCTGGACATCTATTGTTTTTGATAATTTGGGGCTATTGAACATCATGGGCCGGTCTAATTACAACCCCGTTCAACAATTTATCGGCTCTGGTTCAGAGAGCTTCGTCACCTCCAATTCCGGTCAGATCTGCATTGCAGGACTCACCTGGGAACAAAACGACAGAATTGAGGGGCTGGGATGTATAGACATTGGTGCTTATGGCGTCTTCAACTACCCCCATCCCGGGTTCATGGTGGACCAGACGTTCCGTCTCAGTTCTTCGTCTAGCGTTCTTCTTTTGTCCGCCAACATTCCAACTCCACCGTTCGTTTCAGGATTTGGAGGCGGTAACTTTATTGTGACCCCCTCTACCGTTGTTTCTTTCGACTACGCCGCCCCTCTTTTGTCTATAAACTACGCCACTGGCTCCCCCCAGGTGGTGGATATTGGCTACGGCTACGATGTGGAAAAGCTCGCTCTGGGACCATTCACGCTTTCCCCCACAACTTATACAGGTGCCGTTTCGTACACTGACCCGACGCCCGAGGGAGCCAATGCTGGGGCGAATTGCACCATCTGTGAAGACGCTCCAGAAGCTCCAGCGAGTGTTCCAATCTCCAGTTCCAGCAGCAGCACTAATAGCAGCCCCAGCTCCAGCACTAGTAGCAGCCCCAGCTCCAGCTCTAGCTCCAGCTCTAGCTCTAGCTCTAGCTCTAGCTCCAATTCTAGTTCTAGTTCTAAGAGTTTCAGCTCCAGTTCCAGTTCCAGTTCTAGCTCCAGTTCTAGTAGCTCTAGTTCCAGCTCTAGCTCTAGTTTGAGTGCCAGTTATACTTCTAGCTCTAGTTCTAGCTCTAGTTCTAGCATCATTCCGAGCAGCAGCTTCACCTCTAGTAGCTCCGTTTCCAGCAGTTCTGGTTCTAGTTCTAGTTCTAGCTCCAGTTTGAGCGCTAGTTCCAGCTCCAGTTCTAGCGGCCCCAGTTCTAGGAGCTCTATTTCCAGCTTCAGTTCCAGCTCCAGTGCTGGCACTAGTTCCACCATCAGCTCAGAATTCAGCAGCTCGAGCAGCGGTAGTTCTTCCATCAGCAAATCAACTGGCTCGAGCTCGACTAGCCCTGCTTCAAGCTCCAGTCACTTCAGTACTGGACCTAGCAGCTCTAGCTCTGGTGGTACAACCAGTAGCACATCCAGCAACTTGCCCACTGGCGGATCCGCCGCTATTTCCACCCCTACTTCCATCTCCAGCTCCACCACTTCAGCTAAACTCTCAGGCAGCAGTGTGTCCACAGCTTCTAGTGAAGGCAGTTCCGAAGCGAGTTTTGCTTCCAGCACATTAGATTCCAGTGGGAGCTCCCTGGGCTCCTCAAAGAGCTCCCTGGGCTATTCAGAAAGTTCCCTGGGCTATTCAGAAAGTTCCCTGGGCTCCTCAAAAAGTTCCACAGGAGTCTCGGGTAGCAGTTCTGCAAAAACAGCGCTTTCGTCCTCCACACACAGAAGCACTCTCCCTATCTCAGGCACGAACTCAGGGCACTCAGATAGCGATATCAGCATTTCCACGACTAGCACAAGAACCAGTGGCCCTGGAAGCTCCGTCAGTCAATCCACTAGAACCAAAATCCGCACCACCGTGGTCACTCTAACCTCTTGCTCCGAGAATCGCTGCTTCAAGGTTCCTGTCACCACAGGACTCACCACGGTCACTCTCCAAGATACCACATACACTAGCTACTGTCCACTTAGCAAAGCCACTGGTAAAGGAAAAACGGAGACAGGCTCTGAGGGCATCAAAACTCGATCAAAGGCCTTTCTGAAGGGAACTGTCTCGGGCTCTAGAGACATTCAGGAGACTAGCACCGTTCTAGCCACCACCATCGTCACCGTGACCTCTTGTTCAGACCACCACTGCTTTAAGGTCCCAGTTACCACTGGGCTCACCACAGTGACGGAGGGAGGCTCGGTGTACACCACTTACTGTCCATTGGGTCTGGGTTCTGAAGCGCTTGTCTCCACAGAAGCCTCCGCCGTCCCTAAGACGTCGTCTGGCACAGAAATCCCAAATATCTCTTCAACTTCCCCAGGAGGAGCTAGCGCCCTCACCAACAGCATCTTCGGCTCCATTTTCGCACTCATTGTTGGCCTGGTTACCCTTCTCTAAGGACACCAGGAAGGAGTAAAGGAAGTAGACATTATACGCAATAACTAATAATTCGATATACTTGTAGATCGTTCCACAAGAATGCGGACAACCATACTTTCAGTGGGCAGATTCTGGGACCTTTCTAACATCTAAAATCTCAAATATAAAATGTGGTCCATATTCAGAATCGAGATATAATATAATATATAATATTGTAAGTTATTTCGCTTAAACAGTAATAGGCCTAATTAAAATGTGCTTAATTGTAATTTGCTTAATAGTAATTGGGTAATACCCTTCTGTCAGGAGTCTAGTGTATCCGGGCTAGCATTCCATATTCAGTCCCCTCGAACATATCACTCTCGCTTTCTTAGTCTTTCGGTTGCGGCCATATCTAGCAGAAAGCACCGTTTCCCGTCCGATCAACCGTAGTTAAGCTGCTAAGAGCGAGACCGAGTAGTGTAGTGGGAGACCATACGCGAAACTCTCGTGCTGCAATCTTTTTGCAAATAGAAGGGAGGGTTCAAGCAGGCAGTGGCCGCTTTACATCCTTTTAACATTCCTCTACACTCACCCAAGCGTAACAGGAACTCCTATGGCAGTTCACGGGCAGAGGATCTACACAGGACGACATCACCACATTTCCATGGCCACCCTTGCCGCTGCTTTAGCCTCAAAGCTACAAAGAATTCTATGCAGTATCGTATTAGAGCCCCAAGTGCGGCGTCGCCACGAGCTTCTCGCTCAAGGCCCCCGCTCGGTATATGCGAGCCGTAGGCTCGGGCTCTTGCTGGTCCGCCATCTCATCGTCCGCCACAATTTCCTCGCGGGTACCCACATCGAGCACCACCACCTCCTGGAGGAAGTCGCTGCTCATTCCCTTGGTCACGTCCAAAACAACATCGTTCCCCAAGTTGATGGTGACACGGCCGGACTGGTGCACATTAATGGTGCCGATCTGGCCCCGAAGAGGTGGCGCCGTGGGCTCTGTGGTCTGTGATTCTGAGTGCTCCACAGTCTCAGAAGTAGCCTCAGGAATGGAGATATCGGCTTCTTCTGCCTTAATCGTGTCCGAACCCGCAATCTCGGTCTTGATTTCCGGAGAAGATCGCTGGGGCACGGCGTGCCCTTCGTAGTGCGGGAGAAGCTCGGGAAGATGGAGCATTATGTAATCGGAGTCAGCACCGAGAAGCTGCTGGATCTGGCGGTGGTCTGCCAGGAGTCGCAGGGATTCCTCGAGATCGAAGGCCCCCGACTGGTGGTTGATTTTGGCCTCGAGCGCGAGCTTGTGGGACCGCACGGACGCGAGCTGTTGCTGAATGAGCTCGGGCGACTCAGTGGCAAGCTCTGCCGCACCTACGGGCTCAGGACTCGCATTTTTGCTGGGAAGACCCGAGGGGGCGGTGGAGGGCGCTGTGGAGGCAACGCTGGAGCCGAGCACGGAGGCTGTGGCAGAGGGAGCCGCCGTCGAATTGTAGGACGTAGAGCCGTCGACAGCGGCCTCATCGCGCTGCGGCCTCACGGGGAATAGCGTCGTGGCCTCATCATCGAATTTGTAGGTGCGGGCCATGTTAATGCGCGTGGCTCCGCCTTCTGCTTCGTCATCGGAGGCGTCTGCTGCCTCAGGCGACAGCCTACGGGCCTCGCCATCGAGCGAGAGCTCCTTCATCTTGAGACTGTGGAGAAACTCGGGGGCCGCAGACTGCGTGCTGAACACGCGGTCCTTGGATCCGCCGGCTTTGGTGGTGGCGTTGAGCCCTAGCGACACAGAGCCGCTGGCGAGGGGACCCGATGACACTACGTGTGTGTTGGCGTACTGCCTGTCCCTGCCTCTGGATGCTCCCCTGGAGGCAGAGCCGCCGCGAAAGGCGCCCCTGGAGGACGGGAGTCGACTGTGGAGATGAGAGTCTTCGGATTTCACTGTCACGGGGGCATCTCGGGCCCGTTCTTCCTGCGATCGTCTGGCGACGTTGGCCTTCGGCTTGAACTTGAGCGAGGCCTTGGCGGCTGAGGACCCCAAACCGCCAGCATTTCCCTTCGGACTCGCCGTGCGCTTTCCAGAGAGCGACTCCAAGCGATTCGACATTTCTGGGCGTTGGGATGGAGACAGAAGGAGCACGAAGGGCAGAAGGAGGGCAGCGCTGAGAGCGACCAGAAACTCAGCACCCGTGCACCCAGCCGTGTAATTATGTGCAGACCCTAAAATTTTCGTGTGCAGGGCGATGAGGAGGAGCAGACGTCTGGAGTAGCAGCGACAGCAACACAGAGACCGCAAGATGTCGGCCCTGGACTCAGAATTGGACGAGGTGGATGCCTTCAATGAGAACAGAGAGAAGATTTTTTTGCAGGAAGCTGGGGCCTACGGGCGAGCAGGGGACGACGAGTCCTCGTCGGAGGAGGAGGTCCTTGGACTACAGGATGAGGAGCTGGCAGAGGAAGAACTGGGCGCAGAAGAGAGTGCAGAGCTGGCAGGCGAGGAATCCGGAGCGGAGAATGAGGACGAGGGGCTCAACTGGGGTGGCCGTAGCAACTACTACGGCGGCGAGGCCGCGGACGACGACGACGTGAAGCTCATGACCGAGGAGGCGGTGAAGCAACAGAAGAGGCACCTCCAGGACCTTGGGATGGATGATTTCATTGACGAAGACGTCATGGAAGAATGGCAGAAGGCCCAGGAGGCCGAGCTCGAGGAGCTGGAGCAGCAGGTGGCGGAGCTCAGCCACAGCGTGGCGGGGCTTGACGAGACGGAGCAGGCAAAGGTTTTGCGCCAGAGGTTTCCGGAGTTTTCCCCGTTGCTTGGGGAGCTTCAGAAGCTCGAGCCAGAGCTTGCTCGGTACGCTGGGGCCGATGAAGGTACGGTGGGCCGGGTCAAGTTTGAGGCGCTTTCGGGCTACCTCGGGGCGGTCACGTCATACTTTGCGCTTCTTATGGAAAACTTGAGGCGAGACGAGAGTTTTGGCAGCATGAAGGACGAGCCCGTGATGGCGTGTATTTTGGGGGCCCGCGAGGTGTGGCGTCAGGCGAGCGAGTTGCTGGAGGGCGCCGAGCACAAGAAGGGGGCCCAGGGAGGGTATAATGAGGCCGCTGAATCGGAGGGCTTGTACTCTGACTCCAAGGCTCTTGACTCCGAGTCAGAGGCTACTGGCTCCGAGTCAGAGGCCGACTCTGATGCTGACGTCTCTGACTCTGAGGTCCCAGATGCCCCTGACGGCCCCCCACAACTCTCTGTTCCTGACATCAACAAGCAGAGAGCGATCCGGCGGGTCCAGAAGAGCGCCGGAGACTTTGTGGAGACGGCGACTCCACACGCGGTGGATCTCGAGGAGAAACAGCGGCGCAAGCGCACGCTCCGGTTCTACACGGCCCGGATCGACCAGGCCGCCGCCAAGGCCGAGCGGTACACAGGAGACGCGGACTTGCCTTACAAGGAGCGGCTCTTTGAGAGACAGCAGCGGCTCATTGAGGAGGCGAGAAAGCGCGGGATGCAAGAGCGGGACCAGTTGGGCGGCGAGTCAGATGACGAGCAGGCGGCCGTTGCGGCCGACCTCAGGCTGCAGGTGGACGACGACTACTACGCGACCATCAAGCACCAGAAGATGGAGCAGAAGGCAGGCCGTTCACGGGCACATACCGAGGCCATTAGGGCCAACCGCGAAGGTAAATTGCAGGAGGTCCAGGAGTCGCTTGGAGCCGACGGCAAGCGGGCGGTCAACTTCCAGATTCTCAAGAACAAGGGTCTCACGCCCCACCGGAACAAAGACAACCGAAACTCAAGAGTCAAAAAGCGGAAGAAGTACGAAAAGGCGCAGAAAAAGCTCCGTTCCGTACGCCAAGTCTACGACGAGAACAGAGGACCCTACGAGGGAGAGCGCACAGGTATCAAAAAGGGCATCAGCCGCTCCGTCAAGTTGGTGTGAACCCAGAGAGCGCTACCTATTATCAGCATGGTCCCAATCATTGGAGTTTGTTGTTACTCTCCTGCGTTGCTTAGTTACTGGTAGGCCCTCTTTAGGCTGAAGTCCCTCGTCAAGCACTAAATCCGCACCATTAGCACTGCGTGGAGACTTCCGCCCGAAATTACCGCTACCGAAACTGTGACCTTGAGAAACTAGGGGCCACCCACGTCTTGGACTAAGTTCCAATGGCCACACCGCCATGGCTTCTGCCCAGCCCTCCTACTGGCTTGAGCCCAGCCCCGCCAGGTAATGGTCTAGAACCCAGACTTTGAACAGCCCACAGGAGATCAGGCAGCTTCCAGTATAAGCTCGAGAGGTTTCAGGCTTTCTGCACGGTAGTGGAACCCTGGGTCCCTTCGGACACTGAAACTTTTGCCCTAATGACCATTTCCCTGCATACAACATCAACACCTGAGTCAACTTGAGAATTACGCCATGATAAAGCATAAAGTCAGACGTAACCACTTATAGAGAATACAGCGGCATAAGAGCAACTTACTGTATTTCAAGATTGTTTTTTTCCGTAGAAATTGGCCGGCCTGAGGGTGGATTTCCAGGAAGGGCTCACTAAGGGGTCGCTAGAGGGCCGCTAAAAGTAGCACAAAATAGCGACCAAGTGCCAGCCCATCCGCTTATCAACACAGCCTCTCACCGTAGGTCACAGCAAGTTCTGCAAACGTGCTGGGAATTAGACTGGCAGCCCCTATTGTCTAGACTTCCATTAAGAACGCATAGATATCTTCCACTTTCAAAAGCCTTTGACACTGCTTCATCAGTGGGTTCATCTCCGTCTCTTTATGCAGTACCACCTACTCAAGATCCAACGGCTACTTCTTTGCTGTTGGTGATCTCCACTCGAGGACCTCTGATGACGCTGAAAATTCCCCAGGGGACACCTGGTCCGTCCGGAGATACTTCCGAGGTGCCAAAGAAAGCGCCTGTGTCTAGCGACGATCTCTACCGGCGCTCTTCACAGTATCGTCTCTGGTCGTACACTCAAGACGAGCTCAATGAGATACGGGCCAAGGTGCACGAAAATGGGCTCAAAATTGCCAGAAAGAAGTACGACGAGGCTCTCAGTCGTCTACAACAGGAGGAGGCTTTTTCTGAGGTTTTTGCGACCCATGGTGACCAATTGGCCGCGAGTGCCTCGATGGACCCTCCAACGCTCGAGGAGGAGGGCAAGTACTTGAATTTTTACTGCAAATTGGTGCTAGAAACAGGGGATTTCTTCCGAATGCCAACCCAGGTAAAGGCTACAGCAGCGTCGTTTTTCAAGAAATTTTACTTAGTGCACTCGGTGTTGGAGCACCACCCGAAGAACGTGCTCTATACGTGCCTTTTCCTTGCTGCCAAGTCGGAAAACTACTTCATGTCCATCGAGTCATTCACCAAAGCCTTGCCCAACACGGAGCCAAAAGCAGTGCTTGACTTGGAGTTCATGGTGCTCCTGCTGCTAAAGTTCACCTTGTTGGTGCACCACCCTTTCCGACCCTTGTACGGGTTGTTTTTGGATGCGCAAGCGGTGCTATTGTTCCCATCCCCAGTGATGTACGATGTCAATGTTGATACTTTGGGAGGGGTTTACGACCGAGCCAAAAAATGGCTTGTGGAGCACGCGATCCTCAGTGACGTGGCGCTTTTATTCACTCCTCCTCAGATCGCTTTGGCTGCCATGTACGACGTGGACCCTCGAATCACCGACCGCTACTTGAAGCGCAAATTTGGCGCGAAGGTTTCTCCGAAGGTTGAAGAGAAGGGAGCCGTGACTGTGAATGGAACTGCGATTGGCACTGGTGCTGGGACTGGTGCTGGATCTGGTGCTGGGACTTCTGGCTCCCAGCCTGGTGTTGTACCGGCCCCGGGACCCTCAGAATACGAACAGATAGTGCGCACCGTGCGCCGATGTGTGAAAAAGGCCAAGGAATCCACGGTGCCATCGCGGGAAGAGAGCACTGCCATCGATCGAAAGCGGTTCTTCATGCTCAACCCTGAGCGTTTAATTAAGCGAAAAATCAAGCAGTTGCTGCCAGAGAAGGCCAGTAAGGAAGCAAGGAGCGAGAAAAAAGCTGGAGAAGATTCCGAAACGGGAGGAGCAGAAGCAAAGCACGAAGAAAAGGCGGTTTAGGACAGCGAAAAGTGGAATCCCTCCGTATCCAAAAAGTAAGCTACTCACATACGCAGTTTCCAGGAGCAAAAGGTGACACTGCCAGCCTGAGAGAACGTATCCATGTGGACCTGAGAGCTCCACGAAGTTTGCAACTACAAAGAGGCGAGCCAGAGCATCAAGCGTATGCTACTTTACCAAATTTTACCTCAAATCCAGCATCCATTCGCATATACCCATTCCAGTTAATGAACAACATCCTTGATGAAGTCTGAGAGTTGTGATCGGACAGAATTGGACATCCTGAAGAGCATAAAAGTGACACCACTTTCTCATGCTGTTGAGTGCACAAGTTGCTTACAAATTTTGTCGAGATTTCCTTTAAGCATCACTTACTCATCGCTGCGTTGTTCTAGGGACCTATTGTGCATGCTAGAACCGAGAAGGCTCTTCAAATCAACTGGCACTCAGGGCCAGAAATCCTCCTATTTAAACACTTTTTTCTTCCTCTTTTGCGAAACCTCTCTACTTATCCACTGGATACAGCCTTTCCTTGGCCCATTTCAGCACTAGGTCCACATAATACACAGGTAATCAGAACTCCGTAAAATTGTATATTTGATCTAAAAGTGTCTAGAAAGCTCCCTCTTGGACTAAAAGACTAAAATTGTACGGCTCTTATCAACTGACCCAAGCGGTCGGCACACGGAACGCTCAGAAACTTCTAGGATCTCCCTCAAAGAGTCGTCGGTAGGGCCAAAAAGGCTGAGGCCGCAGATGGCCTCAAAAGATTGGCCGGTCTCCCTGAAGACTCATGCCAAGGACTGTCCCGGATCTACAGTCACGAGCGCAGCGAGCCAAGCCCACGCAGTGGCTCCCGCCGAGCAGGCGCCAGCGGAGCGTCACTGAACGCTGAGGTCCCGACCACCCCCTGGAGGCTCCGAGGAGTGCCGGGGGCCACACCCACTCTACAGTCGCGGAATGGCGTCACGTTGCTATACACTGGGCCCAGATTAGGGGTGTCCCCAGAACAGCACTGGCGCGAGATGATCACTGGGCCCAGAGCAGGTCCTCTACCTACTGAAGGCGATGTCATCGATACGCAAAATTGACTTGACGCACTCTGCGGCCAAGGAGATGGCGCTGGTGGAGACCAAAACCGGCTGGAGAACGTGCTCGTCGTAGGTGTTGGAAGCACCGGATCTTCTGACGGAAACGCCCGCATTTTGCTCGCCCAACTCGTGGCGGTTGCGGAGGTCTGTGACGACGGTTATGGGGTCGAGGCCAGCGTTTTCGGCCAAGGTCGTCGGGATCACCTCCAAGGCCAGAGCAAACTCCTGGTACACGAACTGCTCGACGCCAGGGAGCGAGGAGGCCTCGCGGGTGAGTAGGCGCGAGACTTCCACCTCAGGTGCTCCTCCCCCCGCAATGAGAGCACGCTCCTTCACGAGACACCGCACCACGCAGAGCGCGTCGTGGATCGACCGCTCGGTCTCATCGAGCACCAACTGGTTCGCTCCACGGCACACCACCGACACCGTCGGCCTGACGGAGCGCGAGGTGACGCCTGTGATCTGCACGATCTTCGAGCCGGAGCTCTCGATCTCCTCCACGAGGTCCGCCAGGCCCAAGCGCTCCTCGGTGAAGTTTTCGATGTCTGCGATGGGCCTACAGCCCGTGGCCTTGGAGAGGAACTCCATCTCGTCACGCTCGATGTCTCTGACAACCATAATGTTGAGCTTGGCAAGGAAATGGAGCGCCAAATCGTTGACGGCATCGCGCAAAATCAGCTTTTGCACCAATACAACGTTACATTTGGCCTTCTTGATGCGCTTGCAAATGTTGAGAAGATAGGCACGCTCCTCCTTCAAGATCTTGTCCATCTGGCGGTAGTCGCTCACCACCACGTTGTTCTCCATGTCGGGTTTAGGGGGCGAGATCTGGAACTGGACGAGGGCGATGCGTGCGCGTTCCACACGGGTGGGCCCGCCGGCGTTCTTGACGGCGTTTTGCGTGAGAACGACTCCGTCCACCAACTGGGTGTCGTCTATGGTGCCGCCCACCTTTTTGATGAGGCGGATGTCGCTGAGGTCCACGTTCGAGGTGGAGTCGTCCACCAACTTCAACACCGAGTCCACCGCGAGGGGCGCGAGCAACGACAGGTGCTGGGCCACAATTTTCGACAGGAGAGAGGTCAGGGCCGCGCGCACAAGCGCCTCGCGGTCGCTGAGCGAGATTTTGTGCGCCATGGCCAAGAGAATGGCGGTGGATCTCTGGGCTGCCCTCTGGAAAGACTCGGCAATGAGCGTCGGGTGGATGCCCTTGGCGAGCAATTTCTCGGCCGCCGCCAAAAGTGCGCCCGTGAGGATCACCACCGACGTGGTTCCGTCTCCGGCCTCCACATCCTGCGCCGCTGACACGTCCACGAGCATCCTGGCCGCCGGGTGGAGCACCGCCATGTGCTTCAAGATCGTGGCCCCATCGTTGGAGATGATGATCTCTCCGGACCGCGTCTTGATCATTTTGTCCATTCCCTTGGGACCGAGGGACGTTCTGACGGCATCGGCCACAGCACGGGCTGCCAAAATGTTGCTTTTGCGCACCTCTTGGGGCTTCTCTTTGTTGTTGAAGGTCGCGTTCGAGGGCGACGGACCGCCGCGGAGAACCTGAGCCATGGGGAATCAAAGACTGGGACTGAGATTGGCTGCGCGCTGCTGTTTCTGAGTCAGCTGCTGGTCGTGGTGCTTTGGTGCTCCGTTGTTCTGGTGCTGGGAACTTGAGGGAGCTCCTCGCTGAAAATCGACGGCGATGTGTCACAAAAACAACGTGCAGGACCCTGGAAGGTCATCGAGATCCAGCGCCAGAGCAGCCAGTCGCCACCAGCAGCCGGAACAGAACAAGAGACGAGACTGATCTCAATTTGAGCCGTCCGGATCCAGAGGCCAGCATCGCACAGACCCAGAAATTGCAAATGACCCACACGTTCAACGAGGTGACGGTGTCCACGCGCCAGGTGCTCAGCTGCGCGTACTCGGCCTGGCTGGGTCCCTTGCGTACCCACGTCGCACGGGCCAAGATCTTGCGCCCGTTGCCGCGCGCCTTCATCGAGTACCTCGAGTCCGACAGCATCCGCCTCCCAGTAGAGCCACAGCCGCCCGTGGAGCCGAACAGCGACAACGAGTACAGCGACTGGGAGGACGAGTCACGTGATGAGGCTCCTGTTCAGGGCCGGAATTCGAATCCTGTGCAGGACTTCCAAGAGCTCCACGATGAGATAGAGGCTGCGATCAAGGCTCTAGGGGGCGCGGTGACGCCGAAATTGAACTGGTCATCACCTAAAGACGCCAAGTGGATACTTCCGAACAACTCCACCAAATGCCAGAGCGCCAGCGACGTTTACTTGTTGCTCAATGCCAGCGACCACATAGTCCACGATCTTGATCACGTGTTTGATCTCTGCTCTGACCGGGACGATTCGCCCCCGGAAGTCGAATATGAGCTAGTGCTCAAGAAGTGGGCGGACATCAACCCTGCGCTCGAATTTCGAGTTTTTGTTAGGGGCAAAAAAATCATAGGCATATCGCAGAGGGACTTGAACTTCTACGACTATTTGGACGCGCTTCGGGACAAATTTGTGGCAGTAATAGAGCCGTTTGTGCTCGATGTGGTGGTGCCCAACTTCGCGGAGCGTGATTTTATAGTTGACCTTTACGTGCCCAGGCCGTTCGAAAAGGCGTGGATCGTCGACATAAATCCATTCTCACGTGCCTCCGATTCGTTGTTGTTTACGTGGCACGAGCTCAGCCAACTTTCGGGCCCGGAGTTCGAACTTCGGCTCGTGTCTGAGCATAACATCGGCCGCTTGGCTGCAAAGGAGCACAGCGAGAACTACGTGCCACGTGATGTGGTGGATGCCAGCTTGGACTCGCTGGCCATGGCGGACTTGGTGCGAGAATGGGCCCGGCTTGGGCAGTAGACAGGGGGAATGTACAGGAAATCAGGAACTAACTGTAGGTCGCAGTCATTGAGTGGCGTGTGCTCCGCTGAGTCTCGTGGCTTTGCACTGGAGAACAGTGAAGGATGCCTCAGATGGAGATCTGAGTGGGAACTTTGAAAATTTGTCCTGGCTATGACTGAGGCTCGGAAAGAGCTGGAACTCTTCTTTCTCGTGCCTATGCCTCCCTACTCTCTACGAATCGCCCATTACTTCGAGGCCTGAAACCCCCTGTTCGCTCTAGACGATACCAAAATTCGCTTTTACCAGACACCTACAGCGACCCCACTGACCCCGGAGAAGTGCCACCGACCTCTGGAACTTCTGGCATCAGACCCTGCGCCCGGCATCGGCTGTCCCTAGTGGTGTCCTTGCCCCCACGAAACCCCCCACGCTTTGATTTATCTGCAGTACCACATAACAAAGTTCAGAGCAGCAAAGGACCCTTGTGGCATGGTCAACACTCTACCGATGGTTTCTCGAATTGCTGTCACTGAAGTGCGTACGAGACTACGGCCAGGCAAAAGGTCAGGAATTTTGGGCCCTGGATGTCACTAACCACAGCGTTTTCTTCCCTCGTACAGGGGCAGGCTTACCGAAGGCGTGACCTACAACGCCGCCAATGATACGGTCCTCTGGCTTGACATTATCGCTGGGGAAGTTCACCGGGTGTCTTTTTCAGATCCTCAGGAGCTGAGCCATCAGGTGGTGAAATTTGGAGCCACGGAGCCTCCGGAGTCGATTGGAGCCATCGCTCTCACTTCCGAGAATGACCGGGTCGTCGTGGCTGCCAAGTTCGGGCTAGCGGTGGCAGATTTTGCCTCAGGGTCCCTCGAGTATTTCTTCAAGTACCCCGCGGACCACCGAAAGCTCCGGTCTAATGACGGAATCGTGGATCCCTGGGGCCATTTGTGGATCGGGACAATGAGCGACTTCTCGGAGCCCGGCGTGAAGCCTGAGGGAAAACTTTATCGCATCAATTGCTCGGACCTCTCGGTACTGGAGATGCTCAGCGGGTGCCAGATCCCCAATGGGCTCGCTTTTGCAGATGGCGGCTCTTCCTTGTTCTGGACGGACTCGCTCACCTACACGATTTGGAAGTTCGACTACGACCACGAAACGAACACTTTGTCCAATAGAAGAGTACATATTGACACTCGCACTGTGGATACGCTCAAGGGACTCGCAAGTCCCGAGCCAGACGGCCTCACGCGGACTACAGACGGTCACATCTACGGTGCGGTGTTCGGATCGTCTCGTGTGCTCCACTACGACCCAGCGGGCCACGTGGTTGAGGAATTTGCATTTCCAGCTCAGAGAATCACTTGCTGTACCCTCGGAGGCCCGAACCGCAATGCATTACTTGTCACCTCCGCGCAGCTCGCTCTTGAGGCACCAGAACTCTGCAGCGCACCCCTGGACCTCTCGGGGGACTGGGGCGGCTTTATATTTATAGTGCAATTAGGCCCTGGGGTCCATGGAGAGCCCAAAAACTTGTGGGGAGGTCAATTGCGAGTCTGAGGTATGGGCTGCGGTGGCTGCGATGAGTGTAATGGTTGTGATCTCTATGATGGCTGTGACAGACCGATAGCAGAGTGTGGGGTTGCTCTATTTCCCTTCATGGACCCTGTGATGAATTTGTGGATTTCCCCGGACCTGCCGGATAAATCAGGTTCTCAGGACCCTCTGACCGCCCAGAATCAACTCTCTCCCAAGATTTGAAGCGTGCGAGCTACAAAGTCCTCCACTAACTCGTTCTCTTCTGCTCCCCCTACCCGCAAACGGCACAATTTTGTGTTAGCGATTTCTCGCCTGCCGTCGGAGCTTTGCTCGTTGGTCAATTCCGGGTCCGTAAGAATTTTAATGAGCGTGGAAAGATGGAATTGGAGGGCATCGATGCGGAGCATGGCCTGGATCTGCTCGTCTTCAAGCACCTTCAGGAACTTACTGCCATCTTGAGGTACTGAAATTTCCACCTTTGGAGAAATGTCTTCTGGTTTACCCTTGGCAGCGGAATCAAGAAGCACATGGCTTTCGCTCTTGAAACAGGAGAGAGAACAGTAGGGCACTCCGCATTGAGGACACTTGTACTTTGAATTCTCCACATTGCAAATACCGCAGAGACCCATAATTTTTCTCGTAGCTGTAGGGTGAGCTTACGAAATATTATCTTGAGGTGGCTTTTTGCGCAATTTTGAGTTCACAACGTGGAAGTATGGAGTTGTAATCAGCTCATCGGTCAAGTTGGATCTTTGAAGGCATTTTCCTGCATGCGTACATCTCGGAATAATCAGAAAATTTAATTTTGAGCATGCATATAATATTAGCGTTCCTAGGTTACTAATTGCAGGAAGGCAGCGAATAAAGAATGTCCCGAGACGAATAAAATATCTTGAAATTCAGCTTTGGCATAGTAAGCATGGAGTTGTGAGGTAATTCCAAGTCATTCAATACAATTAAATTTTGAAATAATTGAACAACATCCAGTTTGTTTCTATTGAAGCACTTGGCGGTTAAATTCTAAATAGGGCAGCTGACGAGCGAATTGTACATGCGATGAATAAGCAGTGCGTGCGACTACATGCGCGTGCGGCAGTTTGCGTCGCTGTTCCGCAATGAATATCGACGGTGGCTTCAACTGACGGAAGAAGGTCAATTGCAAAGTAACGAACTATAGGGCGTCTGATATTTTGCACAGGCTCTACTGTTACGGGGAATTAAAAATATTCTCAGGTTTCCAGATTGCGCACCCTCAATTTCATAGTCGGCGCACTTCGCACTGATTGCAACCGAGAGGCAGTCCAGAACAGGTTTTCGAAGTAAACTCAGGCGAATATGAACATAAGGTTAAAAAAGAGATCAAATGAGCTTGAACGGAGTTTAGAACTCGATAGGACTTGTTACGTAACAAGGTGATGCAGCAGCTGGCACGTAAAACTTATGAGGGAAGATGTAAAGTTGCTTTCACCTTTACAACCTCGGGTTTGAAGACATATATATCACATTCCTGCAACATTCAGTATGGAATTGGCAAACAAATTGCCAAATTCCTGTGGGCAGAAGGCCTAAAAGTTGCACAAAACGAGCTCTGGGCGCCTAGGAACTTACGTTCCCGCCTTATAAAATTACGGAGATACATAAGAAATCCCCGACAATGTGGATATTTTGAGTTTTGATAATAATGCAAACGGCATGTTTATCATGCGAGCATAAATTATCCAAACTTCGTAAGCTTTCAGCTTCTTTAAAGGCTTTAGAGTTTACAGTTATTACGGCTGACATAATCGCTATGTAGACAAGAAAAACTCTTAAATCCGTTTCACTACATTATTTTGCCAAGCGGTAGGGTAGTGGGATTTATCAGAGGTTGAATAGCTGTGACCCCTAAGTTAGCGAAATGGAGGCTGAAAGTTGTTACATAGATACAATCTGCTCTTTCTGGCATTGATGCCAGAAAACTAAGCTTAATGCAGCAAGGCCGGATACGCACAATTTACCGGAAAAAAATATTGAAGTGTGAGTACAGCCAATATGTGGCCTAAAAGGAAATATTGGCTGCAGTTTGCCGACGTGGGCAGGCAGATACGGCAAAGAAATGAAACCGACATCAGCTACATCAGTGAAATATGCCGAACCGAAGTGTTTTCTCCATTTAGAATGTAGCAACTAAAGGTCGAGGCTATTTTGTTCCTAATTCCTGCTTGGGTCAGATTTTGGCTCGTAGTAGTTGCTCTCGAGATAGGCTATGGGCATGACATCCGCATCACGCGTTAGTGCAGCGGAGCGTCCTGCTGAGAGCTGCAAGGCGGCCGGTAGTTCGTAGCGACGCGACCGTCAGGCAATTACATTTGTGCAGTACACATTGCAGGGCTTCTACAGGAAACGTATTCAGATGACGATGATGTAATGAATCAGCAGTTACGCTGTAGTTTATGCAGATGATTAGGGTTTAGGCCCTATGCGAGTCGTGAGTCGTTAAATTGAGAGGAATGCGATGCAAGAGCTAAGCACCGAGCAGCGAGGCAGCGCCCGGCTGGAGGTGTGAGACGAGCGGAAAGTCGGAGGCGTCGAAGCTGACGGGGGTCATAGCCGGGACCAGGAATGAGAAACGCAAATTGGAGGGAGCTGAGAATTGCGTCAGGTAGGCCGCTGGCTGGTAGGGCCAGAGGGTCTTAGGCTCGAGGAAGGCGAATGCCGCTGCAAGTGAAGGAGTGGTGCCAACCATTGGGAGACTCGTGGGGCCAGCAGGCGCTGAAGGAGGTATGGAAGCTCTGATCTTGCGTCTCTTGTTGCAGGGCTCGCTGTAGGGGGTGACGGGTGTTAATGGAGAGAAGTTAGGGCCTGTAGTGAAAGCGGCGTGACAGGGCAGCACCATGGAGCCAGAGCTGGGGGTAGTGAATGCCGATGAGAATGAGTCTGAGCGTGCGTTGAGCGGGGTGGCGTTAGAGGCCAAGGTGGCAGCTCTGGCAGGCTCTGTAGGGAGAGCTGGAAGTGCAGGGAAGCCGGTGAGCGGGAATGTGGCAAGCACTGGGACGGTGGGCACCGTGGGCACAGGGGGCTCATCAGTAACGCAACGCCTCAAAACTTGAGACCAGCTGGCCGACACAACCGAGTCGATTTGGGCCCAAAAAGCCACGTCACTGGCAATACGAACGAAAGACAAGTTGTAGTTCAAGCAGCTCAAGAAATGGAGCTCCAAGGACTTCAACAAGGCAAAATCAATGCGAAGCTTTCTGCTGCTCTTGCGACAACTGGACGCAACACCATTGCAGATGTTGTTCCAGGTCTTGAGGGTGTACGACTGGTCATCAAATGTTTTGTTGGCGAGTATGAGCGAAGTTAACACTAAATAGATGGGCAAGTTGGACTCGGAGCTGGAGTCCACGGTGACCACTTCGTTGCATGCGTATTTGTGAAGAAAGTAAAGGCTAATCATCAAGTTCTGGCTGGTGAACAGACACGTATTTATGAGGGAGACAAGATACAGCTCATAGTTATGGAATGAGGTCGAGGACGCACCCTGGTCGGTCGAGTGTAAACGGCATACCAAAGAGGAACTCGGGCTGCTATCTGGTGATGTTTTTTGGCAACAGCTCTGAGAATTAAGGTTCTGGCTGCACAGACAGGTGGAAATGCTTCCTTTTTCTAAGATAGACCAAGCACACTGTGCATATATTTTTATGTACGCCGAATCAATCATTTCCGCTATAGGGTGGATAGATGAGTCGGGTGCTTGCAAATATATTGCGTGGAATCAAGTGAAAGATGGACGTTTTGGACTGAGTTTGGTTTATGTTCTAAGCGGAAACAGAGATATTTAAGGCTTCGATAAGTAGCGTGTGAAATCATTTGCAGCCTTTCGTAAAATGATCCCCTGCCTGAATATTATTATGATGAAATTATTGAACCAAAAAAAAGTATTATTGACACACATGACGCAAAAGTGAATTTTTAAAGTAATGTTACATAAATAAAGTTTAATACACTGGATTGTGGTAATAATGTGCAATAAGAGGCCACAAATGGATAAAAAATAACTAGCGTTAAAAAACTGAAAAAATAATTATCATCGAAATTTTCCTTCGTCCCATAAAAAAGAATAGGTAATTAGAAAAAAACAATCAATATAATACAAAGTAAAATTGTCACTCAAAAAGGAATTCTTAAAAATTTTGCACATTGCGGCGGAATTGCAGGTAGGTAGAATTTATTATTATGCTGCCCTGCACTGGCTTAGATTCCGCTGCACTAATAAGAATCCAGGTAAAGACACGCATATTTTCCAACATAGAAGAAAAATGACCTGGGAATATCTCCGAGTCCTGCAGAAAGCAAACTTGGACAAGGGGCTGGTAAAGGAAGATGCTGTACATTGCAGGAGGCATAGGCACCCAATGTCACAGGAAAAGGGGAAAGTCCATGTAGGTGTCGTAGTAAGACTCATAGGTTACATAGCACCCCATCATCTTTGGAACGCCTGTCGGATCTTCTTGATACACTATGCTAGTATTCACCCAAGCGATGCCTAGACTTTGGAATAATAGACTATTGATTCAAAGTATTGGGGCTTTGGAACTCTTCACCCTTGCCATTGGTTACTACGTTTGCTCTAGGTCCTTGGTCTGGCCCACTGGTCCTCAATTCGGCCGTCTCAGGACATTATTTTGACCTAAAGATCCACATCGCATTGTGTGACCCCCATCGTAAATGCCAAACCGGCTCTCAAAGGTGCAACAAAGAATCGGAGCTAGCGGTGGATTTTTTTGGGCCGCTGTCATTGGTGCATCGCATTAAAATACTGCCACAGGACAGAATGCAAAAATTTCGTACTGTGCAGAATTTAAGCTTTTGAAAGGAGAGCGAAGAGAGAGAAACGCCTGTTACAAGGGAATAAGCCTAAAAGGAAAAAGCGACGGAATAGGAGGCCACCGACTGCCTAGCCTCAGTAGCTCCCGGCATTGTCTCTCTTATTTTATGAGCCGGATCGGCTTCTGGGGTCGGCATCTGGGACAGTTCTTGGCTGTGCTCCTGCTACGGCAAGTTTGTAGATATTCTATCTCATGTTTTATTGATCTCACAATTCGTGTCCATACGTCGGATTTCATTCTTGATTGCGACCTCCTGGAAGTATCAGTATGTTTTTACTATACTGCTGCCACTATTATACTTCCCACATTCTACTTCCCCAACGTACCACTTTGAATCTACCGCTGTTTTCCAGATATTTTTTCACATTTCGTACTTCAAAGTATTCTCTATGCACCTTCACCTGATTACTTACAAAACAAACCTTAATCTTAACAATAGAAGGACTCAACTTGAGACTTGCTATATACACGAGCTCTTGAAAGTCGTGACAATTACAATTGCTGAACAATAGCCTCCATCTAGCCCTTATTTGGGCTGCCAGGTGCACTGCTCAATGTCAGTCTGGCACAATGTGAACCAAACTAGAATGTACACACTTTAGAATCGCAAGTCTGGCTTAGACATATCGTACTATGAGGGCTATATTCAGCATTGTATTTTGGGTGTACCCTCAAGGACATTAACAATATCATCAGGTGATTGTGGGTGTAGAGGTGGGATTTAGACCTCTGCCCATCGTATACCAGTGTGCAGGCGTTTTCATCAGCTTGCTTGCAGCTTGCATATACCCGCATATTCTTGTCTCAATAGGAATGATTCTGTCCATGGCCTCAAATTACATCTTGTTCCTATGCAGTACAAAACACTCATCATTTCTGCTAAGCTCCAAATATCAATATTCTCTTAGTGTTATAGCGTGAACTATAGATGCCAGCCTGCCATTTTCATGTGCTTTTCAGCTACATTCCACTTACAATACTCTTTTTGATTTAGCTACTCTGCGACATGAAATACCTGCATGAATAATATCTGAGGCTAAATAATATCAGCAGTATACCGAACGACTAGGTCTAGGAAGGTCACTTCCTGTATTTAATATCTGGTTCATATAATGCTTAGTGGACAGATATTACCTTGCGTGTGAATTCACGCAAATGAAACCTTATAAGATAAAACGTTCGGGTGATCTCAACGATGTTATTCAAGCATTTTCAGACATACAATGACGTAATGATATCTTTTGTTTTGAGGCACTTAAACAATTGAATATCAGATGATTCACTGACGGCGAGAATTCTTAAGCAATTCGCCTGTTTCTCGTAGCCAATGTGATCACAGCAGAATCTGGTAAATCGAGGCGTGATCTGCATCCTCTTGCATAGAAAATAGACTATATTTTTTTTAATTGCTGCATAAGACTAGGTGTAAATATCTTTGGCAACAACGAAAATGACTGTCCTGGCCTTTGTACGACTATGTTACATCTGTTATATGTGAAAGGAGAAGTAAACTTCACCGATTATAGTGATACAACCTCCAAGAAATCTTGGCGCTGTCTTGGCATAGGGGAAGACTTTGGATGTAAATCCTTATATGCACCACGTAAATTAAAAAAGTTATCCCAAGCGACAGTCAAGAAAGATAAAAATTAAAAATGGCTGGAAGTAGAAAATTATTGCGCGCATATGAGAGTAAAAATATTCCAATTAAAGCAACAAACGGCCGCTTTGCATTTGTCTTATTTTTGACGTCCAAAACTTTATTTATTGAGATAGCATGTGGTATATGAAGTAAGACAATTTTATTGGTCTCAGGGGCTTGAAAAATTTTGGTAGCACATGGCGACCCCTCTTTTATCTTTTCAACTGTTGCATCGTTCGACTTTAAAGCTTCATTTTCTATCTTGTCTAATCGTTTTAGACTTTTTTGAGATCTAAACTGCTGTGGATGGCCGGTATTCTCATCTGTTTCCTTCAAATCGTCGTCTATCTATACGCAGAATGCACACCTCCACCCCTGCATGAGCTTGCATAGTTCACACAGGTTGCATGGCCTGCTTAAGCTACGTTGCAGAGTAGAGAGCGCGCAAATCACCACTTTGCTTATACCTCCAATTAGTTATAATTAGAGTTCAGACATTAAGGCCATATGCATTGTAACGGGTAAGTCTTTGCTCGATGGTAATGGAATTTGTGTCACAAAATGTGTCGCATTTTCACACATTTACTATTTCTGTGAATATTTTTGAGATGGGGACTACCAAGCAAATTTTCACGCCATTTGGTGAAGCGTATCTGAAACATGATGAATGACCGACTTCAACCGGATTCCTTTAGTTGTCGGAAGTGATATGTTAGGCTGTTCACATGTCCGCGACAATTAATTGCGCACGGGCTGAATGGTGCAACCAAAATTCGGAGATTATTTTCTAAGCTATTGCATTGGACGTTGTGCGTGAAGGTGCTGTCTGTGCATTGTCGAAGTATGCAGCCGATACCTGCCCGTTTGAAGTGAGATCACCGTATTTGGTTTTTGTGATTCTTCTTTAGCCTTGGTTGCTTTACTTGGCCTTTTCAAATTGGCTTGGCCTGGCTGGTTCAAAACAAAGAACCGTTGCGCTCGGCGAATTCCACAAGTTTCCGGGCTCAACATCGATTTGAAACTCGAAATGTTTTGAGGCACTGCTCAGACCATGCATTGAACGGCACCATAGACCACATTGCAGCGGTAGGAGAAAATATTGTCGTTTTCGGCGAGAACCGGCGACTGCGTAGCGTCTATAAGAGCCGTCCATTTGCGGGCGAGCTGCGAGTCTCGTGACTTATGCGATCCGAGCTCAACGGGTCCTCTTCCCGATCCCTCGTCCACTCGTTGATGTGACCGTCTGAGCCCGCACAAATTGTCTGATGCACTGGGTGACGTGTCCGCTGGCTTTGTCCGCTGGCTTTGTCCGCTGCCCTTGTCTACTCAGCGGTGACCGCTCGTCCTAGCTGCGCCCTGGAACTGCGCCATGTGATACCGAGCCCTCGCCCCACAGCCCCAGCCCCCGCGAAATTCTCTCTCATTGCAGGCCCCTTCGCTGCGGAATTCTGCGCCTGATTCCACCGCCGGTGTACGGATGTCGCAGCATCGGGCGCTGAGCAACGATAGCCCTGAGCTCAGCCAGCAGTCCGTTGCTCTCCTTCGTTGCTCTCCAGAGTTCGTGCCGTTAAATTGAGCCCAGGGGTGCGAATTTCGAGCTCTTGCCGTGACGTTCCCAGGACCAGAGACCAGGCCAGGACCAGATCCGCCAGAAAAATCCGCGGGACGAGAAGCTCAGGACCAGCCAGACCCCAGGACCAGCCAGACCCCAGGACCACCTACAGCCCCAGGACCCCTACAGCCTCAGGACCTACCAAGCTCCAGGCGTAGCCAGAACTCGAGGAAGATCCCCAGGATCAATACAAGGGCAGCACCAGACCTGCCCGAACACCAGAGCAAGGGACCAAGCCCCACGACTGCCGTTGTTTCCGGAGTCCGTCCAGCCACTGGATCGATCACTCGAGAGACCTCGTACCGCTCCGTAATAGGCGCCCATTAGCGACCGTCGCCTCCGACCACCCCAGCACCAGCGACCACCGCCAGGTCGCCACCGTCAGGCCGCCGTCATCGACCCGGGCGTTCCGACACAGCCCTTATCTCCGGCTTAACTCCGCAACCCCCCCGCGACGCCATGGCCCCCAAATACCTCCGCTTCAAGAAGCTCCACTACTACCTCATCCCCCTCGTGGCGTTGGTGGTGTGGTGGGGCATGCTCATTGCGTTGCTCGCGTGCTGGTCGGCGCAGGGGCGGCCGATCTACGCGTTCATGGGCGGCACGCACCAGGACCCCGTGTACCTCTCGGACATTGGGGCCACCAATCTCCAGCCGCTCTTCATCTCGTGCGCCGGGTTCCAGGCGATTTTTTTCGCGGGCACGCTCGTGATGGAGCACGTTCTCCGGCAGAAACTGAAGCTCCAGCCGTACGTGTCGACGAAACAGCCGAAGTTGGCGCTCGTGGCCATTTTCTGCGCCGTCATCGGCCAGCTCGGCATTGTTTTCGTGTCGATATTCAACACGAACAGCTTCCACCACGTGCACCTCGCCATGGTGGCCGTTTTCATTGGTTTTGTGTGTCTTGCCTGCATCGCCAACTTCCTGAACTCGTTCATCTTCGGCTGGTACCCCCACCGGCTCAGCCCGGACCACGAGAAGGTCGTTTTTGGCCGCCACCGCCTCCAGAACGTCTACTTTGTGTCCTTTGTGCTAAAGTGCGTGTGGCTAGCGGCCGCCGCCTCCTTTGCCATCTGCTTCGGCTACTACATGGCCGTCGGCAACAACTCGCGCTCCGCACGCTTTGAGTGGACCATCTGCTTCTGGTACGGCGTGCTCCTCATCATGTGGTCGTTGGACCTTGTGCCCTCGGCCGTCAAGCACTACATGCGCAACCACCCGGAGATGTACCCCCGTTCCATCGCCAGCAAGGAGGAGGCCACCTACTCGCTGTCGCTCGGCTCGCCCACCTACGCCGGTCCGCACCAGGCCCCCATGGTGTAGGCGGCCCCGGAGGCGCGCCGGCGGCAACTCGCTGGCCACTCCGTGGAGGCTCCTGCGGAGGGCTGTCCCCTGCGGGGGGCGAGCACTGGCCCGAGCGCAGCGAGCAGAGCACCACGCAGTGGCTCCCGCCGAGCAGGCGCCAGC